>OW799234.1:57335105-57731117 GCA_941918925.1 Phyto melanocephala
ATCAAAAATATCAGAAGTAATTATGTTATTGTTTTAAACTCCTATTGCGACAGCCATTTAATCTCACGTCTCAGATTAAGAGATCAAAAAGTGATTTTTTATTGCTCTAAATTAGTGGTTGGCAACTCAGTATAAGTTATTGTATAGGTAAATTGCGTTCTAATATTCAAACTACGAATTTATTTTTAGTTAGTAATGCCCTAACTCGTATTTTTTACGAAACTAAGTTTTCAGTGATTCCAATACATTTTACACAAATGAACCTCGACACAAAAATTAAATTCAGTAGTTAAACAAAAACAGGTTTTACAAGAAATTTTAGAAAGAAGTTCCATTATGATTATGAAATTATATATTGATTTTATTACGTCTCTGCCTTCTCCTGTAAATTTACAATTATGTGAGCTAGGGCCTTTTGACTTGTGACCAACAATATGAGATTTAAAAAATATATCGACCGCTGTGCGCGTAATTATCGTATTTTACGTTTTTTTAGAAATCGACTTTTTATGCAAATTTGTTCTACATCCATTAATCCATCTGCTGATAAAATATTATAGCGATAACTGCTTAAATTTTGGAGATAACACTGTGTGTATAGTATCGTATGTAGCAGTGTTATTTAGGTTTTTATTTATTTTAAAGTAATAAAAAAGCTCTCCTGTAAAATTAGTTGGTCAAATTTTGGTGTGAAGCTTGAAAATGCTTCAAAAAAACGGAACACATTATTATTTCCTAGAACACGTTTTAGGTTACATGTGGTAATGCAGTGCATGGTAGTGCAGTTACAAAAGTATGAGATAACTGTCATTTTTAAAGTCTATTCAAATAGCAATTTGTCAGTAAACTTTGGGTAAAATAATTTTCGCATATACATACATATAAACACACTTGCCAGGTTGCGATATTTGTCAAAAAAAAAGTGTATTAGTGTATTTTGCGTGACCAATAATAGAGCTACTTTTTCCTCCCTTTTTTATTTCGGTTATGCAGTGCATGCAAATTCCATATTAAAACAAGTAACAGTGCTATATTCGGCCGTGCCGAATCTTATATACCCTTCACAACGTGTAGTCATGCAATAACAATTGTTTGTTTCACCATTCATCTCATATAAAATACGTACATATGTATATACTTGTTAGAATAAATGTGGCATCGAATCCCAGCTGAGCCAAAAAAAATTTTATTTTATTTTATTTAATATATTATTTATATTTTATTATGTTTTTTTTATTATTTTTTTTTATATTTTTTTAAAAAAATATTTAAAAAATTTTCTTTTAATTTTTTTAAAATTTTTTTTTTTATTTTTTTTTGTAATTGTTTTTTTTTTATTTTTAATATATTTTTCTTTTGTAATTTTTTTTGTATGTTTTTAACATGTATTTATGTATGTATGTTGTTGTTGTAATTGTGTAAAAAAACGAGGTGGTCGTGGTTTTTTGCTCATATCTCAGAAAGTTATGGGGCGATTGTGCTGAATTTCAATAGCGATTCATTCCTGGATATTTCCTAGAGATTGATACCTTATACAGATCTGAGGAACATAAATATAGTTGCTTCTAAAAGTTGATTTCAACCAACACACGGACAGACGGTCAGGTCTTAATCGACTCCTCTATTCATAAGCTTTCAGAAAATATATACTTTATGGGGTCGGAAATGAAAATTGTAGAAATTACAAACGGAATGACAAAGCTATATATACCCTTGTGCACCACAGGTGAAGGGTATAAATATATAACAGCCAGATTAAAAAATTGCTTTAATGTTTTTTTTTACCTTCAATCCAAAAACTTTTGCTACAGGTACAAATTACTTTGTGCACACACTTTTTATTAAGCAGCAATTTTGGCTAAAGGTTAAAAATGATATCTGGAGGGTATACAAAAAGGTAAGGCCGGCCCAGTCATTTGGAGTTCTTCTCCTCTTGCTTATGGTCATTTACTCTTTTTTACTCTGTTTTTTGGAATCGTTTGCAATAAAATAACTTTAAAAGTTGTTGTTAATCTTTAGAGATATTTTGAAGGGTACGTTACGTATGTGGTTAAAGAACGATTTTTAGTATTTTTTTTTATAAATCACACATTTTGTAGTGCTTTAAGATTTTCTTGTTGATGCTGATGCTGCTGCCGATACTGCTGCCGATACTGCTGTTTGTTTCAATTGAGAGTAGTCGTCAGTTTGTGTCTCTGTGTAATATACCGCCTCACATAAATCGTGCAAACTTTTAGCATGTTGTGATCATGGCAAACATTGACCATCATTAAAATATAAATAAAAATATGTATGTATGTATGTGCATATATATTTGCGAAGTTTGTTGTTGTCGTTGTATCCTTGTGTTAAAAATTTTGTTCTTATTTTGTTATTTTATATAAATACATATACTTTTTGTAACTTATTTTACGTATACGCTCTGGCATTAATTTTTTCCGTTTTTCTCTCTCTCTTTGATTCATTTAATAAATTCTTACGATAATTTAATGTTTAGTCTGCTTACTAAGTTTGAATTTAAAGTTGTTTGTAACCGAAACATGCACATATGTACATATGCACACTTGAAACACATGATAATGTATTGATTTTGTTGCAAATTTAATTTAAATCACTACAGAGTTGTTTGCTGGAGTTTAATCGGTAAATCGATCAAAGGGAAAATAATTCGTATAGACAACGTGTTGTTATTACATACTATGTGGTGAATTCACTAAAAAAGTGCTATCATGTCATAATTCCGTAAAATCTTAAAATGTTTCAAAAGAATTGTAATTGGCATTTATTGTAAGATTTTAAACATTTTAAAAAAATTATAACAATACGACTGCTATTTGTTGAATTGTAAATAAAGGACTTAACGCTTTCCGCCCTTGTTTTGGGTTGTCGATAAGAAACTAATTACTAAAGGGTGATTTTTTAGCTATTATCTTTTTGGCAACACTGGTTTAAACAGCTGACGCACGTTTCGTGTTTTGTTTCACTGTCAAACATCTTCAGTTTGGTCTTAATTTAACCATGAATCGTCTTACAAACGAACAACGCTAGCAAATTATTGAATTTTATTATCAAAATGCGTGCTCTGTTAAGAAAGTTCATCGCGCGCTTCTTATCGAAAAATTGTGTTCAGCGACGAAGCTCATTTTTGGCTCAAAAGAATTGTAATTGGCATTTATTGTAAGATTTTAAACATTTTAAAAAAATTATAACAATACGACTGCTATTTGTTGAATTGTAAATAAAGGACTTAACGCTTTCCGCCCTTGTTTTGGGTTGTCGATAAGAAACTAATTACTAAAGGGTGATTTTTTAGCTATTATCTTTTTGGCAACACTGGTTTAAACAGCTGACGCACGTTTCGTGTTTTGTTTCACTGTCAAACATCTTCAGTTTGGTCTTAATTTAACCATGAATCGTCTTACAAACGAACAACGCTAGCAAATTATTGAATTTTATTATCAAAATGCGTGCTCTGTTAAGAAAGTTCATCGCGCGCTTCTTATCGAAAAATTGTGTTCAGCGACGAAGCTCATTTTTGGCTCAATGGGTACGTTAATAAGCAGAATTGTCGATTTTGGAGTGAAGATCAGCCAGAAGCATTGCAAGAGCTACCAATACATCCAGAAAAAGTTACAGTTTGGTGCGGTTTATGGGCTGGTGGCATCATTTTACCGTACTTCTTTAAAGATGATGCGAATAGTAACGTAACTGTGAATGGTGAGCGCTACCGTGAGATGATATCGAACTATTTTTGCCTAAAATGCAAGAGCTTGACTTGAACGACATGTGGTTTCAACAAGACGGTGCCACATGCCACACAGCACGCTTAACAATGGACTTATTGAGAGGCGAGTTCGGTGAACATTTTATTTCACGTTCGAGACCGGTCAATTGGCCGCCTAGATCGTGCGATTTAACGCCTTTAAACTATTTTTTGTAGGGCTATGTTAAAGCTCATGTCTGTCTATATACACATGCCCGCTTCAAGTGACGCATTGGAAGACAATATTGAAGCATTTATTCATGAGATACCGGCCGAAATGTTGAAAATAGTATGCCAAAATTGGACTAAGCGGATGGACCATTTGAGGCGCAGTCACGGTCAACATTTGCATGAAATAATCTTCAAACATTAAATTATATGGACCGTACTGTCGATTCAAATAAAGATTTCATGAATTTTTCTGAATTTTATGTGTTTTCCTTAAACTTTCCTATAGCTCCTAAAAAATCACCCACTTTATATTTATTATAATTCTTCGCTGTATCTTAATATATTTAAATTTTGTCTAGGATAAGTTGTGGAATTGGCGGTTTCAATAATTACCACAAATTTTTTATTTTTTTTAATTATTTTAAAATAAAATTTTAAGCCATAACCTTGAATTTTTTTTGTAAGTGGTTCTTGATTTTTTTTAATATATTTTTTTGTTTAATTTTGTAAATATGCATTTTTCTTTATAAATGTCCACATCCTCCCAAATCTTTGTGTTGGTTTTATTTTGAAATAAATTAAATGGTTTCCCACAACTTTTGATTGGTTTGTATTGTGTTCATATTGAATTATTTTGTT
This sequence comes from Phyto melanocephala, assembly GCA_941918925.1. Classification (NCBI taxonomy): domain Eukaryota; kingdom Metazoa; phylum Arthropoda; class Insecta; order Diptera; family Rhinophoridae; genus Phyto; species Phyto melanocephala. The sequence continues at coordinate 57,339,679 of OW799234.1, forward strand.
GCTTTTTTTTAAATCCATTCATTGTTATTCATTAAGAATAATCGTTGTATATTGATCATACGTACTTAGTTATGTAGAACAGAGTGGGGTGACCAGAAGTTTTTTCTTTTTCTTTTTTATTTAAAGCTTTTAAGTGATTTTTATTAAGTTAAATAAAACTTTTAGTTAAACGAACCTGTTTTTTGGAATCGACAAACATATGTACACTAGACCATATGGGGAAAAAAATATTCGCCGTACAGCTTCGAATATAAAGTACGTTTGCAAGGCGATTTTTAAAAATTTTCGGCAATTTTTTGTTAAAATAATCTTGTAAATATATTTTATAACATTTATTTATCTAGTTTTTTAACATTTTCTTTTTATTCAAATAAAATCAAATGTTATTTAAGTTTGAAGTCTCCTTTGTAATAAAAATAATTATTTTTTATTTAATAACTTTCTCGATATTTCGTTACTCCGTTGGGTAGCATCATCAGAAAACGAATTGCTGTTTTGGTTTTTATAATATCGTATAAAATAAACATTATTTTTATTACAAAAAATGCCTTAGGAAGTAAAGCTCAAATCGCACAAGCCAACTAATGATACAAAATCTTGCACTCAAATTGTGCATGTAATACATGAGTTCTATATTGACATATCGTCCACTTCTATATCGTTCAACTCGATCAAAAGAATATTGGTCAGTTTTGAAATTGGTAAAAAAAATCTAAACCAAGGTTTTAATTCTGTGGCTTGGAGCTAAAAGGGCCAATGTCAAAATATTTACTTTTGAGAAAATTTGAATTGAACTTTAACTTTTATATATGCTTTCATAGTGACATTGGCCAGCATTTTATATATGAAGCTGTTCTGGGTTAAGTATGACTTAAGCTGTTTTACCATAATGAAATAAAGCAAGAAAACAAATCTAATGCAATGATTAACTCAAAAGAGCAAAAAGTGACATTGGCCCTTTTAGCTCTAAGCCACAGAATTACATTGTTACCGTAAGAACCTCGTATGTCATTCTTTCATATACATACATACTGTGGTTTGATTAATGTCAGCACCGACACCAAGTGCCATAAACTAAATAAACTGATTATGTTGTGTGGCAACTTTACCTTCATTATTTCTTGGCTTATGCAGATTCACCTTGCTAAAGAGCTCGAGCTAAATATTCATTATTACTGTTTTTCTCTACGAGGACAGAATCGTATATGTTCGCCCAAAATCCACAGGTCCACCACGTCTGCATGCATAAATTATTATTATTATCATTCTCTATTCTAGTATCCGGTCAGCCTTTAACAAATTCTCCTACAGTGTCTTTGCTCCCATAAGTTTTGTCTTCAAGAAACCTGTGGTGTAGGTCCCACCTTTTTATCCCATTACTGACAATACACCTTCGCCTAACACCAGACAAGGACACATGCTAACGGGGGGAATTTTATAAACATATGCATGTGCGATTTTACTATTTGACAGAAATTTTTCTAAAAATGCGCCTTGTGGTTAACAAATTATTTTTCGGTAAAATTTTGTTCGTGAATAAATGCAATATTGTTTGTGTTTAGACCCAAGTTCCGACATGAAATTCAAAAATTTTAAAGACCGAGTTTTGTGTACGTTGACGAATCGACAGCCTGGGATGGAAATGTTCCCGGCAGATATAACGTTCTTGGACGTGCGGATGTTAGCTTGGACGTTGTCATGTTCTAATCAATTATCCCAATTTAGAACGGTTTTATTTATTAATCTCTGTATAAAATAGTTACGAGGTTTTGTCAAGTGCTTTTGTCTACAGTTTTTTTCCCTAGAACTATATTAATATCTGTCTTTTGGCCACTCTAATTTTAGCGCGTAACTTTACGCTCGTTAAATTGATTATTCGTTCATTTGTTGTTGATTATTTTTTTTTCGTTGTTTCTTAATGTTTTAGTTGTTGTTACTTCTGTTGAAAGTGTAGTTAATGCTGCCGAACGTATGCTTTGTGAATTCGTATCGTTAAAACGATTACATACTGCTGCTAAAGATTTTTATTTTTTTTCTTGACTTTTGTTCGTCTGGCAATGTTGTTGTTGCCATTGCTGCTGCTGGTCTCGATGATGTTGCTTTTAAAACGTTTTTAAGTATCTTAGCTACTTTGGCTTGTTTTTGCAGTTGTACTGACGACATCGTCCCAGCCATAACCACTGCACACACATTGAGATGATGATCAAATTCTTGGAATTTACTTGTTGTTTTGTTTTTTGTTGTTGTTGTTTCAACATTGCTTATGGACATGGTGACCGACTAAGTTAAACGAAATGAAAATAACGTAAAAAAACAATAGTTTTTTTTTTAGGAACTTTATATGCTTAGTTAAAGGGGATGTTTGCAATATTTGTAAAAAATTTGTAACTCCAAATCAAATATTAAACTCATTTTACACATTTTGTTAAAATAACTTAAACATTTTCTTCTTAAGAGTTAAAGAATGATTTTAATCTCTGAGTGTTAGGGGATATTTGATGCAAAAAAAAATTACAACAATTATTAAAAACTAGGGCAAAATAAATTTTTTTCCTGCCTTAAGCCAACATTTGCTTAAAAGTTCTCCCCTTTGAGAGAAAAATAATTTTTTTTTTTTGTAGCAATAGAATTTTTATTACATTTAAGAATTAATTCAGCGCAAATAATTCATTTTCACTGGCATTTCCCTCCTCTGGCTTTTACATTGAGTGTTAAATTGTCTTAAAAATTTTTTTTTCTTTTCTTCAATTCATTGTTTAATTGTGGGATGCTGTTGGTTAATGGCTGTTTGCGGTCGGTCCTCGCTGGCTGCTAATTTCTTTTTTAGCATTCATTGCTTTTTCCGTATCGCGTATCGTTTTTAGTGCTCAGTATGTGTGCCAGCCTTCACAACTATAGCTGCTGTAGTTTATTGTTTCTCATATTTTTTTATCATGTTTGTTTCCTTTCTTTTTTTACCTCTTGTACCTCTTTCTTGGTGAGCTTTTTAACTGTATGTTATAGTGAAGTTTTTGTTGTTATTGTTCGGTTTCCAATGAATTTGTGTCGGCTTTTGTCGGGTTTTACTTTAAAGAATCATCGAGTAAACACATGCATGCATATACAATTTAAAATGTTTAAATCTTCTCATCAAATAGCCAGCCAGTGAACCCGCAAGTAAGCGATCGCTCGAATTAGCGGGTAAGAATTCGTATAAATTTTTGTTGTTGCTGTTCGATTAAATAAACTTTTAATCGATTTGAGAGCGAATAATTGAATCGAAAGTAAATCTATAACATAACTTTTCGTATTCACTATTACATTGATTTTTTGTCCTGCTCTTGCATAATTTATAATTTCCATAATACGAAATTCCCATAATATACAATTTAAATATTACACTATAAATGTTAAATATGTAATTAACGAAATACGCCTGAAATAAGACGAAAATAGGCGTGGCAAACTTATTAATTTAATTTGGATATTGAAGTATGTAGTCGTTATATTTATTTGAAAACTTTGCCCATGTTACAAATACGTAAATATAAGGATAATTCATGTATGGGAGATAGGCGTTATAGTGGGCGTGTCACATTTATTTTGTGTTATTGACCAAGCAGTGTTTTTTTTTTTTTGAAAATTTACCACCGTACGACAGACGGACCATGATATAAGGACTGAAATATGGGATTCAAAATAAATAGATCACAGACAAATTTAACTTTAATAGTTTTAACCGCTACTTATGAAATCGTGGACCTTTTTTTGTAACCCTTCCATTAGAGATTTACTGGTTGTTTCACTTAGTTTGTTGGACCAGTTTGGACATCTCTTTAAAAATTCTTCCATATTATGGGACACCTTTTTTGTGCTCTTCAATTTTCTTTCTACAAGAGCACAACATTTTTCCATTATTATCTCCGGTACTATCTCCGGACAACTTGGAAGATTGGCCTCTCTTGGTACAAAAACTATTTTATAGTTCTGGTACCATTCCAGCTCTTTTTTACCATAGAGACATGATGCCAAATAGGGCAAAAAATATGTGGACACATTGTGTTTTCTTATAAAGGCTAGACGGCTTTTTTGCAAATAATTCTTTGATGTATATTTTGGTGTTTATAGAGGCCACTGTAACAAATGACTTGCTTATTTTGACTTATCTATCGGCATTTATGGACCCACTGCAGCAAATAACTGGCTTATTTTGCCGCAACTGCATAAAGCTTGACATACTAAGAATTTTTTGTAGGAAACTTTGTTTTTGGGTCCTTAACTTATCTTTAACATTTCCTCGAGCATTAGCAACATAGAGGAAGCTACGAAAAACTTACCAGAACAAACTTTTCACTTTCAGTTGTACAACATGAGTATTTTTGTATGAAATCTAATTTTAAATAGCATGTTCTGCGTTCGACTCATTTAACCGTAATCTTGGTGTAAATGTGAATATACTCTGTTTGTTTATTATTTTTAAAACCATAAAAACATATGAAATGTTTCTATCAACTTTGAAGCAACATTTCTTTTCGTATGAATTGATCAGCCTTATTGTCAGTGGCGTTGTCGTATTTTTTGGTACCGTGCAATATTTACGACAATGTAAAATGAATGAGACCTTGTCGTATTTCTGTCGTTTTCGACACAAAAACGACACGACAACGTCAATGACAATAAGGCTGAATATAAGCAACAGTTATTTCGTACGAAAAAAGTAATGCTGTTCAACATATTTCACAAATTGAAACATAGCCAAATAAACAGAATACTAGAATCAAGTATTGCTTATAAACATGTATATAAACATTTTACATATTGGAAATTTTGTTTGTTGTTATTAAAAAGTGCGTGTGTATATTGTGGATACATTAAATACATTAAAAAATAACTAAAATTATGTACACAAAAAACACTCCTTGAAAAATAATTTGTACCAACAATGTTGACTCAATAATGTTGACCTAATATTGTTGATTCAATAATCTTGATTCTACATACCTTTTGTTTAGCTAGTTTAAGTAGCAACTTTAATCGCTTATAACTCCTAAAATACAAATTTTAAAAAGTTAAAGATTAAGCAAATTTGCAGGTAAATTCCTTTCAAAATCTATTTTTTTTTATATAATGTGAGCGTAAAATGCGTAACAAAAAATCAACTTGCCTTCTTATTTTTTTTGCAGCATTTCCGTCTGACACTTTTTGTAATTTGTATGTTTTTGAGCCTACATTGGCTTTTAGTTTTCGCAGCAAATAGTCAGAGCACTGAGCTAACCAGGTTGATTTTCTACCAGATGTGTTTGGAGGTCTTTTCAATGTGATTTAAATTTTCTTGGTTTTCCCAATGTCATGTATCGTTTGTTTTTTTCTTTTCCTTCCCAACAAGGGTTTCTATCAATGGTCAAATTCCACTGATAGTGTTTAAAAACATTTGAAGCAATTTGATCTTTATTTAGCTCACAACAAGTCAACAAAAATAATACATAACTGACATGATCTTAAAAGAGAACTAGATAAAAAAAAAATTTTTTATTTATTAAAAGCCTTTCTTTATGAAGTTTATTGAATTGTCCAACATACAAATTGTATTTATTAATTCAATTCAAACCGATTAATACCCGATTACTCATCTGCCGAATGTACATACATAATTATACCAAATTTTGTTGTTGAAACTTTTGTTTACTTGTTAAATGTATGCTGCAGAATGTATAATATTCACAAGACATTTTATTTATTATTGTTCTTCACATGTATATTTTTTCAATACTAACTGGCGTTTAGATTTGCCAGTGATTTTAGTAAGAAAAAATATATATAAATATGTATAATCCGCCAACTACAACCTTTTCTTATTTTTTTTTTAAAGATATTTGCTGAAGATACGATTTTGGTTTCTCTGTAAATTGTTCAATGTTTATTTAAGTATTTGACAATATACGCGATATATATTTTTTTCTTCTTTTTTTATCATCCGCTAAGAGTATCTTGAGAAGTTTGTATAGTTTGTTTAACAGTGTTGAATCCATAAAAATTTTGTAGATTACATAAGAGAACATCATCGCATAACTATTATACGAGTTGTTGGTTTTGTTGTTGTATACATATGGTCATGATATTGTTGTTGGTGTTGTTGCAGCAGCTTATTGTTTACATTAAATACGATTTTTGAGGAGATTTGGTTTGATTAAACTGTTTCATATTTTTTGCACTGATTATAAAAGTTTTATTATTTTTTTTTATTTCTAAAGTCCCTTTATAACGTCTGGTTTTGTATGGTGGCAGCAGACACCAAACATTAGTATTGCAAAATGTCCGTCCACAGTCCGTCTGTTGTGCTTGATTGTGTGTGTTGTAAGTTTATATTAACGCTGGAAGACCCACACATTAAACTCTTGTGAGGTCCTTCAGCAAAAATTTGATTGTAGTTATATTTTAGGTTGAGGTTTTTTTTGTTGTTGTCGTAGTTCTCTTTTTTCTTCAATGAAATTCCACTGCCAGCAATATGTTGAATTGTATATTTGAATAAGATTCCTGGTATTAAATCAAGTTTCTTGCATATGGTGGAGGCGAATATTTAGATTTTATTACAATTTATTTTATTAGATTGAATTAATCTTCATATTTTAATGTTTCAATTTCTGTGAGTTATATTTGTAAGTTTATAGAGTTGCTTAGTTTTGTGAATATTGAACAAAAGTATTTGTGGATTTCTACCTAATGTTTAGTTTCGATTTTAAAACAACAATAATATTTACAAAAGAAATACACATTTCTCGAATTTGTTGAATAATTCAGGTTTAAAAATTTTTGTTCATTTTCAGTAAATTGAACAAAAACACACAATTCAACAAATTGAGCTATCAGCTGCTAAACAGTTTATATACTCCATTTCTATTTAGTTCCTAGTTGGCTGTTTACACTTCTCTCTAGCGCTACATGTAATTATTTGTTGACTGTTTCGCTTTTATAGTACTTGCTATATTTTTTATTTGAATTTTTAATTCTGCGAAAAAAATATAAACGGAAAAGAATAAATAATAATATAAACAATTTTTTTTTAATTGAATAAAACAAATAACCTATTTGTTTGAAGAACTTTTTAATTTTTGGTAACTTGATCAATGACATTCTGTGATAATATTTATATCATTTGATAGTTTTAAAAAATTTGTATTTACTGATTTGTTTGGCTTGTGGTATGGGCTTTCAGCTTAACTGCTTGGCCCTCATTTTCAAAAGAGACCGCCGCCCTTAATCCGTACCAAAAATTAACTTTTTGTGGATTCATAGGCTCTTTTAACATCGATCGTGGATTCTTATATGCCCAAATGCGGCAATTCTGCTTGTTAACTTGTCTACTGGGGTGAAAGTTTGCCTTGTCATTGCAGATGATTCTCTTTGTAAAGACACCATTCACTTCTGTCTGTTCAACCAACCTTTCCGAGTATTGGTGATGCTTGAAATGTTCAGTGTGCGTCAGATCTTGAGTCAATTCAACTCTGTAAGCGAGTAAATATGCATTTTTTATTTAAAATTTGCAGCAGTGATGTTCGTGAGATAGGCACGACCACGAGTCGAGGTTGGCGGCTCTTTGGCGAGCATGTACAGGTGTTTTAATATTTCCTACAGACCCAGATTTCTGAAATTTGCGCACAATACTTTCGAATGTGGACACATTTAGGCGATTACTTATGCTGACCCAAAAATCGCGAAGTGCACGAAATACATTTTGATTTGAACGTCTATTTTCGTAAAAGGCTTCAAGAATCTTCGTGGTTGAATTTATCAAAGACTGAAAGAAAGAAATGTCAGATTAAGTGGAGCAAAAAACTTTATGTTAAGATGTGACCTATAATTTACATCGTACATTATGCTTGGACCACCCTTTATGTCAACTTGTGAAACCAATTATGTTTTGAATATACATATTGGCTAGTACTTCCAAAATTAATTCAAAATCATACAAAAGTAGGTTGTTCATTGTTATGAAAAGACACAGTAAGTACGAGTGCAGATCAATAAATCCGTAACATTAAAAAACACATTGAGAATATGGGATTGCTCAATGTGTTAAAAATATAAATTTATTTAGTTGTTGTTAGAGCTTAAGCTCTTTTCAGCGAGCTAAAATCTTCATTTGAAACTTTGTATTTCAATTTTTTTTTATATTTTTCCAATATAATCTTCCGCTTTATAGTTCAATTTAATGGCTGCTCTTTTTAGTTCAATATTGTTAAATGAACTAGGTTCAGTTCAAGCGGTTTTTAGTACAATCGATCGTTTAGTTCAATCGTTTATTTAGTGGTGAAAAAAACCATTAACTTAACCGCTTAACTTATTACGGCTCGATTGTCTTAATGGTCAATGTTCAGCGAACGCGGTATTAATTATACCCTTCACACAGTGAAAATATATATAGGTTTGTCATTCCGTGTGAAATTTCTACAATTTTCATTTCCGACCCCATAAAGTATATATTTTCTGAAAGCTTATGAATAAGGGAGTCGATTAAGCTCTGTCAGTCTGTCCGTCTGTCCGTGTGTATGTTGAAATCAACTTTTTGAAACCCCCGACATCGCATGGACCCGGGTGAAGTATTAAAATATCAGGGATTGAAATATTCGGGTATTGAAAATCAGAAACATCGGTACATAAACAACTGAGATATGAGTGAGTAAAAAACCACGACCACATACAACAACAAACGTGGTATACTGGTTAGAGTAAACGTGGAATCGAATCCCACCTGAGCCAAAATTTTTTTTTTTAATTTTTTTTGAATTTTTTTAATTTTTTTCAATTAATTTTTATTTTTTTTAAATTTTGTTTTTAATTTTTTATTTTATTTTTTTTATATATTACATATTTATATTTAATTTTTTTTTATTTTTTTTTTTTAAACATACATACGTAAACTCAATTTATAATTTTACAATGGGATATTTTTATATATGTATGTTTTTTATATGTATGTACGTATGTCATATGAGATGAATGGTGATACAAACTATTGTTATTGCATGACTACACGTTGTGAAGGGTATATAAGATTTGGCACGGCCGAATATAGCACTCTTACTTGTCTTCAAATAACTTTTTAAATGTCACACTCTTTCACTACCCAATCGTCTAATGCCATATGCATAACTTTTTCGATATTTTGAAGTGAAGTGAAATTATTTAACCTTTTTTTTAATTTCTTATAAGTAGTACTTAAGTTTTAGTATTGGCAAGTAAAAATAAAATATTTTATTAGCTGCCACACACAAAGTTAATACCGGCATTTGTGTAAAGTTAAATATATGACAATTAACAGATGCTTATTAATAGGAGCAGTGTTGATTTTTAAAAACCTCCCCTCGTATTTCAATTTATTTTATTCACATTCCATGAATGATGATCAAGTTTTTGAGCGGCAAAAATCGTAAAATGCAAAAAAAAAAAAAAATAACCACGACTATTAATAAAAAAAAGTATAGATTTTTATGGTGCTTTGAGGTTCAACTGTTTAAATATCTACCAGAATTACATATGGACGTCTGTTGTGGTGTTATTTGTCTGTCCTTGTATCTTAGTATCTCATCTAGTCATACAGAGATTATGCACACATCATTTACAAAAAGAATTTAAACATAAAATGATGATGAATATGCATTTTGAAAAATAAATAAAAAGCACATACATTTATATGTATTTCTCTTTGTCGTGTCTTGTAACACCGCATTTTGTCTCAAACCAAAGAACCACCAAATAAAACTCCCTCCCAGACGATCCTTCTTAGGCGAAATAAAAACAAAAAAATAAAAAAAAATTAAATAAAATAAAACGAATTAAATGTAAGAAAAAGACAATTTAAACATGACTATTCCCTGATCATGCGAATCTATGTATGTATGTATGTATGTATGAATGTATGTGATGTGATGTGAATGGGATATGGTGGTTACTCTTTATAGCTTCTGAAAATAATTGTATTGGTACGGTATGTAACATTAACTTTTTTTCCTTTTACACTGCAGACGATGGCGGTGGTGGTTAAGTTTTGCTGTGTCCGTATGAATTAAGATTTAAGCACTTATTCTTGATGTTTTTTTTATTTTTGTCTATTTTTTTGTGTTTTCCAATATCATCTCCAGTCACAGTTCATCATCGTCATTGCTGCAGTGTTTGTGTTTTATTGTTGAGTTATGGTTACATTTAATACTCATACAACTGCTGTTTAAAACTCATTTCTTTTAATATACACTACTATTATAACTTTATTATTTTATTTTTTTTATTTATTTATTTTTTGTTTGTTTAAATCTACGAATATATTTCCACATCCTGTGTCTCTGAAGCCTTCACTCTTTTTCCAAAATGAAGAAGAAAGCAGTAAAAAATATTTTTACAACAAAATGAAAAAGAAACATATGTTTATTTGCACCGCAAATCATACTCAGTTTTGAATACTTAATATTCTACTTCATTATTGCATATTAAGAAATTTTTTGTGGCCGTCCTCTCTCTCTCTCTCTTAAAAAAAAAAAACAAAAAACAAATATGACAATTGTCATGTGGTAGCACAGTGGTGTAGCCAAGAAAACTTTACACGAAATATATGTATGCAAGAAATTAATATGCCGATCACTACAATTGCTTATTCATGAGTTTTCAAATGATTCCAAAACGTTTGGCTTCATATCATATATATTTTACATATCGTCTAATGACCGCTTGATTTTTTGATTCTCTTTTATTCTGTGTAATTATATTTTGCGCTATGACTTCTTGCTGAAAAGTGAATAAAATTAATGAATATGTTAGAAACGATAGTGCTATGCATCAATAAAGATCTCATTCTAAAACACTCTAGCACCAAGTGGTAGATAAATGTGAGAGAATAATTTTAGTACCTGACATAATGACTTAGGTCGACAGGGTTTTTACCACATTCAGACATTATGTTGCTAGGTAGAATCTTATCTAGTTGCTAGGAGATAATAAATTAATTCTCAGAAAACTCCCTGATGAGTGCCGGACAACCACTTAGCAACTCTCGTGATGGACATCAGTCAGAGACGTTAATGGTTTACCGAAATCCGTCAGGACTAAGAGAATGAAGTTGTCAAAACGGTTTTCTGAATAATTCGATAAAACATGGATTTTTTTTAGTTTTTTGAATTTCTCGACTTTCGAATTATTCAAGAAACCAGTTGTTATATCTTGAATTATTCGACAATATCGAACAGTTTGGTGCGCTTAAGTACTTATGGTCTTGTCCATATAAACAACTTTTGTATTTAAATTTTCTTTATCTTTAGTAATTATTCTCACCTCGAGAATTACGCAACTTTGCCTTCATACTGTAATATTTTTAAATTTTTAACTTTACAAAAATATAAAATAAAAAAACCGGTTATTTAAACCGGTTTTACGAGTAAGAAACCGGAAACCGGTTTTTATAATTATTCGAAAACAGGTTTTTCTTTAATATGGATTTTTGATTTCTCTATACAAAAATGTGCCACTTAAGCTCTGTTTCTTTCAACCGCGACAAAGATTATAACCACAGCCACTACGTGATGTTCGAAGAGGTCTACCCAATAAGTAGTCCAAAGTGCCAAGGCAGAAGTAACTATAACACTTCTCTTGCCCTAGATTCAATAATACCAAGTCTTCGGTTCGAACCGAAAATACGGTTGTTTTTCTGTTTTTTAGCCCATAGTGCAGTTGAGATGTTGTTAAATGCAAATCATAAATAGATACACCACTCATACGTCTTTTCCACAATTTAGGCAAAAATGGCCAAACGAGAATGACAACAGCGATGATGACTGACAGAAACTGGCCGCCACACAGAGTCTGTGTATGTTGTATTGTTTTCGTATTATATGAAGAATTAAAAAATAGGAAGACTTGGCGAAAATGCGTATATTGTTTTACTTGCTGATTTGCCTTGCTATAGCACACATGTGAAATGCTTGCTGCTGATCATGATCATCTTTACAATGATGATGATTATGGAATGAAGTTGGGTTGACGGCGACGGCGGCGGTGGTGCTGAGTGTAAGAAAAGAATGAAGACAAGAATTAAAAAAAAAGAAAATCGCAAAATTAAAAAACAAATAAACAAACATGAGGAATAATTTTAACATGTAACGAACTTATGTAAACTTAAGTTTATAGAAACACACATTAACTTGGTATGAACAAATATTGCAACAAGCTTGTTATGCGAAATAAATTTAGACTTGTTGAGAACAGCGACAAGAACAAAAGCAACAACAACAATAACAAAGAAAGATGCCCTTCGGACTTGATACAATATTGTATGTACAACATGCAACATTCAAGAATGCATATGCATTGCATACAGTTGTACAAAAATACATACATACGTACAAACTAATGCAGTTAAATCTACTACTTAAATGAAACTTATTTACATCATGATGATGATTTTTGGCTTTTGCTATCGCATTCAAGTCAGGATGATGATGTTTTTTTCTGTATTTTGCTGATGATGACAATGATGGTGGTGTTGGTTGGAGCCAGTGGTTGTAGTGGTTTTGACTCTGACATTCATTCATAAATTCATGTTTAAAATAAAAAAATAAAAACTTAAAATTAACTAATAGAAACGAAATAAAATGACAACGAAAGCAAAATATGTATGTATGTATGGTAGATTGCATATGTGTGCGCAATTTAGTCGCTTCAAAACGTTTAAGCATTCCAAACACACGTCACTTGTGTTTATCTGTTGTCTGTCTGTTGTCTGTCTGTCTGTCTGTCCATACGTCGTTCTATGTACAAATATATGTGTGTAAGTATAGATGTATGTATGTAAATTTAAATTCATTGTCACTATTACGCTGCCTTGAATTAAACATGCTAAAATGTCTGTCGTTAAATTTTCGATGTTGTTCTTGTTCTTGGTGTTATTGCTGCCGCTGCCGCTAACGATGTTCTTTGTCAGACTGGTCTGGTCTGGCATGAAAAGAGCCTGTGACTAGCCCATATGATAAGATACGGGCATACACAAACACAATTACATACTGATGCCATCGTGCCTTTGGAAGGAGGATATTTTTATGGGAAAATATTTTCAAAAAGTGGTTCTTTGCCGTATTTTTATTTTTTCTTTGATTTCTTGCACTCCTTTAACAAAGTGTTAAAAGAGAAAAACAAAAAAACAAAAATAAAAACAAAAAATGACAGCAGCAGCGGCAGCCAGGCACTAACTCAGTACATGTTATATTTATTGGTCAATAATCAAAGGATCTAAAGTATAGTAATTTTTTGGGCGGTGTTTTTCAATATTAACAAAATAATGATTCAACAACTTAATATTTCAAATAAAAATTTAAATATCCCAGTATTTCTTGTCATTAAGTCTTTAGAAAACTTAATTGTGGTCGTCTTTTTAATCAATATTTTTATGGCATTCAGCAATATAACAAGTGATAATAACAATCGTTATATAAAACCTATGAAGAGCAAGAGAAGTCATCACCATGATAATGACGACGGCTTTTTTAAGAAAGTACTTTGATTATTGGAAGTCTAGCAGGGAAACAAGAATTTGGATTGATGGTTGGTAAAGGATAGTGTTTTAGTGTTTAGAGGATGAGGTGAGAAATTATCATTAATTTTGTTTTTTATCACTCATCTGCTATAAAATTAGTCATTTATTAAGTAGTCTTTTTGTTTCGGGTATTGGACAAAGTTCTCACTCTGCAATTCTTGACATTTTTGGTTATAAATTTTCGTTAATGTATTGTTTTGGTTCTACTTTTAAAAATGCCAATTCACAAGTGCGAAATTCATTGCATACGAATAAAGAATGTCATGATCAAAATTTGCCAAGCTTGTAATAAATAAATGCTAAAGGATTATAACTTAATTATTGACATTTAATTTATTTATATTGTATGAGTATTTCGTGTGAAATTTCTACAATATTCATTTACGTCCTCATAAAGTATATATTTTCTTAAAGCTTATGAATAGTGGAGTCGATTAATTAGTGTTCGTCTGTCCGTGTGTATGTTGAAATCAGTTTTTCGAAGTCCCTCGATATCGCCAAAACCGTTGTGTGGCATCAAAATATCAGAAATATTCGCGAGCAGACCGGTATTGAAAATCAGCACTACCGTCCAATAACTACTTCTGTTTTTTCTTGTATTTTTTCTGCAATAATTAAACATTTTTTGAGCAAGAATAATTTGTAGACACGTTTGTGACGTCTATAGATATGGTACAAATCGCTCACTAATCGGCAAAGTTATAGGCAAAAACTATTTGGAAAATATACAGTTTTTAAGTATATAAAATTTTTCAAACTCTTTAATAATTTTTGGACACGTTAAAGACATCAAATTTAAGCCGTGGCACAGTGGTTCAGTAGTAGGACATAGCGGTCAAATGACTATGTTCGATTTTTTCACCGTTAGTTCGCTCTAGTACTCACTATTAGTGGTACTACTAAAACATGCAAAAAGATTTGCAGTCAGTTGTTTTTTACATTTACTTTTGTGCATCGGAAGTAAACAAATCAAAACAACTTTCCTTATCTTTTTTAGCAGTGCTAATAAAATTAATTCCTAGTTCGTGTTTTTCAAAAAAAACAATGGATATTTAAGTTGAAGGTGTTTACCGTTATTATTATGTTTTTTTATAATTTTTTAAGCAAAACGTATTTTGCGAAAAGCGTTTTCACAACAAATCAATTTTCGCGTATATATTTTACGACTTTTTTCCCCTTAAGGAATTAACTATGTTGCCGGCTTATGACGCTTTCAAGTTACATATCAAAAAGTTACTCTATATCTGTTCTTTTAATTTAAAAAGAATTTATCTGCGTTTGTTTGCGAATGTGCATGGTACAGAGGGTCTACGTCTCTACGACTATATTCGTAGCACATACATTTTTTTTTTCAATTCCTTTATTTATAAAATTTTTTATTACAATAGTAAAAAAAAGTTAAATAAGACGTTCAGTTTGAACTTAGGGCGCTAACGAACTCTTTCCATCTTTTTCGATCATTAGCTAATGATTTAACTTGGTTCCATGTCATTCCGATATCTTCATAATCATTTTTTATGTTTCTTATCCACGTTAAGCGTGGTCGACCAGGACCTCGTTGACCTTGCGGGTTCCACTCCATCACTGCGCGTGATATTTCATGTGGAGGCTTTCTTAGTGTATGCCCAATCCACTTCCATTTACGTTTTTTTAGTTCATTCTCGATCGAGTTGAGGTTTGCCAATTCAAGAAGCTGTTCGTTTGTGACCCAGTACGGCCAGAAAATTTGTAGGATTTGGCGTAGACAGCGGTTTGTAAATGATTGTAGCTTTCTCAAGCTTTCCTGAGTTAATCTCCAGGTAGTACAGCCATAGAGAAGTACACTTGTAACACTACTGTTGAAAATACACATACATATTTTCCACATATTTAAATTGTAGAAAGTGGCAGGCTCGTTCAACAGATGAAAAGGAGCTTCTGGCACAGAAAAAACTATATGTTCAGCAGAACTTTAGGACACGATTAGTTTTAATTGTCGATAAAGCTCAAAGTGGCGGAAGTGTCTCATCCAATGACGGAAACACTGCAAGAACTTTGTTTGAATTCAGCTATATCAGCTGAAATAACTGGCATAGATCCAGCAGTTATTGATCGGTGTAATCATCTTTTGCAATGTCTTTCGTCGGGATACAATACTAATAGTGTAAAATTTAGAGATTACTCGTTAGGAACCGCGAGAGTGCTTATTAGTACGTATCCATGGTATAATTTGCCAGCTTCACTTCATAAAGTGTTAATTCATGGATCGGAAGTATTTGATCACTGTTTAGTTTCCATAGGCGAGCTTTCTGAAGAAGCCGCTGAATCTCGTAATAAATGATTTAAGCAATTCAGACGACACACGAAAAATGTGTCGTGTTGTCACTAACACTGATTTTTGGCATAGACTTCTTCTAAATTCCGACCTGTTGATTTCTTCTTTACGTAAGCTTCCACAAAAGAAGAAGTCTATGCAATCACCTGAGGCTTTGCGTATGTTAAGTTAAAAAAAAAAAAATGTACAAATGTTGTATTAAATTGCCGTTATAAAATTTGTTATTTTTTCTTTAATTAATAACTAACATTTTTGGTAAATAAATTATTATAATATTATATTTATAGACTTTTTAATCTTATTTACCCTAATTGGCCTATAAATACCGTAAACATAAATATTCATATTAATTTTGATGACTATAGCTGAGTAAATATCGAATATTATTTCTGAGAAAAACTAACAAATCGGTTTGAAACTAACTAAAGCACCAACATACAACTATAATTTTTCTAAAATTTACAATCAAACAGTTTCTATACCACCGAGATAGCCAATATGGGTATTAAATGAAAAGGTTTGACCAGTAAAATACAGTTAACTATAAAAAGGTAATAATCTAAGATGCCATCCTAGATTAAATGCGAATAAATGAGTCAGATATAGTTGTTACGGCTTTGTCCCGTTTAACTCGGACAATATTGGTAACAAATGAAAAGGCTTGACCAGTAGAATACAGTAAACTATTAAAGAAGTGTAAGCTCCAAGATGGCGTCTGAGTTAAAATGGGTACCAAATGAAAGGGCTTGACTAAAATTAAGGGTATGTCGTATAACATGAAATCAGAAATGTAGGCTAAGCTACGATGGTGAAGGATATCAGATTCGGCACGGCCGAATAAAGCAATCTTACTTGTTTAGCAGAAAAATTTCCAAATTGCCACTTTGTCTTAAAGGAAATTATTTCTTAATTTAACATGGTATTCAAAATTTGTGTGTAGAAAACCTCGCTTAATGTTTATAGACAACCTTTTATGAATTCTGGTTTTATAGAAACACCAATAAATTCTTTGTTTGTAAAATATCTGCGGCAGCAATTCATCTGTATATGAAAAGTAAATAAAGAATTTAAAATGTTTGTGATCTTTCTAACACCTCTCAAATTGCCAAGTCTTAATTCTTTTTTATAATTTATTACCTTAATTTAAAATTCTTGGTAAATGATCATTTTAATATTTATTTTTTTTATTTATTGTATTCAAATTCACAAAATTAATAACTGCATTATACATAGAGAAAAATAAATACACAGCAAACAAAGTCTTTAAGTTTATAGCAATTTTATTGCAAAAAAGTTTATTTTCCCTCAAGAAGCATAAACAAAAGACCGACTACCAAGAAATATCATAAAGAATCTAAAATATTTCAAGACTTAAGCTGTTTCTTTTTTTTCTCTTTTAAGCGTTTACGCCGAGTATTTTGCCTGTTAACAATATTTTTTGTTTATGGCATGATAACAATGCTGTCGAAAGGAGTAGTCGTAGACAAAGGATATAAACATGATTGTAATCATAATCAAAGTTTTCATTGTCATCATCATGATGACCATAATAATGATGATGGTTGTGATGATCATGGTAATGATATTTAAATTTATGACAGCCGCTTACATGTGTCTAAAATGCTAAATATTAATATTTTTGCGTTTTGAAACAAAATGGATTTTTTTTGGTTTCAATGAACACAAATATGTTAATTTTTTTTTTCGAAATTATTATGCTGCATGGCGCATACTTATGATTTAAGTGCTTTTGTACATACAAATTGTAGAAAAAGAACGGCTTCAAAAGATCAGTGAATTGAGTGATGTTCGTTTCCGGTTTTAATTGAATTAAGAAAAAAAAAGGAATGGAAAAAGAAAAAGTTTTATAATTTAAAAAAGAATGTTTTATTACCACACATAATCTCGTAAAATTTTATTTTTTGTGAATTATTTTTTTATCAATGGTCTTGGTAACTGCAATATTAATTACTGAAAGTCCCCGTCTGGCTGTTTTAGTGATCGTTCAATATTAATGTTAACTTTGCCACCATTATTAATCAAAGATTCTTTAGATTTTCACTCGAACAGCGTTTGCAAATTGTTAAAATTTTTAAAATTGAGGTTAATTTCAGGACTGTCACCGTGTTGTGAATAATTTTAAGAATATAATTTAACGATACTAAGCAAGTTGTAAGGTATTTAGGCATTATTATTGCAGACATTTGACTTTATTAGAACGGCGCTATATGTCACACAGCTCGCCATATATTTATTTTACTGAAGAAAACATTTGACATATAACCAATTTCACACAATGGACCAGTTAACCTCGTTTCTGGTATTTGACTGTGTTTTATTTAATTTTAAAGTTTTTTTTTTTTCTTAAAAATCCTCTATACATGTATTGAATAAATCTATATTGAAATTTACATTTCACAATCGGTAGACTGACTTTGTTAAAGCGAAAAAAATTATATTAAGTAAATACACTCACAGTCATTATTTTTTGTAACAATGAAGTTGTTCACATACACGTGTTACGGCTATTTCATTCAATTTAGTAAAATGAATTTTGAGCTTTTCTTAACTCTACATCGCTCATTTTGCTTGGTCATGCTTTGTTTACAAAATAATAAATTAAATGTAATCAAAATTATGCAAGAATTCTATTTTCAGCCATGCCGAATCTAATAATATCCTTCACCATCATGTTCATAGGTAAAGCGAATATATCGTAGCTTAGCCTAGATTTCAGATTTAATGTTATACGACATTTTGCTTTCTTAGTTTCTACGCCATGTTTGAATTTGAATTTTTACAAAGTTAACTGTATTCTACTGTTTAAGCCCTATTATTTGATATCGATTTTGATGCGATTAGGACAAAAAATATCCGCCATTTTGTGTCGCGCGCCATATTGGATTTTTACTTTATCATAGTTTTATTTATTCTGCTTGTCAATTCCTTTGATTTCGTACCAGTATTGTGGAGGTTTAGTTTTTACACAATTTCCTTCTTATTAATATGAAATTATTAGGAATGAATAGGCTTAAAAAATTTATTTCTATTGTAAAATTATAAAATAAATTAATGTACATACATACATACATATATATATATATATATTAGCTAATAACCGGTGTGCTTCGCCACCCCAAATTTTAGTATTTAATTCATATGGCAGGTGCCACGCCCTCTATTGTTAATGCACCCATTTTTTCCATAAATGTTTATTTGAATATCAAAGTTGCTTTTGCAAACTTTTACTACTCTAATCGATATCGTTTTCCAAATATACGAATCTTAGTATTTAATTCATATGGTAGGTGTCACGCCCACTATTGATAATGCACCCATTTCTTGCCTAAATGTTCATTTGGGTGTCAAAGTTGCTCTTGCAAAATTTTACTACTCTAATCGATATCGTTTTCCAAATATACGAATTTTAGTATTTAATTCATGTGGCCACGCCTACTATTGCAAGTCCGTCCATTTTTTACCCAAATGTTCGTGTGGATGTCAAAGTTTACCGTACTTAATTTGAAGCCTTGAACTTTCGTGATATATAATATTTAATACTTATTCTTTAATAGGGCGTGGCACCCCGCCCACTTACAATATCAAACCAAAGTATAGCCTATAGTTCCTTCCAGACATACAGAAAGATTCTGTGAAAATTTCAAGGAAATCGGTTCAGCCGTTTAACCGTCTATAAAGCACAAACAAACATACAAACATACAAACACACATTGATTTTTATATATATATGTAGATGTAGATATAAATATATTTACATCAATAATTAAAGAAAAAATATTTTTTTTTCTTAGCCCGAATTCGATTCAATGTTGGGTCTAACCAATATAACAAGTTTGTATGGATTTGTTGTGAAGAAACGACGTGTTTTTTCTTCATATCTCAGTTGTTTCTGTTTTTATAATTCTGATCTGTTCCAAAAAATTTGTGATATTTTGATGCTTCACACGACTTTTGGCGATGTCAGAGGGCTTCAAAAAAGTGATTACAAAATACACACGGACAGATGGACATTGATAAATCGGGGATCCAGCAAATATATATGTATGTACATGTGTATCCTATGGGGTCACAAACGAATATTGAAGACATTTTACATGGAATGGCAAACCCCTTACCAACTCTGTGTAGGGTGTATGAAAGTGAAAGGGTGATATTTGATTATACCACTATATATTAAGGGAGGGAGGAATGAGGGAAGCGAACTACAAAAACAAAACTACAATATTATTGTTTTTCACAGATTTGACAACATGTTTAGAACAAAATAGATATTTTCAAAATTTATTCAGCCAACTAGAATCGAAGTAAAAAATTGTTTGGCAACTTACTGCTCAAGGCGAATTAACATCAGGTGACAATATCCCTGCAACAAATACCGAAAGGCTCGGAGAATGTCAAAACACAAAAAAACAAATTGTTTCCTTAAAATTGTTTAAAATGTTTAATTAAAAATTTATTTTTATAAATTTACACGAAAATTTTTAAAGTAAATAAGTATTTATAATTTATTACTTTAATTTCTGCTAGTGTATATTACATATTTGTGTTTTTTTTTAACATTTTTAACAAATTAAAACCACTAGGACAAACACAACGGACATTATGCATTTTCTGAATTGAAAACATTAAAAATATTGTTTATTATAATTATAAGTTGTGTTTTACTTATTTACGAATAAGGTATTGCACAATTATTCATATTTTTAAAATTTTTTTTTCACAATTTTACCACTTTTATAACAAATTTTAACCAACGCGCATAAAAATTAATTTAAATGTAAACAAACTTTGACATTGTGCCGTTAAAAATAAAACGAGCAAATAACAATCAGCTGGCTTCGTAACATCGTAACTTGATGTGAATTCACCTTGATACTGATCATTTGTATAAACAATGTATTTTTACTCAAATTAAAATTACTAAACATTTAGAAGAATTTTAAGAAAATTTATGAATATGCCGTACTTTACTAGTCACCTTAATGTTTCCACTAAGGTAATGCAAAAAAACTTGTTGCAATCTTGAAAGTTATTACTTAGTACAGGTGTTGGTCGGTCGCCTTCTTTATTTATTTTAATTATTTTTATTTCCAAATTTGAGTATATTTATTTTTCCTATCATTTCTAATAGAAATATCTAGCTAGCACTTTTTATAAGTTACAATAAATATAAAAATATTATTATAACAACTATCAACTAATATTTAACGACGCCACATAATTGTAGTATTTCAAGTGTTTATTTAGAACTATTCAAGGTTAACAAAAAAACATATTAAACATAAATTCCATTGTTTTTTTTTCAAAAGTTTATTTAACAATTGCTCGTCTGTTACGCTTTAATTTCTTTACATCAGTTGCATCGTAT
This sequence comes from Phyto melanocephala, assembly GCA_941918925.1. Lineage (NCBI taxonomy): Eukaryota > Metazoa > Arthropoda > Insecta > Diptera > Rhinophoridae > Phyto > Phyto melanocephala. The sequence goes on from OW799234.1 coordinate 57,360,934, forward strand.
TGAAGGTAAACTAGAGTTGCCATTTCTATTTTAAGAAAAGAGGACGCCAGCATAAAAAATGTAGGACATTTGCCCAATAAAAAAGGATACATTTAAAAAAAAAAATTAAATTTGAAACAATTTACGACGCCATTTAAAATACAAAAACAAAATTTGTTTTTACGAAAAAACATTATTTGCAAAAATAAAAACTTAACAGATCATTCTGATTTAAGGGTTGAAAATAAAAACAAAAAAAAACAAAAATTCATTGCATTCATTATCGGGAATGTACATATATTTTTCAACACTTCCAATTTGAGCCAATATATTACCATCGAATCTCTTCAAATATTTGTAAAACTCTAGACAATCCAAAATTATATACCCTTACTATATTTTTTGTTCAAAACTTTCTTCTATATTTGGAAAACAAACTTTATGAAAAACACACAGCTGACAAGCAGACCCCTTTACCCATCTCTTCTCTTTTCGCTAAATAGCGACAATTAGGGATAATTAAACTAATTTTGTACAAAGAGAAGCTTCAAAATTGTACTTTTTCAAAACTAATTGTACGAGCACCTAAATCTTTTTTTATACATTTTGTGACCTGTGATTTAAAGTTTAAATGTAAGAAAAATAACATTTGCTAAAAAAGAAGTAGGACTGCCCCGGATGCCCTAAAAAAGAGGACGGTGTCCGGGGAAAGGAGGACGGATGGCAACCCTAAGGTAAACTAAAGTGTTATAGAGCTCAAACTATGTACTTAGAAGAAATAAACTAAAATGTCAAGTCTTCAAAGTTAGCATTTTGTTGACATTTTTTATTCTTTACATTACACATTTTTTATTCTTTACATTACACTCTTTTTATTCTTTACATTACACATAACACATTTTTTTTTTTTTTTGACTTAACTGTTAAATAATTATACATTATTATATTTAATTATTTTGTGTGTTTATTATTAAACAAATATTCTTAGGTATGCATATAAGTTACTAATATTGTTTAGTAACTTTATGATATTGTATCTTTTAATATTTTCGTCGTGAGTGTACACACACACATCTGTATGCATTAATTTAATTTTCAAGCATGTTAAAACTAAAACAATAATGTGTTTTGTCATCAGTAGAATAAATGTTATTTTTTTCATAATGTTTTCATTTATTTTTTTTTTTTATCAGTGGCGCTTGCAACTTTGTAACTTTAAAGAAAATAAGCGAAAACACAAATTACTTTTTTCTTCCATTATTGATAAAAAATAAAATAATAAAAAAAAAACATGCTTTTCAAGGATTTTTTTGTAGGTGTTTTAAAAGATTTACCGGTAATAATTTACAGCGAAGGGAAAGTTGAGAAAAAACAAGTAACAGCGCTATATTCGGCCGTGCCGAATCTTATATACCCTTCACAACGTGTAGTCATGCAATAACAGTAGTTTGTATCACCATTCATCCCATATGAAATACGTACATACATATAAAAACATACATATATAAAAACAACCCATTTTAAAATTATAACTTTACGTGTGTATGTTAAAAGAAAAAATAATAAAAAAAAAATAAAAGAAAAAATAATAAAAAAAAATAAAAAAAAAAAATTAAAAAATAATTAAAAAAAAAAATAAAAAAAAAATTAAAAAAATAATTAAATATATATAATAAATATAAAACAAAAAAAAAATTAAAAAAAAAAAATAAAAATATAAATAATATATTAAATAAAAAATAAAAAAAAAATTTTTTTTTGGCTCAGCCACGATGCCACGTTTTCTCTAACCAGTATACACGTTTGTATGTATGTATGTATGTTGTTGTTGTAATGTTGTTTTTGTGAAAAAAATCGAGGTTTTCGTGGGTTTTTGCTCATATCTCAGTTGTTTGTGTACCGATGTTTCTGATTTTCAATACCGAAATTTCACACGGAATGACAAACCTATATATACCCTTTTTAACTGTGTGAAGGGTATAAACATCTGAGAAACTATAAGGCCTGTCACACATTCTGTTTGGATCGATTTTAATTTCGTACATTTAATTTTATTCGTTTTTGTTGTACATTTTTTTGATTCCGTCAAATTTGTTTATATGTTTTCAAGTCACAATTTTTCTTTTACATACGAAGCTTATGAAGCAAATATATCTTGATGCGCCTAAGAGTATGTACATAGAAAGGTATATTATTATTCTATTTAAAGAATTAAAAGTTGCTTCGAAATTGGATACTCATCAAAATACGAATTCAATTTCACTTTCGACATTGTTCCAGTATCTGCCAATGAAATTGTTCAAGTGAGCAAAAATTGTCATTATTGAAATCTACGACTTTTGTTTACCACACGAAAACAGTTTTTTGATTATTTTTTCTTTAATTAACTCGGTGTCATATGGAGGTTGGAAGTCTCACAGTCACTGCCAAGTTTACGATCATGTTAAAATTATTTTTTATTTTTACTCAATAAATTATATTTTAATAAATACCCGTACATCATTCCAACATTTGTTTTTGCTTGTAATCGGTCCACCATTTCACCTACACAGAGAGAAAATTGAAGTTCTAAATCCAAGAATTAAATTTTTAATTTAAGCCGAAATTATGCTTAAAAATTCAGGAACAATTTATTTCTGGTTTTCCTGAAACAAGTACAAAACGGAATTGTTTTACATAATAAGGATAAGACATAAAAATAAGAATTAACTTCTTAAATTAAGTCTTATATCTCTCAAATTAAAAAAAAAAACTTATAACTTTAGAGACATTTGCTGAGATAAGCACAAGCTATAAAATTTGAAGTATGTTTTTATAATTCTCATTTTGTTAATCATACTTAATCTATAAGTAATAATGTTTGCAACAATAATCTGTAACAGTTTCCAAATTAACTTACATTTCATGCTTTGTTTGTTATTTTTCGTTTTTAGTTTTTATAAAATGTATCGCTAAAAAAATGTCAAAATGTACGTAGTGAAGATATTGTACTATGCAACTATCAAAACAAGTGCCGAATTCTTGAAACACGCGCATCTTTCGATTAATTCAATCTTATCTATACTTGAATGAATCTTTTTCTAAGCTTTCGTCAAGTACAGTTTCAAGCTAATAATTCTTAAGATCAAACTTTTTTCGGCTTAACTATTCCTAAAATTAAGAAATTCGTACTGGACACATTCGTTCTTAAATAAAGCATTTTGTACTTGGTTTAAGAAAATCCGTTCTTCTGACACCGCTATGGATTGATTTAGCTGAAATATATTCGTTTCGCAATCGTTTTTTGCTTATAAATTGATTTCGATTTTAAAATAAATAATAACAAAAATCTTTTTCTATAACTCGATTCGAAAATTCGACACACAGATAAACAAATTTTGTTAGGGATACTTTTAATCGTAGAATTTCAAACAGGTAACATAAATATTTGTGGCAGACAATTTGATGTTTGTTTTATTTGAAAATTTGTAATTAATAGAATAAAATCAGAGAAATGTTTTAAAAATATTTAATCGTTGTTCCTAAAAGGGTACAGTAATTGGCCACCAAGATTGATTTGACTTTAAGGATTAAAAAAGCTTAAAATATTTTTTTTTTGTGGGGCGAGTTCAAAATCTTAAACTGAGTTGATTTTGTTTGTATACTTAATTTAAATAGTTTATTTTTACAAATTCTGGTGGGGTGGGGGCATTGCTCTTCCTAGAATAGTCTAGCTACGCCAATGTTTTTAAGAATATACAAAATTGTTAATGTTGTTATTGGGTTCATTAAAAAAAGCGTTTAGAAGGTGACCGAATTTTAGGTGAACAATGCATTTGTAATGTTTTTCATTTACGTTGTTTTTTCTACTCCAATTACCCATAAGTTTGATGCACTTTGATACCCCTATAAATGATGCCCGTTTTGAAGTGTGTCAAAATGAAAACAAATAATTTTCCAGCCAGTCGTTCCTGCTATATATTATAATTTTTTATTTTCCTTTTTTTAAATTACAAAATCTTCACTGCTAAAAATTGGGTTAAAATATAACAGCAAGTCAACCGTACATACATACATCCAGCATTTGGAAAAGTGTTTTTAATCCAATATTTTTTTATTTGTTTATATTTTTGCAATTTAATGAAGTATGTATGTACGTTTTTAATGTACATACATTTTAAATTAAAGTGAGAATTTGATAACGATGATGTCGTTGTTCATACTGATGTATGTATGTGTTTATGTATGTGTGAATGGCTTGTTTTCTAAGGGCAGCCACATTAAAACCATCATTTGAACAGGAGAAGCTTTTTAAAATTTTAATAACACAATTATTTAAAAATGTGCAAATTTTGTTTTTGTGTGTTAGTTTTTTTCTAATTATAAATCAACCAGCGATAACCAGAGCTAATAATTTGTTTTTTTTTGATTCAATTGTAGACCCTCATATTTCTCGTAATAAATGTGCGACAAAGTAATTTCTCAAACATGTGTGTGAATGTGGTTTTTAAAACTTTGAATTTTGTATTCTTCAAAAAATTCGCTTTACAATTGCAAATTATTTTTATTGTTTTTTTTTTTTATTATTATTTGCTATACTCTTATCACAAATCATGATAAATGTGGCGCTATTTATATACAAAAAAAAATTATAACAAATACATAAAATAAAGGGTGATCCAATCATAACTCACGAGGTTAATTCTAAGTTACACATTGTACCAGTATTTTGACAAATTCAACAGTGAAGAGGTACACGGTTGAGCAGCGCGTTAAGATGGTTGAAGCCTTTTACGAAAATGGGCGTTCAAATCAAAATAAATCTCGTGCACAATCGGGAAAATTGTGTGCAAATTTCATCAAATCAAGTCTGTAGAAAATGCGAAAACACCTGTACACGCCCGGTTTGCTCTAACGAAAACGTTACTGTTGTTCGCGATAGAGTGGCGAAAGAGCCGTCAATCTGGACTCGTCGTCGTGCCTTAAAATTTGAACATCATTGTAAGTATGGACCATTGGATAGAAGTATGCCACCGAAGCCGTGGCGAGCATTTGACCGATATTTTGTTTTAAACATAATTGCCATCGATCAGATACTTCTATCATAATACAAAAATATTAAAATAATTCTCTGAAAACTTTTTGTTTTATTTACAACCGACATCGTGCGTTATGGTTTGACCACACTGTATGTACAAATGTACAATATTCTTTTAATAAATTAAAATAAGTATTGTCGTTGCACCTTTAACTTAATATGAACATTTCTAAAGAATCAAAAGGGAAGTTTTTATAATTTTTTTTATTTACAAGGAAGTTTTTAGAATTACAAACATCATCTCATATTTATCTTAATTTTTTTTGTAATTTTTATTGTGTTGGTCTTTACAATTCTAGTAAAATGAGTTAATTTTTTTTTGTCTATTTTTTCTTTTAGAAATGGGAACTTTTTGTACTCAGTCGCTTGGGCTGGGATCTATCATGTGTAACACCTTTGGATTTTTTGGAATTATTACTGATACGCCTGCCCATAAGAAGTTCAAAATGTCCCGATTTAGATTTGGATAAAGTGCGACAACATGCGCAAGTTTTCATATCATTAGCAGCCAAAGGTAAGCAAATATTTTCTATTACAAAACTGTTCATATTTATTGACGTTCTCTGCAATTTTTTTTTTACTAAGAAGAAAAAAAAAAAAAACAAATACACACTCACTTTAAACAAAGATAAATAAAAGATCTTTTATGATCTTGATTAACTGCTTAAATAATCAGTTTTGTTTTGCTTTAAACTACGAATCGTAATAATAGCTGTTGTGCCAGTGTGTAATTCTCTCTTAAACCCTTCACACGAGAGTGTAAAATGGTATATATAAGTTTGTCATTCCGTTTGTAATTTTTACAGGATTCATTTGCGACCATATCAGGTATTTTATGTATATTTTGAATCCTTAAGAAAGATAAGTCGATTTAGCTATTATGTCTGTCAGTCAGTCCGTCCTTGAAAGCGTTGAAATCCAATTTTTGAAGCCCTCACATACTCCACGACCTTGTAGGTGGCATAAATTTGTCAGAAATGATTTCGAAAGTTTTGCTATGGAAAATCATAAATTTCAACACATTAGCGGCTGAGATATGAGCAAAAAAAAAAAACACGTATGATTTTTGTTTTAAACAAAGACGTGTGTATGTATGTATGTTTTTGAATCATGGTACAAATTGTATGAGTTTTTGTTGTAGTTATATTTTTATGATTATACATGTGTACGAACATATGTAATGCAGACTTCGTTATTCGTATTGCAGAAATTACGAAATTATTTGTTTATAATATGAAACAGATTTAAGAAAAACTGTTTCACAAACAACTTATATATTCTTTTAGTTGTGTATGCACACTTTTGTAAAGGGTATATAAGATTTGGCACAGCCGAATATAGCGCTCTTACTTGTATTCATACATTTTGCCTTCATCCATCTTTATATTTTTATACTGTCACGACAGTTAGTAGTAAGTAATAGTTTTTGTAGTGCATTCGAACATATTTACTTTGTACACCAATACCTCGCTTTGAGTCGTTTCGTTTTGCGTTTTTTCGAAGTTGCGTCGCTGCTGAATTAGTACTAATTTTTACTGTGCGTCGTTAGATTTTCGAAGTTGCTTTGTTTTGGGTTTGAGTCTTTAATTTATTTTTGAAATTTTCTTTTTTTTCTAAAATATGGCAATGACTTTTGTTTCTACATAATTGCGCCATGGCATCAAAACTCGGGGATTCCCTTTCTAATTGCGACTGACATAAATGAATTGCTAACCTCGCACAACCAAGAATTGTATAATGAAGAATTATTGCAACTGGAATTGCAATTTGCTAATGAAGATGACAGTGAAGAAAAAAATTTGACCTCCAAAGAAATTTCAAAAGCGATGTGTTTGATTGACGAATCTATGGAGATATTTTTAAAAAACGATCATGACAGCGGAAGGAGTTTTAAAGTGTCCCAGACGGTAGCTACGAATATCAATTGCTACAAGGAAATTTATTTTACGTTGAAAATAAAAAGCTGCTCAGCAAACATTGAACCAATTTTTTGTGAAAGAAAGCCGACTTACGACAACAGCCACTATGGAGTCATCAGACAGTGATTAATTTTTATTTGGTTTTTTATTAATTAATTGAATATTTTATTTTCTTTGAATTGAATATGTTTTTTTTTTGTTTTTTGTATGTACATACATATGTAATAAAATTTTATATTATTTTTGTTTTTTATATGTTTACTTTGTTCAATTTCCTTTTTAAAAAGTAGTATTTTCGTAACCCTGGAACCTATCTTCGATCTTTACATGGTTTGCTATAGAAAATCATAATTCACTTTGCGTCGTTTCAATTTGCGTCGCGTTTTTTTGGAACGTAACCACGACGCAGAGTGAGGTATTGGTGTATTTAAATAGTTTTAGTAGCAGAGTACTTGCAGATATTGCTTAAGAAAAGGATGAAGAAGACACAATATTTTTTTCTTTACAAAAAGTCTCTGCATTCCTTTATTGTTTGTCAATAAGTAAATATATGTCAATTACTTGTATTTAGCATGGACTTTGAATTGCTTTCTTCGTCTTCTTATTAAATCAATATTTGTAATTTCTTGCATGTATATATTCTATTTAAGTGAAATTCCATAATGTAAGATAACAAAAACCTGAAGATATACAGGGTGGTCGAAAAATGCTTACTTGTGGTTTTCCTCAACGCTCACAATTTTCCACCTTTTCCCTTAAATACAAATAGTGAAAAAATTTCTTAATTTTTTTTTTGATTCTTTTGTTTTTACCTACATTTAGTATGTATTAAACGTTTTTACTTTATTTTGAATAGCTGTTCAAGCAGAAAACAAAAATTCCATCAAAAATTTATAAAAGCAATTTTCAATTTGAGGGAAATAAAATTGACGCTAACACTCCTATCATAGAAGTGACTATATGTGTAGAATAAAACATTCTTTCATTATTTTTTGATTTTAAATGTATGAGGTGTTTGTTAAGCCCGATAGAACTTATTTATAAAACGGTTAACTGTTAGACGAATTGTCTTACTGAGCTTACTTTTTGACATTTATGATTTACTCTGGCAAATCGTGACGGATAAAGTGACGCTTAAACAACCCTACAAAATTATCAAAATTTACTTAATAAATCAGGCATCGATTCGGGCAACTTTAATTTTTGGCTTATAGGTTTTATTGACAAACAAATTGACGCATATGAGACACAACAAACACTGCAGAGTAGACTCAAGTACATTCAGAAAAATGCACCGTTTGATGTGGTTTCACTCTAGTGACATCATTGGACCTTATTTTTCCAAAATTAAGCCAGTGCTCGCAGTATGGTGGCCACGTCCATTGTTGGTGAAATTTAAGCCAGCAATGCTAAAAAAGTGACTTAAAATTGGACGTCCAAAATTGAAACAATTTCCTTTTTTGTGTTTATATACCCTTCACCTGTGGTGCACAAGGGTATATATATAGCTTTGTCATTCCGTTTGTAATTTCTACAATTTTTATTTCCGACCCCATAAAGTATATATTTTCTGAAAGCTTATGAGCTTACGAGTCGTTTAAGCTTCGACCGTCTGTCCGTCTGTTGGTTGAAATCAACTTTTAGAAGCAACTATATGTTCCTCAGATCTGTGCAAAATCGCCCCATAACTTTCTGAGATATGAGCAAATAAACGAGACTGCCTCTGTTTTTCCCATATTTTTTACCAACAAAATTAAAATTTTTCAGCCATAGAATAATTTATAGGTACCTTTGTTACTATTTGAAGATATAATATGCATCTAGAGATATTTGTGAAAAATTTTAGATAAATCGGGCTTTAATCGGTAAAGTTATAGGCAAAAATTATTTTTTTTAAATTTTTATTCCAAAAATTTACACACTAAAATCAATGGGTTTCAGCTTCTAGACATCCGAGAGAGTCAATATAGGTATCATCTGAAAGGACTTGACTAGCGCAATATAAACACTATAAACACTATGAGCAAAATCTGGTATTTTAAAATTTAACTTCTTGAACCCCCTCAATATTGGTATCAAATTAAAGGGCTTGACCAGTAGAATACAGTAAATTATTAAAAAATGTAAAAACCAAGATGGCGTCTAAAATACAACGGCGGAACAAATTTTTTAAACCCATCAATATGGGTATCAAATGAATGGGCTTGACTAGTAGAATACAGGTAACTACGTAAAAATTCAAAAATCTATTTACATGATGAATATAGCACTCTAGCTTGTTTCTTTTACAATCGAACTTTAAAGTTAAAAAGCTCTATGTTTATTGGAACTTTTAGGTTTTTCGTTCCTATCCATATCGCCATTGTTGATTAAAGTTTAGCTTTTTTTACACCTTTTTGTCTAATTGCTTCTATTGACTTAGATCCGTGATGTTCAAAAACCCAGAACAAAAACAGAAGTTGTTAAATCGGACAAATTTGCGAGACTCTACAAGACTTAAGGCGACCTAAAAACGCATTATTCAAAATGACTACTGTCACTAGAGCTGTGTATGCAGTTGCGCTATCCTGTTAAAAACACATGCCCTCCAGTTCCAATCCTTTATTTTGTGACAATTAAAAATCAAAAACCAAACTCTGTATAGCTCTGCATCGCTCTTCAGGTACAGTATTACTTAAAGCGTCCTCGAAAAACAAAGCCCGATGACACCTCCACCTTAAAAGGCGTGACTATTAGTTGATTCAATGTCTTCTCGTGAAAGGTGCGTAGATACCATAGAAGCGTCAATTTTCTTTGCCATCTGACCAAGATGAATATTAAGGAGGAAAATAGTTGCTGAAAGAGAGTAAGACAGCAATGCATGCTGTGTGCGAATATACATTACTGGCTGTTATTAGAAGCACATACAGGAACACAATAGTTATGAATGCAAAGACAAAATGCTGGTGATTATAAAATAATCCGTAATGACGTAAGGAATTATTTACTATCAGTCGGGGGATGGGAAAAAATGGGAAAAGAAGTGAGTCGAAAAGGAACTCGTAATGGTGGTATCTCCCCTTTATGTATGATATATTGCTACTCTTTAATTTGAAACCATATATTTCGAAATTCTGTTTTAAACTACCGTTACAATAATACTATTATTCTTTAAAAATATTTTTACGTAATGTCGGTCATCATTTTTAAATAATAATAAAAAAAGCTTATATTTCTTGCGCATAACAAAAAAACAGTCTAAAAAAAAAATAAAAAATAAATCCACGTTGAATAAAGCATAATCTGAGTCTCCCAACTCCTCAGCAAAGTTTTAGTCTGATTTACCCTTTTGTTCTTATTTGATGTGATCGGATTTTTTATGCATTTCATACTGTCTTGAAAACCAAAGGATTAAATGAAATGCTACACCGCACAAATGCATTATAACAATTATTAATTATTAAATTTACAGCAAAACAAAACATAATAAATACGTTTAACATCTGTTAAATGCATGATTTCATTAATGAAGCAAACGAAACAGAAACTCTATGAATTAAATGTAAAACTTGCGATGGATGATGAGAAAAAGATCATAAAAAAACTATTTTTGAATATTCTTGATTTAATTGAACTCTGTGTGAACGTGTGAAGTAATTTCGATGCAAAATACAAATAAAATGTGCAACGAATTCCCATTCAATACTTGAATGTGTTTTATGACGATATCGCCACCGGAAACAGGCGGTTACCATATACAGCACACATGCGCATAACTGCCACACATTGTCAGCTTATATGGTTGTGGATGGTGTTGTGTTATCTAGGCTCGGATTAGACGACGAAACAAATGCGAAACTATGAAAGGGTTAACCAAAGGTTATTAAATTATAAGGAAAAAATAAAAAAGTTTAGCGAAAAAAAAAACAAACTAATTTTTTTGTGTTGTGCTGCAAGTGTGAAAGTGTGTGTTTGTTTAGGAATTTATTATACAAAAAATTCGTGGTAGACATTTATGATGACTACATGCGACTACAATTACAACATTATTCTACTGTGTGTGTATGCCTGTTGACTACACATATGCCACTAGCAAAAAGCATAGTTGCTGATGATGGTTTGTTATGTCTGGCTGGCGTCTTCTTCGTGTGGGCCGTTTGTTGTGTATTGCAGGCAATCAAATGATTACATACATATCCATACGTCCAGTAATGTGTGTTGCACACTTACATTAACACCATCCAAAGCCACAGATTGCATTACATACTCATCCCTACACTATTTTAATTAGCATCAGCAGTTTGCTTTTCTTGAAAATTAAAATCGTTGAAGGTTTTTTTTTTTTGTTTTGCTTTGTTTTACAGTTAAAAATCTTGCACTCTTTTATTTTTGTTTGTCATGACAATTTTGTCTTCATATTTTATAATTTCGAAAAGAAAAATTGAATTTCAAAAAAAACAGTACAATATAAAAGTCTCGACATTATTTATCACGATCCATATCCTTTTTTTTAAATGAAAAAAAAAAGTGTCGTGGGAAAAATATGTGAAAGGAAAAATTAAATACTGGAAAATAAAAAAACACACCAGAAATACATATGTATGTATAAAATAATAAAATGAACGACACAATTGTACATGATACATACATACATATTCAAACATGTCATGAATTAAGTGTTTGTTTGCTTTTTATCGTGAAGTGTTTGTTTCACAAAAAATAAATGTAATTTCTTAAAGTCAACAGATTTGCTTAACCCTTAAAAGTCTCGTTAATATGGGCTTTAAATTTTTATTGTTTTTAAAATTGTCTTTATTCTTATTTTTAAATTCAAATTCGTTGTAGCCTAAAAAATGTGTTCGATTTCTATATGCATCGCAACACTTAAAAACGGCTGCACTGATATCTCTGTTTTTTTGTGTGTTTGTCATAGCCTAAATTAGGATTTTAGGTAAAGAAAAATTTACCGCGCCCACTTTTTTTAATTTATCTGCAATCAGAGAACGGTTGAACCGATTTGCCATTTTTATACCCTTCACACAGTGAAAAAGGGTATATATAGGTTTGTCATTCCGTGTGAAATTTCTACAATTTTCATTTCCGACCCCATAAAGTATATATTTTCTGAAAGCTTATGAATAGAGGAGTCGATTAAGCCCTGACCGTCTGTCCGTCTGTCCGTCTGACCGTCTGTCCGTCTGACCGTCTGTCCGTGTGTATGTTGAAATCAACTTTTTGAAGCCCCCCGACATAGGTTGGACCCGGGTAAGGTATTAAAATATCAGAAATATTCGGGAGTAGATCGGTATTGAAAATCAGAAACATCGGTACATAAACAACTGAGATATGAGCAAAAACCCACGACCACCTCGATTTTCTTTTCATAAAAACAACATTACAACAACAACATACATACATACAAACGTGTATACTGGTTAGAGAAAACGTGGCATCGAATCCCAGCTGAGGCAAAAAAATTTTTTTTTAAATTTTTTTAAAATTTTTTTTTTTAATTTTTTTTTTATTTTTTTTTTATTTTTTATTTAATATATTATATATATTTTTATTATTATTTTTTTTTATTTTTTTTTTTTTAATTTTTTTTTTTATTTTTTTTTTGTTTTATATATATTATATATGTATATAATAATTTTTTTTTTTTAATTTTTTTTTTAAATTTTTTTTTTTTAAATTTTTTTTTTATTTTTTATTTTTTTTTTGTTTTTTTAACATACATACGTTAATTTACTGTTATTGCATGACTACACGTTGTGAAGGGTATATAAGATTCGGCACGGCCGAATATAGCGCTTTTACTTGTTTTTTTTATAGTCTATGAAGCTCAAGAATGTTTCTTACGAACATTTTTTTCAATTTATAGTAGACGTGGCAGTCGCCTCCCATACAAAATCTACTGTTTTTCGCATATCTGAAGTACTTTACTACCTAAAGCCATGCTCCCCATGCGGAAAACTTATTCAATAATTCATTGCATAAACAATAAATGTTAAAGTTTTCAATCTTAAACCGAATTACAGCATTCGATATCGATCGAAATTTCAATCGAACGTGAAAGTTTTCCTTGCATTTTGTATTAGATTTTAATATGATTTCTATCATTTTCGATCGATATCGAATGCCATAATTCGGCCCCTGATATTGGACATTTTAATAAAAATTGTACGATTCATTTCAATAATTAGATAGTATCAAATAAGGAGGGCGTGGTACCCCAAACAAAAAAAATATTTTTAATGGTATTTCTGTAGAACTATAGTTATAACTTCGTTCGGGCAAAGATCGATAGGATCAGAGCAGAGTACGTGGTCCTCCTCCCATACCAAAAAAGTACATTGGATTTTATTTCTGGAACACTGTAATCTCTTTATTGGTTTCAACCTAAGTATGTAGTACGAACTACTTTGGATAACAGTTTTCTAATAAGAACCAAAAATGGTAAGGATCGGAGAAGGGAGAGAATACCGTTATATAAATGAAATACTATTTGTGACAATGTTTATAGTAAACACAACAGCACAAAAATTTAATGTTTACATTTTTACAAATACAACAATACAAATATAAGGTTTCCGTTCTTGTATCTGTAGTGAAGCCAGGGAAGGAAAATGGCTTTTATGATTTTGTACCAAGTATGAAAACAAAATGTACTTTTCAGGCCATGACGGTACCATTTTTTTAATATTTATTAATAAAAATATAAACTTAACAAAAATGTGTATTAAAATTCAGTATATTAAATATTACATTTATAGGTACATACGTAGAGATCGGTTATTTAACAAGTTTTATTATACCCTTCACACAGTGAAAAAGGGTATATATAGGTTTGTCATTCCGTGTGAAATTTCTACAATTTTGATTTCCGACCCCATAAAGTATATATTTTCTGAAAGCTTATGAATAGGGGAGTCGATTAAGCGCTGTCAGTCTGTCCGTCTGTCCGTCTGACCGTCTGTCCGTGTGTATGTTGAAATCAACTTTTTGAAGCCCTCCGACATCGCTTGGACTCGGGTGAGGTATTAAAATATAAGAAATATTCGGGAGTAGATCGCTATTGAAAATCAGAAACATCGGTACATAAACAACTGAGATATGAGCAAAAACCCACGACCACCTCGATTTTTTTTTCACAAAAGCAACATTACAACAACAACATACATACATACAAACGTGTATACTGGTTAGAGAAAACGTGGCATCAAATCCCAGCTGAGCCAAAAAAATTTTTTTTTTAATTTTTTTAAAATTTTTTTTTTATTTTTTTTTTTTATTTTTTATTTAATATATTATTTATATTTTTATTATTTTTTTTTTAATTTTTTTTTTATTTTTTTTTTTTATTTTTTTTTTGTTTTATATATATTACATACATAATAATTTTAAAAAATTTTTTTTTTTTAAAATTTTTTTTTTTTTAAATTTTTTTTTTAAATAAATTTTTTTTTTTTTTTTTTTGTTTTTTTTTAACATTCATACGTGAATTTATAATTTTACAATGGGACGTTTTTATATATGTATGTTTTTATATGTATGTACGTATTTCATATGGGATGAATGGTGACACAAACCACTGTTATTGCATGAATTCACGTTGTGAAGGGTATATAAGATTCGGCACGGCCGAATATAGCGCTCTTACTTGTTTTTTAAATACTTATAGATAATAAATTTTCTGTTATTTTAAAATTAAAGCAACAAATTTGAAACAGTAGAAACGTGTAGTCTATTTCTTTCTTTTGTTTTAATTAGATTTTGAAAAGAACTCGTTCAACGAGAAATATGAAATAGACAATAATCCTCTTACAATTCTTGAAATATCTCGGAACATGAACTCATTTAATTCATTTTCATCTGTGATACTTTAGACCAAAAAATAGGAAATATTTGAATCTTTGTATGATCTAAGTTCGATCATATCGGCAATTGCTCTGTAGTGATTATTTATTGCTTCAAAGTTTGTTTGTTCGTGAGGAAACATTTTCACCAGAAGAGGTACTATTGAAACTTATCGAACCATTTTAGTACTTCATTATTAAAGTTTACCTTACATGCTTACGAATCATAAGTAGAATAAAATACATATAACAACAGCCAAGTCGAATTCATGTACCAGGTGGTGCCAAATTAACAGGTGATTTTAGTAAGAAGTTTGCAATAAAGAACTAGGCAGATTTTGTTGTTGCAGACTTTACACTTCCTGGTACATGAATTCACTTTAACAACAGCATTGCAACAAAATCAGAGAAGCTGACAGTATAAAATAAAACACACACAAACAAAATTAAAGAGAACATGGATAAATTTTTAAATTGTACCAAGTAGCTCGCGGTAGTACCACGGCACCAACAAGGTCAAAAATGTACCATAAAAAGTACAATTGTATCATGATTTCCATCCGTGAGTGAAGCTATAGTGTTGATAAAATAGAACATGTTTGAAGGAGTCGAAATATTGTATTTAAAGGATTGTCGTGGTACAAAACATTTAGAAAGGTCGTAATTTATGCAAATTTGTTAGTAATCTTACAGATAAAAATTACTTTTAACGTAAAAAATATTATTAAGATTTGCACTGTTTTCTCTACACGGCCCTATTCAGTTAATGGTTAACAAATGAAAGAATAACTTGTTTACTTCAAGTGTATTTTTAAGAAATGTATTTATCTTGAAGCCTATTGCAATCCTCTTTTATTTCTACGCACATTCATAACTTCATCTTCTTTGCAGATTTTTTGTTTTACTTTTTGGGCAAATCGCATTGTACAACAAGCCAGGCACATTAAGAGATCACCGTGTAAAAAAAAAAACATATAAAATAACATGCGTAAGAATTCATAATGAATAATGAGGACGTTGATGAAAAGGGCAAAGTAAAAGGGAGGGTTATGGCATGTCGGTGGTGGCTGAAGGCCCGGCCTAACGTCGTATATGCATTTATTTACTCTCGTATGTGTATGTAAAGCAATTATCCAAAAATTCCTTTTAGTCTGCCAACATTTTTTTCTCACTTTGATTTTTTCACTTTTTCGAAAATGCTTAAAGATATTTCACTGTGTAGTTAAATGTTTGGTCGTATTTGTATTTGTTGTTGTTCCTTTCGTATTTGGTTTATTTGTCTCCTTGTTTTTTTTTTTGTTGGTTTGTAACAAAACTAACCGCTTCTTTTATATATTTTTGGTTTTGGTTTAAAGTCAATTGAGAAAACCATAAAAAATAATCGTAACTTTGTTGATGGAAATGTAGCACCCAGTGAATATTTTGTTGTTAAGGAAACTAAGAGACAAAAACGGTAGAAATGAAAAGAACTAGATTAAAAATAAAGTTACAACAAAATCTGCGTTAATCTTATGCTTTAAAAAATTGTAACAAATAAATAGCAGCATTTGATGCCGATGGTGGGCAACACTTTTTACAAAAAAGAAAATGTGTATTTTCTATCAATAAATTCATATAAGTAGACTAAATATATTAGAATTAAAGGTCGTCCAACTCGATGTTCGCCAAGTGACAATTGGAGATACCAAACGGGGCCGTTTCTAGAATATCTGACATTGGGATTTTCACCAGATTTTATTATTTTGGATTATTGGGGTTCAACCCAAACGCATAATGTTGGTTGTAAATAAAACAAAAGTTTAAAGAGAATTTTCTTAATATTTATTTGTGATAGAAGGATCTATGACATTTATGTGTAAAACAAAATGACGATAAAATGATCGCCACGGCTTCAGTAGCATACTTTTGATGGTCCATATTTTCAATGTACTACGACATAATTGAGGTTCAATGTCGTTAATGTGCTGAGTTATCTTAGCTTTTAGCTTTTGAAATGTTCTTGGCTTATTGACGTATACTTTTTCTTTAAAACATTTCCAAAGAAAGAAGTCCGTCGGTGTCAAATCACATTTACGTGTCGGCCAACTAAAATCGCCACGAGGTGAGATAACACGGCCATTGAATTTTTCACGTTAAAGAACATGTGTTTCGTATGCTGTGTGGCAAGTGGCATCATCCTATTAGAACTATATATCGTAGAGCTCCATTTCTTAATTTTTAGGCTACAAGAAGTCCGTTGTCATCTCGTAATAGTGAACTGCTTGACCAGCCTCTTTTTCGGTGGAATGAAAACATGTGCAGAATAGGAGCAGGGGAAATGAGACCTTCAAACAATGTAAACATGCATAATCATGCAAAAATTACTCATTCAAATATTAATTTTTCCTAACAATAGTACAAAATTATGTTGGAGTCGGTAATACGGGCAACGATCAGCTAATTTATTTAACAAATTTTAGAATTTGTTTGTTGAATGTGAAGAAAAAAAAATTAAAGCGAATATGATAAAACTAAACTCCGATGTGACGATATTATCCATATAACGGCAGTCGTTTGATTATTATTGAGTAGTATAATACTGGCCCGAACATTCGACGCAGTTATTGTGCTACACTCTGTATTCTGAGTCAGGTCCTAAGACATCTTAAGGAATATATTGATGCCATTTGGTCTGAGTCGCGTGTAGTTGAGTTGGAAGTCAACATTTAACATTTTTTAAACTAAAATAATACCTGGTAGCATGTGGATGACGAAGTCGTTGAATGCATGGGCACCATTAACTCTCCGGCAGTGCTGGTGCTGATGAGAACATTAAAGCACGAATTAATAAGACAAAAGCTGCATTCGTTATGCTCCGATCTATATGGTGATAGCGGCAAATATTAGCATCCCCTAAGCTACGTACTTACAATTAGAACATCAATTCGATTGTGTTTTACGGCTGCGAATCTTGGAAACGTAGAAACGCAATCAATGCACGCCTACAGTCTGCGGCAAATTTTAACCATCTGGTGGTCGAATCGTATGTGAAACGTTGATTTATTTATGGCGGCAAACCAAATCTCTGCTCCTGTGGAGGTATGTCATCGGAAGTGGTGGTGGATAAGCCACACACACTTCGTAGATCAACTAAAAACATTGCAAGGAAGAGGCCGACGTATTGGGGCACAGGCTAGAACGTGGAGCAGTTTAACTGATGCGGATATGCAAGCTGAAAACTACTCATGCATTACGTCAGCTAATCATTTTACAATAGAATCTGGTATATGAGGATGTTTGAGACTATATGCTCCAAGGAGAACAGAGCAAGAAAAAGTTTTACTATTTAGTGTGAGTTTTGAGTCAAAAACTATTGTCATCGGCGAATTCTACAGATCCTGATCTTCAAATGAATTTGATAAGAAATTGGCAAAATACTTTGCTGGGTTGCTTTTTTCAATCATTCTTGGCAAACTTGTTGCTGGCTAAGGACTTTTTTGTTGTAGTTTGGTTGTCTTACACCATATACAACAAACATGTCGGTGGTCGACAATGAATTATTTAACATTATTAACAATGCTATTAAAAAATCTTCTTCATATCTTCTTCATAGCATTTGCTATAACATCAAATGCCCTTCTTAACCACCACCTCTTTTTCTTCTTTACCAGCCATCATTAACGATCTTCAATGAACTCGGCAATCAGTGTGGCTCAGGGTATTTTGCAGTTTTTTTCTTTGTTATTTTAGTTTTTGGCTGAGATTCCACAAAAATGTCTAAAATTTCATTGGAAATTTATTTATTTGGAAGATCAAGCTGTGAGACACCACTACAACCACCACCATCACCACCAACAATCTCATCAAATGTATGAAAGTGTTTTTTTGTTGCTCTTGTTGTAAGGTACGCACATACCAATCTCGCAAACCGGATTCCTTTTGCGCCACCTAAAAAGGGCTTCTCATTTTTTCCCTACAATTTTGCTCTAAAATGAAAGAAAAAAAAAAAAGAATTTTTTTTTATGTTCCACCATGTCGACGCATCGTTACGTTACAAAATATTATTAAAAGTTCAACTTTATGTAAATTACTTTTACGTTGTTGCAACTAAAAATGCGTTATGGAATGGGTAAAAGGAATTGTTGCTTTGTAGATAATAGCCTGCCTGCCTGCCTGCAATCGTCTTGTAAAGATTCTCTGTTATTGCTGGATGTGGAGCCTTAAAAGAATTACAAAAAAAAAAAAAAAAAAACGAAAAAGAAGAAAGCAACACTATCAAAACACTATTGAAATGAAATGCAGCGATTAAGTTCCATTTCAGAAATGCAAAACAAAAACAAAAAAAAAAAGAAGTGATTTTAAAGGTTTCATTTGAAGTTTCTCAATTAAGACGTAAATTGTACAAATTTATGTCTTTCGACGCCATAAATTCCAAAAAAAAAAGCACAAGACACCAAACTCCTTTGAATACTAAAATCTAAGCGGCGTTTTTTGTTTTCTTTTTATTTAAATTTCAAGTTAGTGATCTGAAAAAAAAAACATTTTTTTTACTCCTGACTCTACTATTCATTATATTTTGTTGTTCTCAGATATCAGTGATATTTTTTTTGAATTTATTTGTTTTTTTTTTGCATTTTTAAATAGGTACCTATTATTTTGCTTTTTTTTATTTTTTATTTAGTTTATTGTCATATTTTTTAATTCATAATGAGGGTGCCGTTTTTCTTTATGAATTAGTTTTTATTATTTGTCGTTAAGTTTTTGGTTTGTGCATTTGAAATTTGAGACTTTTCAGCTTCAGTAGTTTGCCAAAGAAATTATCATATTTTTATTTATTTGCTGTCTTAATAACTAACTGTAATAAAATATTTTCTTGGGTCCTTAATTGCTACCTTAAAAATTTTGTGGTTAAAATAACTGTGAAGTGATACATTTTTGTGACAACACTTTCATTTCATATTGTTTGTTAAGTGGGCTTTGGTTTGATTAGAATTCAAATCATATATAAGTGGAATTTTGACAGAACATATTTAGTCGATATTAAACTCATCAAAGTAAAATCTTCAAGAGGCTCCGTTTGCACTTATCGGCGTCTTTCTATGTACGATACTTAAAGAAATATCACGTAAAAGGCAAAGAATTAATTAGAGTCATACAAATTTTATAATTTTGTTTGTTTTTGTGCTTTTTTGAAAAATTTTCTAATATAAATAAAATTTTTCTTTTGTCAAAAGCCCACAGACCACAATATTCCGATTCGTTTACACTAATTCGTGTTGTAGATAAATTGTTTCTATTTTTTGTTTGTTTTGTTTTTGCTCTCCTGAAAAATTTTCAAATTCGGAATAAGTTGTTTCGTCAAAAGTCTACAGTTCTGTAAAGGAGTTATTTTGTTAAAAAACATAGCAATTTTAAAAGAAAAGAGTTCTATATTAGGCCGAATCTTATAATACCCTCTACCATATCGGAGTTTGTCTAGATTTTAGAATTAACGTTACACGCCATTTAACTTTATTATTTTCGTCATCATTTTTGATTTTTAAATTTTTTTACATAGTTAATTGTATTCTACTTGTCAAATCTTTTTATTTGATTCGAAAAAAGAAAAATTATCCGCCATTTTGTTTTGGGTGCCATCTCGGGGCTTAAATTATTCCATTGTTAGTTGTCTTTTACTAATGAATACCTTTCTTTGATACCAAAATTGTGGATGTTGAAGGGGAGAAAATCTGTGTTTGACTCACATATTCGCAATTTATTTAAAACGCCATTTTATAGGTTAACTTTTTTATTGTTTGTAAATAGTATTTTACTGGTCAAGCCCTTTTATTTGACATAAATATTGATGGGATTGAAAGGGGTTCATTTTGAAATACTAATTTTGACCAATATAAAACTGTGGTTGGCCATTTTGTAGTGGTTGCCATTATTGACCTTAAATTTTTTTATGTGTATTATATTTTGACCCTCTTGGTTTTCTAGAAGATAAAAATAACTGATTTCCGTTTATAAGTTTTAAGAATAACAGGAAGCAGTTGTTTCTTATGCTTATATTCTCAGTTGATTTTTTACCGATTTGTCAGTTTTTATCGGAAACTAGAAAAGCCCGGCGCGCGTTGCTACGCCCCTTAATGAATAAGAATGCATTATAAATTTTAATTCAATATCAAGTGAAAAAAGCTAAAAATTATAACTTTTTTAATGGACGTGGCACTGCCCACTTTTTTAATCAAGAAATTATATAGTCATGACAGCTTAATATGTGTGCAAAGTGTCAGAAAAATCGGTCCAGTGCAAGTAACTCAAAATGATACCTTTTTTTATGGGCGTGGCACTGCCCACTTTTTTAAATACGAAACTGTATAGTCATAACAACTCAATATGTGTGCAAAGTTTCAGAAAAATCGGTCCAGTGCAAGTACCTCAAAATGATACCTTTTTTTAATGGGCGTGGCACTGCCCACTTTTCTAATGACGAAAGTGTAAAGTCATGATAGCTCAGTATGTTTGCAAAGTTTCTGAAAATTCGGTCCAATGCAAGTAGCTAAAACTGATAACTAATTTTTTATGGGCGTGGCCCCGCCCACTTTTTTAATCACGAAATTATAAAGTCGCGACAGCTTAATATGTGTACAAAGTTTCAGAGAAATCGGTACAGTGCAAGTACCTCAAAATTAAAACTTTTTTAGGGGCGTGGCCCCGCCCACTTTTCTTATCACGAAATTATTTAGTCATGACAGCTCGATATGTGTGCAAAGTTTCAGAAAAATGGGTCAAGTGCAAGTAGCTAAAACTGATAACTAATTTTTTATGAGCGTGGCACCGCCCACTTTTTTCACCCATAAACACTCCCTGGTATGTGTACAACAACTTACCAAAGTTTGAGCCCGATCGGTTTTACAGTTTCAGAGTCTATAGCTAACACACACACACACAGAGTTTCACTTTTATATATATAGATGATTTTCGACACAACGACTTAGAATTTGGTTTCAGTGGCATATCCAAAATTTTTTTTAAAAGCTTAAGAAACTTGATATATTTCAAAAATACATGTGTGTTTTTAAAAATAATTTTTGTCTATAACTTTGCCGATTAGAGACCGATTTAACAAAAATTTTTTAAAAGCTGCACTGGAGCCATATAATATTTATAAATATGTAGAACAAACGTGTTTAAAAAGTATCCGAACGATGAAAAATTTTAACTTTTGTGAAAAATTGCTCATATCTCAGAAAGTTATGCAGCGATTGGGCTGGATTTCAATAGAGATTCATTTTCGAATATTTTCAAAAGATTTATACCACGCACAGGACTGTGCAACATGTGAGGGTTTCAAAAAGTTGATTTCACGGACAGACTGACATTGCTTAATTGACACTTCATAAGCTTGCAGAAAATATACACTTTAATGAAATGAAATAGATATTTTAAAAAATAATAATGGGAATGACAAAGCTATACATATATACCTTTGGCACAAAAGGTTATGAGCAACATTCCGATATCGCACATTTAATTAAAAAAATTCTGAAATTGTAGACGTTTATTTTGGTTTAAGTTCGTTTTTACCTTTAAAATTTATGTCCTATTGTGCGCAAAAAAAATCAATTTTATGAAAAGGGGGTAGAAGAAGTGCAAAAAAATCAATTTTATGAAAAAAGGGTAGAAGTGCAAAATTTGCTTCAGAATAGAAAAATGCATTCGTTGACTGACGTGAATACATTTAGTATTTCTGTGGCGTGGAGCTAAAAGGGCCAATGTCAAAAAATTTACTTTTGAGAAAATTTGAATTGAACTTTAACTTTTATATATGCTTTCATAGTGACATTTGCCAGCATTTTATTTATGAAGCTGTTCTGGGTTAAGTATAACTTAAGCTGTTTTACCATAATAAAATAGAGCAAGAAAACAAATCTAATGCAATGATTAACTCAAAAGAGCAAAAAAGTGACATTGGCCCTTTTAGCTCCAAGCCACAGATTTATTATGTAGGAAAATATATATACATATACACATATATTAAGTAATTTTTTTTAATTAACACAAAACTTGAAAGCCTTCAATTCTTAAATAAAAATTAAATATTAATAAAATAATTTTTTATCTAGTGATTTTCTTTAAACTTATATTTATTAAACAATTTTTTAAGTATTATCGGTTTAATTTTAGTTTTTAATTCTTTATAAATTAAATTAATTAAATTAATTTATTAAATTTTATTGTTTTTTGTTCTTTTCAGAACATCATTTTTCAATATATTCAGCCAGCACAATAGCAGCCTCATCAATAGCCGCTGCCCTGAGTGGTTTAAATTGGCATTTACGTACGGGACAAAATTTGCGTTATTTACTTAGTCTCCTTACCGATTTAACCAGTATAGAACAGGTAAGAATACACAAAAATAATCCAACCAAAAATCAACATTTTTATTGTTTTAGTTAATTTAAATCCAAACTTGATAAAAATGTTCTTACGTTCCCAGGATAAAGCATTTGTTTGTGATACATACATATTTTAAAATATATACAAAACATACGTACATGTATTTTGCATATACATACATAGTAGTTTTTATTGTTTATTTAATGTTAAATAACTCAAGAATATTTGCATTTTATTTTTTAGTGATTGAAAGTTAAGAAAAAATATTGCGTTGTCGCATTTAATTAATTTTAATGACAGTGTTAATTTGCAAATTAATTAATGTCGAGGTCATCACTGTTGCACATACTTTGCAAACATACATACACAGTGTTAAGACACTTTTGAACATTTATTATGGCATTTGTTCCCTTGCCTTTTGCTTTCTTTATTTAGCATTTCCATAAATTTCAAAATAATAATAAAGAAGTTCAAGTTTAATTATTTTTTCTTTTTTTCTTCTTTCATTCTTCTTACATTTTTTATTACTTTGTAAAAAAATCTATTCTGTGTGTGTCATAACTACCCGTAACTATTTGTCTATGTATGTCGGAATATGTAGTTTATTATTTGTCGTTTTGAGAGGAAAAAAGGGTTTGTTTGCTGAGCAAAAGAAATTGTTAATGAATGTGTGAAAATATTTTATTTTTAACTGCTTTTCAAAAGAATTGTCCAAGTTTAGAATTCGTTTAGTGGAAGTATATTGAAAATTTTATGTTTTGATTTTGCACTGTTTAAATTATGTTGGATTTTTAATTATTCTCATTGGATTCTTTCCCATAGGGTCAAATAACTAGTTTAGGAAGAAGTGTGATTAGTGAAAGTGAATTAATTTTTGTGGGAAGAAATGTTTTTCTAAAACTTTGATTATAAAAATATTTAATGATTTTTCTAAATGTTTTGAATTTTTAAACTAAAAAAACTTAAAAATAGTTCACATTTATATTAATTTTAAACCCTGTTTGACTTTTTAAGCAAAAAGTGGAACAAACAGAAAAATTTTTCTAAAAGGAAATTGAATTGTCTCTTGACAAATTTACTTAAATCTATAAATGTTCTAGAAATGCGAAAATGCGTTTTTACAGAAATTGTAATAAAAAACTAATCGCTTTATTTTCTTTTACTGAAAAATAAGAGAATTTCTTCCTTCTTTCCGTATAAATAAAAAAAATACAGACTGAAAAACTTCTCTGCAAAAAAAAAAAAAAATAATGGAAAAAAATTAAAAAGAAAAAAAAAATAAAAGAAACAAAAAAAAAAATAAAGAAATACAGAAAAAAAAAAAATAAATATATAACAAAAATCAAATAAAAAAACATAAATAAATAACAAAAATCAAATAAAAAAATTAATTAATAACAAAAATCAAATAAAAAAAATAAATAAAGAAAAAAAAAAATAAATAAATAAATAAAAAACATAAATAAATAAAAAAAAAAATAAATAAAAAACATAAATAAATAAAAACATAAATAAATAGAAATAAATAAATAAAAAAACAAATAAAAACGGAAAAAAATAAGTTAAAAAAAATAAATAAATAAGTTAAAAATAAAAAGTAAAAAAAAATAAATAATAATAAAAAGAGATTAATAAAAATATCTATAAAAATAAATATTAATAAAAAAGATAAGTAATGTAAATTATGTATATAATATAAATAAATAAAAAATAATTTACTGAATTCTTTAGGATATGCTCCCAATTAATCTTTCAATATTTATTTTGTTGTTGTTTGCATTTAGATCAGCTTAAATCCTTAACAACCAAATAAATATTAGATAAAAAATTTATAGAAAAATTCAAAAAAAAAAAATTTATAGAAAAATTAAAAAAAAAAAAAATTTAAAAAAAAAATTAAAAAAAAAAAATTAAAAAAAAAAAAATAAAAAAAAAAATTAAAAAAAATAAAAAAAAAAATTAAACAAAACAACAAAAAAAAAATAAATAAATAATTAAAAAATATAAATAAAAAACAATAAATAAAAAGAAAAAAAAAAATAAAAAGAAAATAAATAATAAAAAATAATTAAAAAGAAAATAAATAATAAAAAATAATTAAAAAAAAATAAATAATAAAAATAAATAAAAAAATAAATAAATAAAATAACGAAAAAAAAAAATAAATAAAAAAAAATAAAATAAGAAGATAGAAATTAATAAAAATTAAATAATTTCAATACACAATCAGCATCAAGCTTTCTACATAATAACTTGCCAAAATTTTAATTTTTTTTTACAGAACAATTATTTTTCTGAATTTTTAGAGACCAAACAAATTTAAATTGTTTTTTTTTTATTATTCCCTTGCAGGATTACCTCCACGACTGTATGATGAAAATGGAAACCATATTTGAAGAGCACAGTCGTAATTTGCAACCCTATTTGGGTAGTGTGGAAATTCAACATCATAACTCTCTAACCAACAACAACAATAACAACAATTCCATCTCCTCAACAACTTTAGCAAACGCTCAATCTCAATTCATACAAAATAACCCACAATATTTGCATTATGCTTATCACAATCATCATCATCATCATTCCGGCCCAGCAATAATGCATCATCACCATCATCATTTGGATATCGTCACTGCAGCGGGTAGTTTAAATGCAAATAATTTACTACCAAATCTAACACAAACCTGTAAAATGCAAGCCAATGCCCAAAAAGAGGTGCAGGATATAAAATTCTAAGTCGTAGTTTTTTAATAAGTTTATTATTATTATTTTTTTTTTTAATATATATATTAATAGTTATCTTTATTAGTAGTTTATTATATGATTAAACTAAGTTTCTAGTTGTGGCTTTATGAAAGTAAAGTTTATAAAAAGCAAATGAAGAAAAGAAGAAAAAAGCAAGAAAATCGAAATTTTTGTTGAAAATTAGAATTGAAAAGTAGAATTCCTAATTGTTTATGTTTCTTTAACTTTGCTATTTAAATGTTGGATATGATCTTATTGTTTATTTGAAAAAAAATTTGTTTAAATTAAAAAATTTATATTAAAGGATTTCACGTCAAGTATTTTAGAAAGCAGAAATTATAGAATTCTTGATAAATACAAAAACAACTTTGTACACAGAAAAAATTTTTGTATAAACAATGCAAAAAGAAATAATAGTATAATGAATACAAATTTGTAAAATTTATACATACTGTATTAACCTTAATTTTATTGTAAAAAATAATATTTTTTCTGTTTTTTTTTTGATATTAAAATGTTGTTTTTAACCTGAAAAAAAAAATAATAATTTCATTAATAATAAAAAAATAAATAAATGTTGGCGTGAATATCCTTGTTTTTAAACAATAAAGAATTTGTTAATCCTAATTAGTTTTCTTTTTAGAATTTAGTTTGGTGCTGTTTTTTTCCTTTTATTTTGTATAACAATTTACAAAAACCCTGAATGGTATTTATTTTTTTATTGTTTTCGAAAAAATTTTAAATTTTTTAAATTTCTATGAATTTTTTTTTTTTGGTTTTCAAATAACAGTACTAAATTAATTAGTATATATTTTTTTTTAAATCCCTATTAATATTTTTTATTGTAATTATTTTTTATTGTAATCTTTTTTTAATATATACATAAATATATATATTTTTTCTAATTGAAGTTTATTCTAAAAAATGTTAAAATTTATTTTTTTTTTAAACACCATAAACAAAAATCTTTAAAATATTTCGATTTTTTTTCTTTAAATAGGCTGTCAAATGTCATAATTTATTATAAATATACCTCTGTTTATTTTATCAAAAAAAAAAAAAATAATAAATAAACAAAAACTTGTAAATACAATTAGACTTTATTTTATTGTAAAAAAAACGAAAATTTAAAAACAAAAATGAAATATTGCATATTAAGAAACAGCTTAAAAATCACTTCTAAAATCCCACAAATTTAGAACTTTTTGGCTGCATGCTTTTTTTAACCGGAAGTAATTATAGACTGAATATAACAAAAAATATACAAAACTCAACAACAAAACAAAAAAAAAAAACAAAAATAAATAGGTAAATATGAAATAAGAACTGTGAAAATTTTTTAAAACTATTAAAACTTGTAAAAAAACGAATTGAAAGAATTTTCTAAAACACAAACACGCAAAGTTTTAAAATTAAAAAAAAAGATACGAAATGGAACTTTTCAACCTCGCCTCATTTACCAAAATCTTTAGAAATTGGTTGTTAATTCTTAAGAAACACTGTAAAACTTTCTTTAAGGAAATAAGTTTTTTTTTACGTAAATATTAACACTACATTTAAGTTTAATACAACTTGAAAACAAAACATTGTAAATGGCAGGGAACATATTAACACCCCTTTTTAAAATAATATAAAAAAATAATGAAACTTTAAACCTTAAAACAAAAACAGAAAAATATATGTGATCATTATTAATAATAAAAAAAAAATTATTTAAATATATATTTTTTATATAAAAAAAAAACCCTTAATGCCTAAAAACATAAAATGAAAGAAAAAGGAAAAATTTTTAAGAGAATGTAGGGGAAGGCATTTAGATACGCTTGTTTTAAACACAAATAAATAAAACAGAATAATTAAACTTTATAACAAAAAATAAAAAGTAAATTATTTGAGAGTTAAGTTAAAAAAAAAAACAAAATTTTATACTTCTTAAAGCAGCGAACCAAAGATACTTAAAATGTTTAAAACTAAAAATATAATACTTAAACCCATACAACAATATTTTACCTCATTTTATATGTGTATAAGAAAAGTAATTTTACACACACCTCCACACATTTAATGCACAAATTATTTACAACAGAACATATAAATTGATTAAGAAAACATAGAAATTTAATTAGACAGTGTTTTTATGTAATAAATTAAAACAT
The DNA here is from genome assembly GCA_941918925.1 of Phyto melanocephala. Lineage (NCBI taxonomy): Eukaryota > Metazoa > Arthropoda > Insecta > Diptera > Rhinophoridae > Phyto > Phyto melanocephala. Next base: position 57,389,009 of record OW799234.1, read on the forward strand.
AGATGTAAAGAAGGACTTTTTAGAAATACCATAGTAAAATAAATCGAAGTTGTACTGAAACAAATAACACTAATATTTTCCTGAAATTTTGTTAAATTGATTACGCACCTCAAAAGGGGCGGGTATGCCGTAATTAGAGGGTGTTACTCCGTAAATCGGTTCGAAACTTAAATTTTTCGAATTTGTATGCTTAATACATTGCAATTTGAAAATGTTTTCTTTCGTATCAAATTACAGAGTAACCCCTCAGTGTAACTTCTCATATTTGTTTTTATTTCATATTTCTACATGCCAAGTTTTTGTCAATCGTCTTTCATTAAATCAGTTTTTTTTTGGCTTTTAAAGTAAATAGTTTACTTTAATTGTCAAGGTTGACACTGAGCAATTTTTCCTGACACAAGTAAAAATGCCTGGGAGAGAGGGAGAGGTAAGAAGAATGAAAATATAAAAAATAAAGTGTGAATTTCTGAAACACAATTATTCTGTGTAAACGTTAAAATGGAATTAAAAAAAACTTGCTCAAGAAAAACTGCTCTGTGTGAACGGGGACTTAAGAAATATTTTTTTATGATTTTTTAAACATTTTTAATTTTTTTTCGAAATACTATAATTTATCACTGTAAAAACCTTAAATTATCGTTTCTTCGTTAAAAATAAAATAAAGTAAAAAAAAAAAATATTTAAAACATATTGAAAAGTCTACAGTCTTATTTTATAACTGATAACAAAAGTCAGTAACAAATCTGTCTTAAGAAAAATGTTTTCTTTTACATAAGACGAAAATGTCAAAACATGGGCGAATTAATAATATCCGAATATCCGAAACATGTATTTAACAACTTCGTATAAAGTTTGTAATGCTTTTTTTTAACGCAAAACTGAAATAATTTGATTACATTTTAATGCAAAGTTCCCACAAATTTGATTCAATATTTTTTTATAAAAAACAAGCGCAGTATATTTTGGTCTCAAAAAAATATTATTTTTTGATAATTCCCATAATAATATTAAATGCGATTCAAATTATCCTCAACACCTTTTTTATAGTTCAATAAAAAAACTCAAAACAGTTTTTGTTCGGAAAATAAAAAATCGTCGATATTATGTGCTGTTGTAATTAAACACCTTTTGAAATATGAGCTCTCAAATATTTTACGTTTTTATCAATTAACACACCAACAACAAAAACCCTTAAAGAAAAAAAAAAAACACAAAAAAACAAAAAAGGTATGCCTAAAATATTACAAGAAGTTAATTCAACTTATAGATAAAAAAATGTGCAACCAAATTTTGTAATACGATACAACGCATTTATCACTAAAAACAAAAAATAAAATAACTGTAAAATAAATAATTAAAAGAAAAAACAAACTAAAAGCGCTTATTTGCAAATAAAATAAAATAGAACAAAACACAAAACAAAAATTTATTTTTGGAAACTATTTATATACTTATAAAATAATAAAAACAAAATAAAATATATATTTAAAAAATAATTAAGCATTTATATATCTTCGAAAAAAAAACCTAAAGATACCAATCTTAAAATGTAAAAATTATTATTTTCTTTTGTTAAATCTTTAATGAATCCTTAAAACAAATGCTAAACATTTTCCTTGAATTATTTCTTTTCCTTTTTTAAGTTTTTATTATCAATATATATTTTTTAAAGAATAAATAAAACTAAATAAAAAATCCCACACACATTGTAAATTTTAATACAACAATTTAACTAGGATCCAAGGTGTAGTAATAAGTAAGTTAAAGTCTAGTTTTACACAACATATAAACAAAATTTTATATTTTATAAATAAAACAAAAGGTCTAATTATAATTTTTTATAATAAATAATATTATTATTAATCTACTTATTACATTTAATCATTTAATTGTATAAGTATGTGTATGTATATATAAATATAAAAACTGCTAAAAAAATATTTAACTCAACTGTTAAATATAAATTTAAAACTATATATTTAGTTTGAAATTTATTTCTCGGCAAATTTGAAATGTTAAAGAATAAAAAAAATTTTTTTTTTTTTTCAAAACTAAATGAAATGAAAGCAACCATGTTTAATCTAAAATTGTTAATAAAAATATCAAATTGTGATTTGGTGTAACAAAATTAATAAAAATAAAAAACATAAAAATTATATATCAAACTAAAAAAAAATCAAAAAATTATATTTTTTTTTCTTTCATTCAAGACACATTTTCGTCGCCCCGGGGCTTTAGGTGCTCTGCATGCCAAAAATAAATTTGAAGTAAATCGATGTTTTATTTTAGGTAATTTTTCTAGAAAACTACTGGATAGAATTTTTTTAATTTTTTGATATTGATAATTATCGATAAACATTTTTATATTTTAACGGTAATGAAAATCCCGTTTGCTCTTTATCTCACCTTAAGGGTGTTTAATTGCAAATACATGTACGTAGAGCAAAGTAGCATTAACATAATTAGCCATAAACACACTTAAAAATTTTATTATTACTATTAACAGTAATATACACAGGGTGGTTCACCAAATTTCACAACTAAACAAAGAACCAGGGGGGGGGCGGGTAATTATGTAATTCGATTCGAAATATAAAACTTTAAAACTAAATTTCCGATCCGAAAGTAAATTTGTATTATTTAATTCGCTCGAATCGTCCACAGAGTTGTATTTGCATACAAGTTGGTACAATTAATGTAGAAGTTGTCAGCACTGTCGATTTAACCTCAAAACTAAAACCATTAATACAACGCAAATTTATTCATCAGGTAGTCTTGATTCGTCAGTTGATTATTATTTTCTTCACTTATTTTAAATTTCAGCTGTCAAAGTCTAAAGTTCACACATTTATTTCAATAAACGAATTTCATATACAGTAAACTTACAGAAACGTGAACTAATTTTTACCGAGGGTGTTCACGTTTTCGATTTTGTTAACGTTTTAGATTGCATTTTTTCTATTACATATTTTAGTCTCTTATATCTTTTATCTAATTTAAAATAAAGTATGTACGTTATTTTCACCTATGAAGCATGCTTTGATTTAACTTTTTGTAAGTTTCTGCCATATTTTAGTGTACTTCATAGCTACTATAGTTTGAACAAGTAAGAGCGCTATATTCGGCCGTGCCGAATCTTATATACCCTTCACAACGTGTAGTCATGCAATAACAGTGGTTTGTGTCACCATTCATCCCATATGAAATACGTACATACATATATAAAAACGTCCCATTGTAAAATTATAAATTCAAGTATGTATGTATGTTAAAAAAAAAAAATTAAAAAAAAAATTAAAAAAAGAATTAAAAAAAAAATTTTAAAAAAAGTTTAAAAGAAAAAAATTAAAAAAAAAAATTATTATGTATATAATATATATAAAACAAAAAAAAAAAATAAATAAAAAAAAAATTAAAAAAAAAATAATAAAAATATAAATAATATATTAAATAAAAAATAAAAAAAAAAAATTAAAAAAAAATTTTTTTGGCTCAGCTGGGATTCGATGCCACGTTTTCTCTAACCAGTATACACGTTTGTATGTATGTATGTTGTTGTTGTAATGTTGTTTTTGTAAAAAAAAAATCGAGGTGGTCGTGGGTTTTTGCTCATATCTCAGTTGTTTATGTACCGATGTTTCTGATTTTCAATATCGATCTACTCCCGAATATTTCTGATATTTTAATACCTTACCCGGGTCCAACCTATGTCGGGGGGCTTCAAAAAGTTGATTTCAACATACACACGGACAGACGGACAGACTGACAGAGCTTAATCGACTCCCCTATTCATAAGCTTTCAGAAAATATATACTTTATGGGGTCGGAAATGAAAATTGTAGAAATTTCACACGGAATGACAAACCTACATATATATACCCTTTTTCACTGTGTGAAGGGTATAAAAAGGGTTTTTAAGGTACTTATTTCTCAATCATTTATTGAATTCATCCAAAATAGAGGTTTACCATGATTATTTTCCTTAATTTGATTGTGCAATTCAATAGCATCCTTTTAATCATAATGGCGCTAACCGGTAGGTTTTATTTCGAAGTCGATTTGGCGACATTATACTTTTTCGGCAAATCAGTTATAGATGAACCTTTGCGTAAAAGCTCTAAAATAACCGACTTTTCTTGAAGATTTAATACTTTTGGTTTTTTATAAGACATATTTTCTATAAAAATATTTTTAGAAATCACTTGTTTATATTATTTATATAGCTACATATATGTATAGTCAGCACAGAGATATGCTTCCAGTAGAACTGCCGCATTAATACTAAAGCTACTTATCATGCAACAAAAGTTGTTTAAAACAAACAAACTACGAAATTCTTCTGCGGGGAATCCCAAAAATTTTAAATAATCCTACAAAATTGAATTTTAACGTTCTACTACATTTACACCTAAGCGAAATCTAGTAGATTTGATTTAAAATCTTTATTAAAATCTAAACCGTTTATACCACTGTTTTTTGACATTTTAAAAGATTTCGTTTTCAAAACAATAAACTTATTTACAAGGTGGTCTGAGAGGCTCTCTATGCTCTACTTCTCCAAAATTCAAACCCTATATAAAAAAAATGTAAACAATAAAGTACTTGCGCAATTGCAAACACCTTATATATTATGATCACCCCAATTCTAAATATTCCCAGGGAATTGAATTCCCCGGGAATTTATTTTTCCCGCGAATAAAATTCCCCTATTCTAAACAGTCGGGGAAGGGAATAACAAGGGAGAGAGAATTTTACATTTTCGAAGTCAGCTGTTTGCTTTTGTTTTGACAAAATATTTGCTAATAATTTTTAGCGTAAAAAGTGAATATTCGTAAATAATAAAAAAAAAATTGTTAAAAGTGAACAAAAATGTTTAGTGTAGCGTTGATAATAATAATAGCTGAAGCAGAAAACTCTGAAGCACAAGAATAAGCAAAGGGTAGAAAGGATAATGCTAAGTGACGCCAGCAACCCACTTGAGTTGCCGCACACTTTGTAAATTTTACTTTTGGAAGGTTAGAAAAATATTACAGAGTAAATAAACCGGCGTTCAAATATCTGTTGGACGTGTTAAGGTATTCAGCCCAAACGTATGTCCTTTGCAATTTCTCCAATCGTGAAATTAAGTGCGACTTTGCGCTTCTTTGTTGAAGGTTTGTACCAAACGGGTATTGGTAAAGTTTACGGTGTGTCTGTGGCTCAGCGTAGTGTTAGCTAAGTTCTGGCAGAAGTTATTAATATATAAGGAACATTTACGCCCAATGTAGATAACTTTCTGCAGAGCTGAAGTGCAAAAACGGAAAGTTGCGTTAGCTCTTTATGTGAAGTATGGCATTCCAAACGTTATTGGATGTGTTGACGGAACTCAAAAAATTAAAGGTCTGTGACCATGAGTTGAGGATTCAGTACGTTGATGCCTCACATCCCGGAGCGTGTCACGATTCATTTATTTGGAATTCTGGCGAATTGCGTGCTCACCTTGAGCAAGAATACGTTAGAGGTGGCAGCAATTATTGGCTTCTTGGTAAAGTTTTGAATGATAGAAGACAATTCATAATTTAAACATGAATTTTTTTGCCCACAGGATGAGTCTGTTGAAATAAAATTCACTCCGAAGTGTTGAAATCTGGTTGAACGCAATAATGTTGTTTTAAAAAATAGATGGAGGTGCGTTCTTGGTGCTAGACAGTTGCACTGTGCTCGAAAAAAGGCTGCTAAAATAACAAAATTTTGCTGTGCGTTGCATAGTATCTGCATTCATTTTAAATGCAATGCTGAAGTAAGCTATGTAGAAAATTTAGATTATTTGAGCACTCAGGATAATGATGTGGTATCCTTAGACTCGCCACAATATTTATCCATTGCCCAAAATATTAGAAAATATAATAGAAAAATTAGAAAAAATATTGCGAATAATCTCTAATAAATTTCTGTAATAAAGCCGTTTCTTATACTGTGAATGTCAAAAGAAACTGTACACCTCAAAGTATTATATTTACAACTTTATTTTCTTATTCAAATTTATGATTTAATTAAACTTTTTTGGTTTTCCTTTAATATATTTACCCTTTTATTATTTTATTAAAAAACAATAAGGAAACTCTAACAAAAACAAAAAATATACAACAAAAACAAAAAATGCTTCATATTTCTAGCGTCAAAAGAAATTGTACAACTCTTGTGCATAGCATGTAATAAAGAATTTTACATATAAAAGTACCGTTATTTTTTGTGATTTTATTTACTACGATACTTTATGTAATATTAGCTAGGTATAAAAATTATTAATAGACTTGACTTTGTCACGAGCAGATCAAACGACAATTTTTTTCGGTTTTTTTGAAAATGGCTAAACAAACTTCTTTGGATATTCGTAAGCTTGTGCTAAAATATTACAAAGATGGCAAATCCTTGCGTGAGATTGGTTCCATGATTGAAAGAAGTCACAATACTGTAAAATATATAATAGACAAGCACAAAAAGTTTTCAAGTTTAGAAAATCGCCCTAAATCTGGAAGGCGAACCAAACTAAACAGTACTCAAATATGGTCCATTGTGCGTAAAGTTAAACAGAATCCAACAGAAAGTGTTGTTAAAATATCCGAAAATATTTCAGAATGCTCAGGTACAAATGTTAGTGCTAGCACAATACGTAAAGCCCTACATGCAAACGGACTGTATGGACGAGTTCCAAGAAAAAAATGGTACATATCGGTAATTAATCAACGTCGACGTCGAGAGTTTGCTAAAAAGTACGAAAATTGTACTAATATGTTCTGGAAAAATGTGCTATTTAGAGACAAGAGCAAATTTGAAATTCTCGGCAAGAAAAAACCGGTTAAAATTTGGAGGAAGAAAAATTGTGAAATTGACCAGCAAAATGTAATATCCACAGTGAAGCATGCTGGTGGTTAAGTTATGGTGTGGGGATGTATGGCAGCCAATGGTGTAGGAAATTTGGTCTTCATAGAAAACACTATGAATAAAATAGATTATCTCAACATTTTAAAAGATAATTTGGCACAGAGCGTCGAAAAATTGGGCTTGGATCGAACTTGGGTCTTTCAGCAAGACAACAATCCCAAGCACACTGCCAAATAGTAAAGGAATGGCTGCTATATCATACTCCCAAACAGTTGGATCATCCCCCCAGTCACCCGATCTGAACCCTACTGAACATTTGTGGGAGCACTTGGACCGGCAGATAAGAAAAAGAGAAATTTCCAGCAAGGATTCTCTCAAATCGGTGATAATGGAGGAATGGCAAAAAATTCCCCCCCGACGTTACTAAAAAGCTGGTGGAATCGATGCCAAGAAGACTACAATCTGTGATACAACAAAATGGTCATCAAACTAAATGTTAAATTTTTTTTAAATAACATTATTATTATAAAAACGAGTAATGTACAATTTCTTTTGACGCTATAAATATGAAGTTTTTTTTATTTTTGTTCTATAGTTCTTGTTTTTGTTGGAGTTTTGTTTTTATTTTTTAATAAAATGAAAAAGAAAGAAATATATTTAATAAAAAATATAAAATGTTTAATTAAATAATAAAAAAAAAAATAAATTAATCTTAAAACATGAAAATAAAAGGTGTACAGTTTCTTTTGACATTCACAGTATATTTATGTATGTAGTATATACATTTTTTAAATAAATATAACATTTTCTTATTGCTCTTATTTGTCCTTTATTTTATAAAATTTTTAATTGATTTTTCAAGCTCGAGGTCTTTATAAATATTTGTTGATTTATTTATTATTACACAAAGGAGTAGCGAAATATTGAATAATAAATAAATCAACAAATATTTATAAAGACCTCGAGCTTGAAAAATCAATTAAAAAAAAATATAACATTTTATTAAAAAAATTTAAAAAACTTCAAAAATTAAAAAAAAAATAAATAAAAATTAAAATTACTTTAAAACTAAAAAACAATTCATTATTCTGCTTCCTGTTTGTTGTTTTTATCCTAAAAGTAACAATAAATTACAATATTTATCAAAATTTTTATAAAAAATACTTACATTTTTGTCACAACTCCCTTTGAATTGGTTGGCGGATTTTTTCCCAAAAATTGTTATTACATTCTCCCTTTAATTACCTTTCGTAATACCTACTTTTTTCCCAGGGAATAATTTCCCAATTTCGAAGTTCATTTAGAATAAGGGAAAAGGGAACAAATTTCCCCGGGAGAAATTATTTAGAATAGGGGAACAGGGAATAGGGAAAAAATTCCCAGGGAATTGTTATTTAGAATTGGGGTGGATATGTGTGCAGCGTAGTAAATTTTAGTACAATATAATAAAAACCAGTTGCATCACGAAGTAGTACTAGATTTTAAGTAGATTTTGCCAAAATCTAGTGGCGAAGTAGATTTCATTTTGTATGGGAAATCTGGTAGATTTCGCTCAAAATCTCTTAAGTACTAGATTTTGTGTAGGTGTAAATGTAGTATTCGATAAAAGTTCACGTTTTAGAGCCTTCAGCCTTTGTTCACATTTTAGAGTAGTCAATGTAATAAAAAAAATGTTCATGTTTCTCGACGTTCACGTTTCTGCGAGTTCACTGTACATATAAAAGAAAAAAAATATTCTTTCCAAACTGCGACTACCTGATGAATAAATATGCCTTGGATAAAGATATAGAGAAATAGTCAAAATTAAAAAAAAAAATTAATTAAATTAAATCGTAATCATTTAAGAATATTGCAATCATAGGTTGGTGGTCCAGAAGCATACAAGTCTTGAGACAATCTTGCAACAAATTCTTTGACTTGCTTTTAGCATTTCCTTTTTGGAAATGATCACTGCACTGCTTCACGATATTTAGGGTATACTTTACTGCATTGTTTTAGATTATAACTACCCAGCAAAAAAGGACATGCAAAAGAAATAGCGAATGTATGAGTTCAACCCATGATGAAGTGGTTAAATTTAGGTGAAACATGAATGATTTTTACATTACCGCTTCATTCTAATAAGCGCATAGAACGCATATATAGTAGATGAAAAGAAATCCATGTTTCATGAGTTAATCACCGCTATTCTGATTTTCGATTCGAATCGAAATTTTCTCCGTTTAGGAACTTTGGTATTCAGAGTTTCGATTCCGCTCTGTTTCTTTCGATTGTAAGTATTCTGTATTGCGATCGTAGTTAAGTTTTTCTACGCTTATATTTTAGCAACGGAATTTTCTTCGATTGTTCTTTTTATAAAATTAAAAAGTGTTTAATTTATAAAATGTGAGTATAACATTTTTAAAAAGTGATTTATATTAATTTTTGTTGTACTAAAATATAAAGATTTATTTTTCCAGGTCAAAAACAACGACACCTCCGACCTCCGGCTTGAAAGGATTCGTAGCATACAAATATTTTGCAAACAAAAATGGATTACTTTTTTATTATTAATTCACAAGTCTTTTGTATTATTTTATTTTTATTATTATTAATCGCACACATTTTTCTATTTTCCTATTTTTATTGTTTGTTGTGAATTTTGTTTATTAAAATAGTAACAAACTTGCTCATTTCTTTGTTTCTATACTATATATATATATATATATGCCATAGTAAACAAATTGGTTTTGTAAACATTGTTTTCTTCTTCTTGTTCTTTCGATTCAGTTTTTGCTTGGAATACCAATTTTCGATCGTAGCGTAACTGAATGCGGAGACGTAATCGAAAGTAAGAATAGGTGTGAATAATGTTTGTTTACGTGAATTGCTTGAGTTTTTTCGCAAGCATTTGCGTGTATTTTGAAGCACATTATTGAAGGCTAGCTATTTTGGATTTGCATGAATTGGGTTTTATGAATTAGAAGTCATGAAAAATGTTATTCACATTAAACTAGTGCAAAATTTTTTTTTCAAGTTTGTCCTCGTGTTTAAATCCGCACATTACAGAAGGAGTTGTAGATCAAAATATGCGACAATTTATCTCGCACAGTGTGTTTTTTAATCTAATTAAATAAAAGATGTACGATGCTGAAATTTTGCAAATATAGGCTTTTGGTTAATATTATTGCTATAGCGGAAAATAAAGGTCACAAGCCTACTAAAACGCCCACTTCCTTTATACAGCATTTTCTTAAATTCATAAAATTTCTCTATGTAAAAAGATTTGGAAGAATAATGGTCTCTGATTTAATATATAATTTGATTTATTAGAAATTACTTAGAATGACTTTGATATGCAGGCCGTTTATCAGCTCTTACATACATACATAGAATTCGTAGAAGTTTTAAATTTTTTCCACGACGACGTGTTGACGTTTCTGGACTTTTAATAACACTTTCGCTCACAGAGCCGACAAGAGTGAGTACTTTGTAGTTTTATTTGAAAGAAGACATTATTGAAAAACTACATATGTATTAGGTATATAAATTTCATTAAATCTACTTTTAAATCCAATTTCGCACTAACCCGCCAGTACTTTTATTAGTGACACGGGGATAAAATGTGTATCGTAGCTACTTTATATTAATTAAATCTTCAACTTTAACATGGAGTCATCATTAGAGAGTTTTAATTGGTTAAATCGATAATAATATTAATTATTATTAATATTACACGAAACAAGTCCTAGTTTACACGAAGCTATTTTCCACAAGTCTGACCTGTCTGTGGGTTTTAAGAAAAGGGTGGTTTAATTTAAGGACCGATGTTGATTTTAAATAAAACAAAATATTTAGGAAATTATTGTCATTTCTTTTTATTATGATAATATTAATATGATTCAATTATGTATGGAACAAAATATCGGCTAAATGGCCGGCGCGACCTCGGCGGCACACCACCATCCGATGGTCCAAATTTTCAATGACATTGTTGGGTAACGATGATGAGCGAAAAACAGCGATGCTTTCCGTTAAACGAACTAAGAAGGCATTTACAGATGCTTTCACATTTCATACAGACCTGTTTTTCTGAAATTTAAATATTTTTCACAATTCTTTTGATTGTCGCAAATTTGAACGATTATGTTGACTAAAAAAATTACGAAGTTCACAAAATGCATTTTGATTTGAACGCCCATTTTGATAAAAAACCTGAATAACTTTAACGCGTTGCTCATTTGCGTATCTTTCCACGGATCAAATTGAGTTAGCCTGAAATTGAGAAATGTCAAATGAAATGCAGAAAACAAATATAAAGTGTAGGTGTGGTTTACATTCAACATCGGCCCTTAAAATTTAATCACCCTTTATTTTGAAAATATTCGCTGTTAAAATTTAGCGCAATCGATATAAGCAAATAAACACGACTGTCTGCTGTTTTTTTTATATTTTTATCACAAAAATAAATATTTTCCAGCACTCGTAGACAAAAATTATTTAGAAAAATACTTTTTTTTAAATGTATTGAGTTTTTCAAGTTCCTTAACATTTTTTGGATGCGCTATCGACATTAAAATTCAAAAAAAATATTCTTGAAAAAAACTAACAAATTGTTTTGAAACCAACTGAGATATAAGCACCAAAATACAACTGCGTAGGTATTTTTTCTCAGATTGACAAATATTGGAGACGAACGAAAGGGTAAATATGATATTAAATGAAAGGACTTAACTTGCAAAAATGATTAATAATATATAGGCCCATGTGGCCCCTCACTACAAAATGCTTTGCAAGAAATTTATATGTTTATCAAATGAAGTATTTATAAAGTTACCCTCCCCAACCCCTTGATAGTGGTATCAGAAAATTATACAGAGCACTCGCGGTAACGTAAACACCGTCTAACGCGAACACCGTCTAACGTGAACAAGCTTTTGTTTACGTTGACTACTGTGTAACATGAACAAACTCAAAAAGCTCTATAACTTAAACAATTTTTTTTCACTACAAATGTTTTTTAAGCATGTAGACATTACTGAAATATGTTTATTTCGATTTTTAAAATTTAAGAAATCCCCATTGTGTATCCTCTAAACTTTTTTTATATGTATGACATCGAAATTTGAAGTCTTTTTCTTATGCGAAAAAAAATCTTAATGTGTGGAGTTAAAAGAAAAGGTAGTCTTTATAAATAGTTTGCAAAATATAATCTCGTGATCTTGTAATAATATTTAAATAATAATTTATTTTTTTATTTTAATAATAAACACAGGTCAATATTGTAAAAATTTACATATATTTTTCTCATGAAACTCGACAATAGCTATCATGAACAATTTCGCCAACATGAACTGCTTTGGTTTTAATTAGTTCACGTTAGCGCGAGTGCACTGTATGATGTCAACAGATAGAGCTTGACAAGTAAAATAGAGTACATTATAAAAAAGTTGAAATCCAAGATGACACGCTGAACAAAAAGGGCGCATAATTTTTTAAAATGAAATGAAAGAGCTTGACTAGTAGAATACGGCTTATTATGTACAAATTCCAAATTAAAGATGTCGTCACAAATTATAAAGGAAAATTGCGTATAACATTTAATATGAAATCTAGACTAAGCTACGATGTGGTCAATCTGCCCAGACCTGGGGGATCTCAATTACATTTCAATTACAATTACATGTAATTTGTAATTGAGGTAGTCTAAATTACAATTACAAGTAATTGTAATTGAAAGTAAGGACTTAACTCAATTACAATAAAATGTAATTGTAATTGAAAAATGTCAATTACAATTACTTGTAATTGTTAATTGAAAAAAATCAAATACACATTACATGTAATTGTAATTGAAAATGTTTAATTACTAATTACAAGTAATTGTAATTGTAATTAATCAACAAATAATTACTTGTAATTGAACAAAATTCAATTACATTTTTAAAACCATAAAATAAAACTTAAAATTCTTTAAACGATTTTCTAAATTATATGAAAAAAAATTGTGTTATTTAAAGCAAAGAATAAATTTTTTTAAATTGGTTCCTTGTCTTAATTATTTTTCAATCAGGTATGTGATGAAAAACGATCGATTTCATTTCGATGATTATTGAAATTTCAATTCGGACGTGTTCGTAACATTTTTAAACTGAAAATTATTAAATGGTAAAGACTGGCTTATATAATATGTAATTGATAATTTTTGTAATTAAATACTTTTTTGACAATAAATACTTAAAAAAGTAATGATTACTTGTTTTTTTTTAAATACTTAATGAAAAATTTTTTTTTCCAATTAAATGTAATTGTAATTGGATTTTTTTCCAATTACAATTACATGTAATTGTAATTGGAATTTTTTCAATTTCAATTACATGTAATTGTAATTTAAGAAAACTTCAATTACAATTACATGTAATTGTAATTGATTTTTACTTCTTTTTCAATTACAATTATGTGTAATTTTGATCTTGGCTGGTATGTAAACAAGCAAAATTGTCGCAATTAAGGCACAGAAAACTCGCACGCATACATTGAACGCCGATACATCCAAAACTAGTCACTGTTTGGTGTGGATTTTGATCCAGAGGCATAAGTGGGCCATTTTTCTTCGAAAATGAGCAAGGAGTGGCCGTAGTCAATGGCGATCGTTATCGGGCCATGTTGTTCACAAAAATTTAAGAGGAGGATATTGGCAGCATTTGGTTTCAACAGGACGGCGCTACGTGCCGGGCGGACCCTTTACATTATGGTGAAGTGTATAATTAGATTCGGTACAGCCAAATATAGCGCTCTTTTCTTTTTCCCAAAAAATATCGCCATAATAAGCAGAAAAATGCTAAAAATTAAAATTATTCAAAACTTTAGCGATAAATCCCTATTTTTTTATTAAGAAATTATGGCGTAAATCGCTATATTTTCCGCTAATAGCTAAATCATATTTTGTGCTTTTTAGTCATCAATTTTCCGATCACATTTTTTTGCAAATCTTTCAAATTGTGACCGAAAACTCGTTGTTCAGTCGTGTAATAAAAAATTCGTTTATATTAAAACCACTCTAATATATCTACTAAAGGCCTGCAACTGTTGCACTATACAACATAGCAACATGTGTCACATAATGCAACTGCTAATTCATGCAATGCCGAAAATGCATGTTTGACAAAGACATATAAAGGCGGTGTATAATTAGTTTAATTAAATCTGTACATAGTTCTAACAGTGATATTGCATACATGAGCATAGAAAATGAGAAAGTCAACACATGCGACACGTGTGACATATGCAGCACATGTTTTTTATAGTGCATTTTAATCATTGCAATAGAACATTATACGCAATAAAATCAGAAATTTATTTAATATAATTGTAGTTACATACTTTAAGGAAATTTCTTGTACGGATTTACTTAGAAAATATTTAAATAAAGTCAATTTGTTTTGTGTCGGGTTTGGCTGTTTTTTTGGGTTTGCCTTTATTTTCCGCAAAATATAACGCTCGTCCTGCTCATTAAATATTTTATTCGGTGCCTTCCTGCCTTTGTTATGAACCCGATTTTTATGTATGAAACGCTCAATGATTTTTTGGACCGTAGAAGAATTCATGTTAACCATTTCAGCTATTTTTCGCTGTGACTAGCCATTTTTGAAATGGTTTAAAACAAATTCTCTTTGCTCTAAAGTAGTACGCGGACTCATTTGAATTTTTGTAAATTGACACTCCAAGTAACGAATCTAAACTAAAAATTAAACAAAAAACATTGTTAGAATTAAAAATACGAAAATACGATTTTCAAAGTTGTGAAATCTTGTTTATTTCAATAATTATTGAATTCAAAGAAAGACATGGTATTAAACACAACAGCGTACAACAGCTTGCCTAAGTTGCAATGACATGCTAAGACAGAGGGCCAATTCAAAGCAGACTCTCATATTGTACTATGTCACATAATTCATATTAATATGACTAGTGACTTTGAACACCTTTTGTTAACAAATTATGCATTTAATACAAGAAAGAAGACAAAGAGATGACGCTGTTAAAAATTGTATGTATACAGGAAAGAAGAAAATATTCTCTCTGAGAGGTGAGAAGCGAAGAAATTCTCTCTGAGAGACAGTATGGTTAAAAGTATAACATAAACAATTTCTTATACATAGGAAACAAATGTGTAAAGTCATATTATTTTTTTTGTATGGAAATTACTAACAAAGATTTTATGCATGCATAAAATAATATGAAATAGTACAAATATGACTGATATGCAACCATTTTGAATTGGCCCAGTATGTTTGAGTTGGCATAACATGTTATAACACATTGTTTAAATTCGCATGGCATAGCAAAGCATGAAATCTTTGAAAATGACATTTTTACAGAAAATGTTGAATTGTGCAGGAGTCTTATTTCTACTTGATTTTTTTTAACAATTTGGTCGTCGTTGATTAATTTGCATTGATATTTTCAACTGTATGATATTTGTTTCTTGTATTTAAAAATTTGATTGCACTGCTCTGCGTTTATATCAAACTTGATATTAAAAGTTGGTAACTTCATATAAATTTTACCAAGAAACCATTTTGATTCAAAAGTCGAATTTGGTTGTGTGAAACGAGGCTGATTTTCAGAAGACCAAAATGGTTTGAGTTGAAAACGAAAATTAGGCCATAAATATAATAGTATAGGATCCTCTTAAGGAACATTAAGTCTACCTTAAGTTTTAAGTAAATTTAGAACAACTATGTGTTTAAACAAATTTATCGCCCATAGTGCGACATCGAATTTCCAATCTAGCATTATTTTTCTTTTTTGTTGTTGTTGTGTTTAGAGAATTGTGCTCCAATTAAACGTTGTTTTTTTTAAATATTTCGCATTTATTGCCAGACAATTTATTTATGTATATGTGCGTATTGTTTCTTCTATACAAAATCTTTGATCAATAATATTCAAATAGTTTTGAATTGCAAATTCTTGAATGAGGGACAATATTTGCACATGCATACTAGCAAATATGGTAAAAAAATGTAGAACACATGTGTATGCGGAAAACAGGTCTCATATGAAATTCTAATCGATTAGAAATGCTAAAACAAAGAAATCATAATATATAAATGAAACAATTTACATTACAAGTCTTGCAATAAATGCTTGTAAATATGTACATGTAAAACAAATAGACAACACAATTATAAAATCATTAATATGTACAGACCACAAGAAAACCCTGTGGTAATTATTCGCCTATTATCTGCGACGAGAAAAAAAAAACAAAACGTTGAAAACAATTTAACAAAAAAATCTTATTAAACCTTTTAGCAACAACATAAAATTTCATTGGAACTACGCGTGATCCATTCAAGGATCCAATTTCAATAATCAAACTGTAACTAGTCATTCATTCAGTTATTTATTTTTTTTTTTTCATTTTGTTCTTGGCTGCTCTGAAATTTAAGGTTATTTTTGATTATGGATGGCGTTGCTTTCATAATGATCGAATATAAAATGAAAAGATGAACATGAAAAAAAATAGAATTTAGTGAGGCGCAAAACAATCAAAACAGCCACTGTATATATTTATTAAAAATGTTTGCACAATATTCATTCAAGCAGCCAAGGTAGCCAAAGATTTGGACTTTTGTCGTTATGGTTTTCGTACTTAACATTCGATAAGTCTACATTCACTAACCAATATTGCAAAAAAAAACTAAACTAAAAACTAAATAAATCTTGAACAAGTAAAACACTATTGCAGATCCATAATGTTCAATTCATTGGAATGATTGTAAAAATAATAAAAAAAAAAAATTTAAGTAACCAAACTTTAACTAAAGGATTTCGTCTTCTTTTTTTTTGTAATGTATAGTACTTATAGAAGTGCATCAACAAAGACGTTAAAATGATATGCTTAAAGCATCTTCAGTATAAAATAAAATAAAAAACTTTCATCTTTTAAAGATTTAAAAAATAACAACAAAGTTTTAAACACTAGCAAATCAGTTTAAGTGAATATACACTGTGTAACAATATTATAGTTACACTTGTACTCGTTTTAATAACTTTCGTTAAAAAATGTGAGAAATTGCTGAATAATAAATAAAAATACGAGAGCAGAACCTAATAATTGACAAATAATTCGATTTGTATATACGAATTTACCACTAGCTGGCTGCGCCGGCTTTGCTCGGAAGCTATTAACTAATGGTTAGTATTTCATATAGAATTAAAAATTAAAACACAATTTCAGTGCAAACAATTAAAACAATTATTCATTAAAAACAACAAACAAAACAAGTAAGAGCGCTATATTCGGCCATGCCGAATCTTATATACCCTTCACAACGTGTAGTCATGCAATAACAGTAGTTTGTGTCACCATTCATCCCATATGAAATACGTACATACATATATAAAAACATCCCATTGTAAAATTATAAATTCACGTATGTATGTTAAAAAAACGAAAAATAAAAAAAAAAAATTAAAAAAAAAAAATTTAAAAAAAAAATTTAAAAAAAAAATTTAAAAAAAAAAATTAAAAAAAAAATTATTATATACATATACACAGTGAAAAAGGGTATATATAGGTTTGTCATTCCGTGTGAAATTTCTACAATTTTCATTTCCGACCCCATAAGTATATATTTTCTGAAAGCTTATGAATAGGGAAGTCGATCAAGCTCTGTCAGTCTGTCCGTCTGTCCGTGTGTATGTTGAAATCAACTTTTTGAAGCGCCCCGACATCACTTGGACCCAGGTGAGGTATTAAAATATCAGAAATATTCGGGAGTAGATCGCTATTGAAAATCAGAAACATCGGTACATAAACAACTGAGATATGAGCAAAAACCCACGACCACCTCGATTTTTTTTCACAAAAACAACATTACAACAACAACATACATACATACAAACGTGTATACTGGTTAGAGAAAACGTGGCATCGAATGCCAGCTGAGCCAAAAAAAAATTTTTTTTATATTTAAAAAATTTTTTTTTTTATTTAATATATTATTTATATTTTTATTATTTTTTTTTTATTTTTTTTTGTTTTATATTAATTATATATATTTTAATTATATTTTTAAATTTTTTTTTTAAATTTTTTTTTTTGTAATTTTTTTTAAAATTTTTTTTTTTTATTTTTTTTTAACATACATACGTAAATTTATAATTTTACAATGGGATGTTTTTTATATATGTATATTTTTTATATGTATGTACGTATTTCATATGAGATGAATGGTGATACAAACTACTGTTATTGCATGACTACACGTTGTGAAGGGTATAAAAGATTCGGCACGGTCGAATATAGAGCTCTTACTTGTTTTGTTTTCTTTTTGGGGGGAGAAAATGAATAGTGCTGACGGTCAACAGACTCTCGAGCACGCAATATACAATTGACCGTGGGATAAACATGGGGATTTTAGGCTTAACCCACACACTTTTAACGATTGTCCTTGAGATTTATTAATCGTCATAGCGACTGCAAAGCGAGCTGTTTATTGGACGCGTTTAAACTTAAATGGTAGATCACTGATATCATAGGTGTCCTTGGAATAAGCACTTCTTCACCTTTAAACTTTCCTATGATTATCTTTGCTTGAATAGCGTTTGGCATTAACGTTTTAACAACCAATCTAGTCATCATTGTATAGTTTTTTTTTTACAAACCATTTCCGAAAATTTCCAATCGAATAAAAAAAGCAGCCAAATCGTTTCAGCCGTTCTAACGTGATGCAATTACATACATGGACCGTTTCATTTTTATATATATAGATTAACCAGTGGTTTTGTCATTCCATTTGTAATATCTACAATATTCATTCCCGAACCCACAAAGTAAATAAAGGGTGGTCCATCCATAATGCACAATGTTAATTGTGAGTCAGCACATAACAAATTCAACCATGGAGAGGTACGAAAATTGGGTGCACTTATCGACT
The DNA here is from genome assembly GCA_941918925.1 of Phyto melanocephala. Lineage (NCBI taxonomy): Eukaryota > Metazoa > Arthropoda > Insecta > Diptera > Rhinophoridae > Phyto > Phyto melanocephala. The sequence goes on from OW799234.1 coordinate 57,407,800, forward strand.
AAATGTGTCCACAATCGGGAAAATTGGACAAAGCTTAGGAAACTGGGTCCGTAGAAAATGTGAAAACATCAGGAAACATTTCTGTTTGCGATATTGTGGCGGACCACACAACAATCTCGACTCGTTGTCGTGCCCAACAATCGAACAATAACATTAGACCATTGGACTATGGGGCTTTAACGCTTTGAAATACTCAAATACTAAAAACAAAAGTCAGGTGGCAACTCGTGAGGAGTAGAACTTTGTTTATTTGAGTGTATCCGAGAAAAAATGTATGCGGGGGGAAAGGATGTGGTTATCTCGCGAAACTGTTTTCAAACTATTAGAAAGTGATGTTGCAAAGAAAAACTATGTATAGTAAAGGAAGTGAACTACAAAAAAGAAAAAAGGCTTCGAAAGTGGCGTCCAAACAAGGAAATGACAGCAAGCTATTACGAGCACTCAGTTATGTCCGATATATAATGGAAATCCGAAGCAGTTTTTGTCGGTAAAAGATTTAAGCTCATCGGTATTTCACACAAGAGGTGGGTGTGGCAGTAGGCGGATTGACTTAAAAATTTACTTACGTTGTTGGTGAGAATTTGTAGTGATCCAATTGAAAGTCAAGAACATATTATTTTCCAGTGATCTTCAACCGCAGTAGCACTTTAATCTAACTACCGAAAATAGGCGTGGCACTGCCTACATGACTTAAATTTTTTACTTAAGACTTATAAACTCATTATTATTATATGTACGATATTTGAAAGGTCTGGCTGCTTTCTGTGATTTATTGCCTTAAAAACTTGTCATTGGCCCCATAGTGCATTGGATAGAAGTATGCTACATTGGAGCATTGGATAGTAGTATGCTACCGAAACCGTAACGTGAATTTGGCCGATATTTTGTTTCACACACAATTGCTATAGATCGTTTTATCATAATAAAAAATATTACAATAAGATAATTCTCTGAGTTTTTTTTAAATTTTATTTACAATTAAGATCACGTGTTTCGGTTGGACCACCCTATATTTTTTTAAAGCTTATAACTAAAAGAGCTTCAATTGAGTTATGTTCTTTAGTCCGTGTGTTAATTGAAATTAAGTTTTAGAAGCCCCCACATGTGAAACAGATCTGTATGTGGTATTAGTTTTTTGAAAATATTTCAAAATCAATCAACATTTGAGTCTAGTCCAGCCCACGATCCATAACTTTCTATTATAAATATGAGCAAAGACGCACGCAAAGAAAAAATATGGTTGTGGCAACATACTATGATTGAATTGTATGATAATGTTTAAAATAACAATGGTTACCAGTTATCATTATTATGTTTAATTAAAGTATCATCCAATAATCATATATATGACTACAATTAAAATCGACAATCTTTGCTTTTTTACGGCAAATTATTGTCTTTTGCTGTAACATACACATATTTATTGTACTTACCAATTTATTTGCAATTTTTTACCAATATTTTTTTACATTTTCTCGTTTATTTTTAAATTTTTTTTTAATTTTTCAAAATTTTTGTTCCTTTTTTTGCACCTCAAACTTTTAAAATAATAACAATTTATTCAGCAAGAAGAAGAACAATTGAAATCAAATTATTATTAAAAGAAAATCATAGCTTGATAAATTTGTAATCATACTGTTGTCTCACTTATTATTTAATGATTATTTTTAATTTTTAATGATTTTGAATATCATTTTATTTTTGTCAGATTAATTTTTATACATCATACTGTTTTTAAATGATAACCATTTTGAAATTTTTACGAAAAGTAATCATTAAATGATACAATTCAAACAAATGCTTGATTATCGTGACAAAATATATGATGAAATGAAACAAAAATAACTATTACTTGTTTTCGACAACCAAATATTGTTTTAGAAAAAATAATATGATCGTCGTGATCATGTCGCAACCATGGTTTTTCTTTGCGTGCGTCTGTCCCATATTTTTGCCACACAATTTTAGAGCCATAGGAAGATTTATGGACACGCTTGTTACCATGCATAGGTATGATATGGCTCTAGGGATATTCACTAAAAAATTTTGACAGATTTATAACTAATCGCCAAAGTTATAAGCAAAAATAATTGAAAAAAATTATTTCTTCTTTAATTTATCAAGTTTTTCATACTCCTAATTAATTTTGGCCACTTTAGTATCAAATAAAATGTCGTACTTTCGTTAATTATTCTTGAGAAAACTTAACAAATCGGTTATAAACTGACTGAGATATAATTTCCTTATTCCAACTGCTTCTGTGTATTTCATAAAATATACAAACGAAAATCGATTTTATTCAGCTTCCAGTCAACTGATAGCGTCAATAGGGTATCAAAAGCAACTTCCTGACTAGTAGAAAATAATTTATAAAAAAATATTTAAAATCTATGATGGCCGCCTGTAGAAAATAGCATACAATAAATTTTATATGGGGTAAATCCAGTATTTTAAAATGTACCCTCTCCATCTTTTTCAATATCGGTACGAAAGGAAAAGGCTTGACTGGTAGAATGCAGTAATTTGCGAAAAATTCAATATCAAAGATGACGTTGGAAATAATAAAGCTGGAGTTCATGCGCTCTTGCGTTTGATACTTTTTCACCATTTTATACGTTTCTAAATTCAAGTTACACACAATGCGTTTTATGCATCAACTTTTTTTTTTTAATCAGCTGTTGTGTTGTTATATTTTTATTAACTAAAAACAATTTTGCCAAAATAGAAAGGGAAATTTTAAGGGAATTTATGGAATTCATTGAGTTTATGTACATGATATTTTGTGCTACAAGGGCCTTCAAAAAGCTCAAAAATAACACGAGCATCAATAAGCTTCTCCTCTATCGTACTTGTTTTCTTTTACTAATAAACAAACAGAGATGACACTCGGCACATAACAGTTATCGATAAATAGAATAAAAATTTTGGTAATGAAAAAATTTTGTTTAAAATTAGTTTTGATGTATTTTTTATTAAAAGTAATTGTAAACTTTATTTCGAATGCTTTTTTTTTTTATTAAAAACGTTTCTTAATACAAAAAATATAAAAAATAAATCCACCACACAATCAGATGTATCGATAACATCGACAAAAAAATATTATTTGTCATCCATGGCTATCAACAACAGCTGGCATTTTTTCACCTTTTCTGCGACGGATACAAAAGTAGAAAGAAAACCTACTTTGCTGCGTTGATACGTTTATGCATTCTTTGCGTTCTGGCGTGTAACTTGTCACATACAATTATACGGATTCTACTTTTTGACAGACGCATAAAAAGGAACAACGGATAGAACGCATGGTATGTAACTCCAGCTTTAAGCACAAATGCAAATAAAATCTAGGCCACTCTAAGGTAAGGCGCACGCACAGTACACATTACTAGATATACGCAGTAGGGAATTTGTCTGAATTCATGTCCTTATAACAACGCCTATATTCAATATCTAAAGGCGAATATTTTTTATATATAGAGTTTGACCACAGGTACCCTGATTACACGTATCGACTAAAAATAAACAAACTCGCTATTCTCGCCTGTTATATGAGGAAGAGTGTGCTACTTTGGGATCATACATTGTCTAAATTTTTGTTGAAAAATTCATGTTGTCTGAAAATTTATATCGATTTTATGATTATTTTTTAAGCCAATGTATAATAAGAGGTTTCATAGATAAGAAGAGGTAGTCAGAAGGATAAACATGTAGATAAAATTATTTTATTTTTATTTTTCATTCTATGAAATAAAGCTAAACTGAGATGTTTTTATAGTTATGCAACGAAGTATAACGTCTTAAAACCCAGCAAGTACCTCATTATAAGGATCTTCTGTTATGCTTTATTTTTAGCTGAGAGGTTTTGTATAAAGTTCACTATAAACTAAATGAAAAAAAGGTACATAATTTGTAATTAAATTAGTACCATTGACGCCAGCGACTAGTGGTTCTAGCAGAACTGCTCTACAAAGCAAGAGTCATAATAGAAGTTATACGTTAACAATGTGAGGACTAGCGAAGGTGTTGTGAATAGGCTTCCAAGATTGGGTGTCGTATTTATTTGTTTGTTGATTAGCTTTAAATGACCAATAATTTCAAATTATGATGTTTATGTTAGTAAAATCATTGTAAATTTAACGTGTGAGAATTGTGCTACCAGACCAAGCTGCGGTGGAAATTTGAACCATGATATCAATTTTAATAATAAAAGTTTATCAGTAACTTTTGCATAACTTTCTTTTTTCGTTGGGTCGTATGTATATATTTTTTTATCAGTGAGCAGAAGAGTGCAACAAAGCATTTGGCTTTAAGTCTGCTACTTCATACAGTTTTTTAAACGCCCTAGAAAACAGAAGAAAGTTTAAATCACACTGATTTTCTTCTAAATGTTAATGGCGTCAGCCAAAGGGAAGCCAATTCATGAATGCAAATTTTTTTGCTCTTTGTGTACTTTTTATACAAATTAGTACCTTTTTAAAAATCCCTTATTAAAACACAAATACTTATGTACCCTAAATCACTAGCAATACATTTAAACATTAAAAGAAGGAGTAGATGACAAAAAAAAACTAAAATATAAAAAAAAGAGATTTTGGACTCTCCATTCATAACCATTGAGAAATTCCAAGAATTTTACAAAATTCTTCAACAATTTAAAATAAAAGTGTTGTTGCTTTTGTTTATTCTCAGTTCTAAAAACTGGACGATGCTTAAATGTTATTTTTGTTTTTGTTTCTCCAGTGTCTCGTTTTGGTAGAAAATGTTGTCGTTGTTGTTTAATGCCGTTGTTATTTTGTACCTAAACAAAATCAGCCAAAAGGGAGAAGAAGACACACACAAGCCAAAAAAATAAAAAAAGCTCAAAAATAAAAAAACGACCGCACGTACATTCAAATGCAATTTTGTGCGCCACACAAAATTTCTTTGATGTCCTGCGCTGTCTGTGTCTGCTTTGGATGCTTGAATGGTTGGTTGGTTGGCTGCTTGGTTGTTTGGTTTACTTATTTTTTTTTTGTTTTCATTTGTTGCTTTATGGGTTGCTGGCTGGTTAAATGTTAGTTACCTAACTGGGTTTTTAATATCTTCTACTTAAGTTTTCTATATATACCGTGCTGATCACATTTTTTATTCCTTCTTGCTTGGATCTCTTGTGTTAAATCTTGTTTTCATTTATTTTTTTTTCTTGCCTGCTTTTTTTCAAATAAGGTATTTTGTAATAAAATCTCCAGTTTAACAACGTGTGCAACAGTTCCAACAACAACAATTGAACTGGTTGCTTACTTGGTCCTTTTGCCCTCTTGTGCCAAAAATGCTTTTTTTTTTTTAATTTAAGGCTTTATATCATCAAATCCACAATGAATGTAAAAGAATCACAGCTCTACTTTGCACTGCACTACATCATAATGCACTTTACTTTAATATTTTAATAAACTGCACGAAAATAAAAGTGTTCACTACTAAATGAGAGCAAGAAATATGATGATGATTTAAAACGTCTTTCTTTAAACATTTTTGAAAGATGTGTGTGCTGATGATCGATTTATATGAAAAAAGAACATTTAAAAGTAAAACTAAATAAGACCTTTGATCCTGTTTAAAATCGGTAAACGTTTTCAAAATTTGCCATTACTAATATATTTTCGCAAAATATTTAAATTGAAAAAGTTTAACGAAATTTTAAAGCTTTAAAACTATTTTGCAGACAATTACTTCTTTTTCGGCTTATAAAAGAGAATTGAATTGCCAATTGCAGGAACTTATTAAGTAATCAGCAGTATTTTAAATTATACATATTGCTTATTCACTTCAATAGTATCATAACTCAAAGTTTGCATTTTTTAAACAGAGTAGAGAAAAAATTCATCACATTTAACTGTTTCAAATGATTTTATATTGTTTCTAAACTGGCTTATATATTGCCGTCATCATCAAGTTCTTCTATTGAAAGTGAGATTAGAAAAATATACATGTTTCCTTATGTTTCAATATCAAAAACTTTTTTTCAAATACGCGATAAGAAAACTTTTCGAGAAATCCTTTATTTGTTTTGATAGTTTTATATAAGTTATCTATTTAAAAACAGCGATCGCTTTATGATGGAAATTACCTTACTAATTTCGTTAAAAAAAAAAAATAAAAACCAATAATGCGAACTAGTAGTCCACATTCAAACACATTACTCCTAAATAATTTTGCTAGCTATGGTTGAAAATAACGTATTTATAGACATATTAAAAAGCTCTAACTTATTTCATTCTTCAAAATTTTTCTTCTTCTGTAATGTAGTAAAAATTCGACTTATATAAATATAAATTGTAATTGTAAGTATGCTTTAAAATGAAGGTAACAACAACAATTAACAAGATGCGTAAGAAAGTTCGCAAGATTCGTAAGAAAAGTAAGAAAATATAGAGTCCAATTAGCGGCATCTTTTTTTTTTAATTTCCCTGGGATGTTATTTTAATGTCACGTACGTAGTGCACAAACATTATTTGTCACCGTCATTCGTATTTGAACAGTCACAAGAGCACCTAATTTAGAATTTAACTTTTTTTCTTAACAAAATATAAATTTTAATTCGTACTATTAGAGAAAAATCACGTCACGTACGACATGTCACGAACGATATTAAATTGAATTTATTATAAAATCATTTAAAGATTGTCTTCAATTAATTGTGATGAATTTTAAACGAAAAATATTTGTTTTTGTGTAAGAAATTAAAAAAAATAAAAAATACCTCCCAAGATTCGCAGATTTTTTCATATTTCGATATATACCTCAAACTCACTTCTGTTTTATGTCACGTACGATATGTTCTTATTTTTCTGGATGTTTTAGACAACAATGATTCGAATATAATTATTTTTTTTCAAAATAAAGTAGCCTTTGAATGGAACACAAAGATCTAACTTTGTTTGAATTACTCTTACTTTTGCAAAAATTATTTCATTTTATAGGAGCACAAATGTCACGTACGATGACATGGAAATGCCGATATGTCTTTTTTATAAATATTAGGGAATCGATATGTAGTATTATTGCTTGTTATCACATTAATTCACCCAAAGATGATCTCTATCTGATCATTGGTTAAATATTCCAATAAATAAAATCGAGTTTTTCAAAGCACTATCATTAAGTTTTAAAATGGAATCACCTTTATATGCGATTCGAGAAAAGTAGTGGAAGTGAATGAATTAATGAAAACTTTTACAAATTAATTAACTGCATGCGCATTCATTTTGTGCTAAAGAAGTAATGCTTTAAAGCGTGGACTTGCCATACAAATTTTAGCAAGTTTGTAAGTGCCACTTTTACATTTCACTGTTTTTTTTTTTTGACAATGCGTTCAATCAGCTTTATTTAATGAAATAGTCAGTTGTTATTTGTTGTAAATGTAACTCACAGACCATGCAAGAAAATTTTTCTCAAGAGCGTGGGTTATCTAATTGCTTGTCATAAGACAGCCATTTTGCAATCAAAAATAATATGAGGAACTAATTCTCCAGCACATCTTTCAATTGAAGCTTACTAGGCATAATCGACCTAGTGACATTTTCAAAAATCAACCGTACTTTGAAAAGTATTTTGAAGTCCAAAGGTTAACGAAAGCACAAGAATCAATTATTTAAATAATTTTAGTTTCGAGTGATTTTAGGTTATAAGGTCATCACGTTATATGCGAAATGACCTTAGCAAGCAACGAGTCTAGGACAAATCCTGTTGTACTTGATTGACTTTTGCCAGTCGTTAGTAGAACTTCTCTTATTTGGATATTGGCAGCATTTTTATTTTGCAATTCAATAACACCAGTTTAAGATCCGCTAATCGAGTTGGATTTTGTACGGATTTTGAGATTCCAAATTTGGTTTAAATAGCGGACAAATTGTACTTTAAAATAGCAGCGATAAAGTTTTCGGGTGGTTTAATGATTTTTTCTCTAACGGGAATTTAAAGCAAATTATGTTAAACGATTTTTATTTATTATATTCAGAGTATATCGTTCCTGAACTTGTCTTTTAAAATGATTTCATTGAATTTTTGTTCATAACTAGAAAGTTAAGTAAAGTCGATTTCGCCGCTGTTTAAGGTATTAACTCACTTGTTTCATGGTCTAATTCTGATAGCATGCTACCATCGCACCATTTTTTATTTCTGATGGCACCCAATATTCTTCAGCCATCGTCTCCTGTTTTTTCGGGTGTGGCTTCTACTCAGATTAGCTGTGGAAAGGCATGTTTTGTGAGTAAATTTTCGTTAACTTAGAGTACGACGTCTTAGACCCCCAATTGCGGGACAATGACAATGGGTACCTATGAGGGTCATAGGATGGATTTTATTCGTATTAACCGAAAATGGTGATCTATTTATATATTGGTTTAGACGTTTCTAGCCTTTTTGCTAGTGGGTTTTCTATGACATTTTTTTGGCAATTAAGTAAAATTAGTGCAGCTGTTTAATATTGATGGAGAAAAATTAATATCAATAAGGATTTATATCTATTGTGGTATTGGTTTTGCAACTGCGAATCCTCTATTATAGCAATTGCCATTATCTCCACGTCCTAGAACCTTATAGAAATAACCTATAAATGTCTCGCTTACTCCTCCATAGACACTCGGTATTTCCGAGCAATTTTCAATGTATTTATTGAACACTCTTTCTAGGCGTCGTTCCGATAATCCATTATTTATTGTTTTGTAAATATTATTTCGCAGTTAAAGGCTATTTTCATTGTTGGATCTATATTTGGTGTAAATATATAACACAACGAGTGGTGCAATTCACTAAGTTTTAGTGATGCGACAATCGTAAAATTTGTCGACAAATGGTTTTTGAGTCTTATATTTATAAGGCTTAGCTATTTGTCGATAAAATTAACAACAACACAAGTTTTGTGGTTTAGATAACAATAAAAGTTATTATAGCAATATGTTATTGAATAACGAAATCGATAAAATTGTTGTTTGCTTTTTTTTATGATATGATTACTGCACTACAGGAACGAAGACTGGTTGAGGTGTCATCAGAGATGGAAAAAGTTAAATGTGGTCTCACAAGAGAAAAGTTAGATTTTTTAAAATGTGAAAATTTTTAACCTTACGCACATGTTTAAAAATTTGTAACAAACAAAACATTTTGTCAGTCTTTATATTTATAAATTAAAAAAAAAAACGACTTAAAATTTTTTAGTATGACTGACATTATTTTGATAAAAAACAGTAAACAAATTTGTTATATAATAAAACTTAAAAAAAAAAAAATTTCAGCATGATCGTCTAAATGATATGGTGCATCATAGTTTTTTTTTTAGCTTACACGATAAGGAGCTTTTCTAAAACCATTTTTGTATGTACATACATATTTCCTTATTGAGATTTGATTCGTTTATTGTCTTAATATACTGTTTGATAAAAAGTTAAAGTCCTTAAGAATCTCATTATCTAATTGTAACGAATTTTTTTCATAAAACCACTTAACAAATATGTGTATAAATAATTACTCATTACTTTACCTGATTCTAAAAATACATAAAATTGTATACCTATTGATTTAACTTTCAATGCCAATCACTTTGGATTACAATTTTTCTGTTAATATTACACATGGACTTTAAAAGTGTCCTTAGAATTCTGTAACATAGAGTCTACAATTGCGAAAATGTCATCCTAGAATAATATTTTAATATGACATTGTATGTAGGGAGCAGAGAACAGAATGAAACCATTCACATTTTTTGCCTACTCGTAAATTAATTGCTTTTGTATTGCCTTTAATTGACGACAACAAAAATGTATATTGATATAAGAGTCCTGCATGAATGCCAACTAATCGAAAATTTGTAAATTCATTCTAAAAATAAATCATGCTTGCTATGTCACACATAAGTATTGCTGAAAGTAAGTGTGTAAGTATTGCTGAAAGTAATAGAGGGAAAGCGTTGCGAGTTTACGAAATTTGTAACGTTTTGAATAAAGGATGGGAGGTATTTTCAATATAAAATTCTAATTGCTATTTAAAACTAATTTGACTTTACACAATATTTTCCTTGATTACTGAAAATTCATTTAATTAATGATAAAATCAACTTTTTTTAATTTTTTAAGTACATACAAATCAAAATTAATTTAATTTTAAAACTGACCTGTTACAAAAAATTTGGAGGATTTTAAGGTACCTAATTGCCTGAAAATATTCCATTCAACGCTAATTTCTTTTGTTGTAATCAACTGTCGCTTTAAAAATGTTTTTGTTGAAAAGCTAAAGACAGTACGTACGCTAAGCTCCCATCACTGAGTATTGTATAGTCAATAGGACTCTATCGCGAAAGAGATGTCGCGAGTGACGGACATTTCGATATCGTTCAAGAATTAAATCATAATTCTGAAAATACCTACATACATATATAAGTAATATCAAGTTGTTAAACGAATATATTTCGATTTGTTGCAAACGTAGAGCTAATAAAATGCCGCCAAGTTCTGATATTTTTACGCCTAAAGTTGTTTCCTTTAATTAAGAAAATTTTAAACAACAAGTTTTTTTTTAAACATTTAAAATACATTTATTTTTCATTTTATTTCAAAGTTTTTTTTTCTGTAATTCTTTAACAAATTGTATTTGTTTTATATTTATATTGTTTTTTTATATTGTTCAATTAATAATTATTACAACAAATAAGTTATACTTTTTTTTTATTATTTATTACTATATTATAATCTTGTCATTATTAAACTTAAATTATTATTTTTATTTCTTTTGTTGTTCTTCTTTTTTTTATTTTTATTTTAATTATTTCTTTTGATTTACAAAACAAATAATAAAAGTTATGAAATTTTAAGATTTTCTTTATTATACGTTAATGTTTTCTTTTATAATAGTTAATTATTTGTTATTATTGTAAAGCAAATTCCTAAAAAGATAGAGTTATTTCATCATTTGCTTTTGATTGGTTAAAAAATAATTAGTTTTTTCTCTAAACATTTTATGTTTTTTTTTTTAACTCTGACATAGAAAGAACATTCTTGTACAAAAGTCAAAACAAAGAGCCTTTTTTATTATGATTTTTTGTACTTGAAATGTCCCTTGAATATGAGAGTTTTTATAATTTCTTTTTTTTTATACAAAATATAAAAAAAAACTTCCATTTTTTGGTTTAAACGAGGCAAATTTGTCTTTTTCATTTCTTGTTATTATTGGAAGAATTTTGTTTGTTTTTAATTTGCAACTTTATACATGTCTTAATAACTAATTTTTGTTTTTATTATTTTTTCATTTAAAAACAAATAAAAAATTAAATTTTTTTAGTTTTAAAAACTTAACCTTAAAGAAGTTAAGAACCTAGTGGTTGGGTGTAATTCTTTATATAAATTTTTTTTATTTTTGTTTATACACATTTTGATTAACAATAAAATTAAACATAAAAATGAGGGTGCCGTAGAGGTTTGGATTTTGGTTTAACAGGGTTTTTTTTTTAACGTGTGGAGTTTTGATTTTCGTTAAATTTTGTTGTGTTTAAAATTAAGGGCTCAGAAACATTTTGTTACATTAATGTGCCACATTTTTCTTTCCTTTTCTGATAAAGTAACTTTATCTTTATATTGTTGACAAAATTATAAACATTGTTGCTAAGTTATTTGGCGGCCATAAATGTATGCTGCAGAGCTTAACTAATGCTTGTTTCATCAGCATTGTTGAAAAACTTAATTATGTTGCTTAAGTACTTCAGCATTGGTTAAATAAAATAAAAAAATTAATATTTCTTAATTTAATAAAGAAATGAGATCGTTTAACATAAAAAATACTGTTGATACTTTCAGCAACATTTATTATTTTTATGAAAAAAAAAACTTTGTTGGACATATTGTTGCTTGAATAAATCGTTTGTTTTTATACAAATTTAGTCCTTCTGCAGATTTCTAGAAATACATATTATATATTTAGCTAGTTGAAAAAAATTATTTAAGTTTCTTTATAATAACCCTTATTTTAATTAACAAAAACTAATTTTATTCATCTTTCAAATAGTTCGATTTTTTAAGCGTATGGTTTGGTTTTCGTTTTTCTATTCTCTTTAAATTTTCAATTTGGTTTTTTCTCAGAAAAGAAGTTTTTGTTGTTGTTATCAGTCTTTTACTTTTATTTTCTTTATTTTTAATATTCATTGAATTTTTCCAAAAAAACAATATATTAACATAAAAACGCTTTCAAAAATGAATTTGTTTAAATAAAATAAAATTATTTCAATCAAGAGCAGGGCTGAATGTTCCTAATTGCTAACTATTAAAAGGATAAGGAAGTTTTATTAATGCTTTCTTTTAATTAAAATTTTTATTTTTTAATTTTTTTTATTTGTAATTGTAGAAGGAACTATAATTCAAACAACCCGTTTTCCCCTTTATTTTTTAAATCTCAAAAAAAAAAAAAAAAAAAAAAAACATTTATCTCTTTTCTTGCTTGGGATCTCATTCTTATTTGATTATTATATTTTTTATATCTGCTGTTCTGTTAAATTCTGAATTGTAGTTTTTTTACGGTCAAGGAATTTTGTATGATTTTTTTTTAGTTTCTTATATAAATACAAAACATATTGATTAGCAAATGTATGTAAACAGGCTGAAGTTTGTTTGTTTAAAAAATTTTAAAACATAAATTTCAAAGCCACATATTATTAAGAATTTTTTTTTTTAACTATAACCTCACCACTTTAAACAGAAAGCTTTATTAGATCCTGGTAGTCTGTTTAACACTTTGTGCAAACGCAGTACTATATTTATAATGTAAACACAAGTAAGCGCGGCAAATCGTTTACATATTTCACTAATTTCACTGTGTGAAACAGATTTACACTTGCGCATTATTTGCTGTTGATGATTAATGACATATCATTTACTGCTAACCCATTGGGTGTCATGTTTGTGCAACTTATAGTAAACAAACGAAAAAGTTCACATTACATACATTCATACACATGGATAAGCATAAAGAATATACCAACTATAACAAACACCCACACATTTTTTCCATCATGTACATACATACACACATACATATATACATAAGTGTGTATCAATACCGCAAGCTGTTTGTTTTTTAAACTGTATTTTGTTGTTAAATACAATTTCAATGCAAATAGGTGGTGTTTTGCTCATATCTCAGCAGGTAATAGGTTAAAATTGTTGATTTAAAATACTAAAATTTTCGAAAGTATTTCTGAGAAATTAAAACCACACATGATTCCATGGAATATGGGAGTATGGGGGCTTAAAAAACTTCTTCTATAACTATAGCGCAAATAAATACAGTAAAAATTACAAACGTAATGAGAAACTAATATCTGTGGTTTTCGTTGGCCACCGCGCATATCATACACGATTGTGTATAAAATACTGCGCAAATTGTTCTAAATGTTATGTATTCTATTTCACAATACTTTCAAGCACTCTATGTTTAGTTTTCAATGTTTTGATTGTAAACGAAACAGATATTTTTGGAAGTACATATGTGTTTTATAATTGAAGAGTAATATATGTATACACACTATTTTAAATTGAATGAGAATACTTGTAAGCCATTTTTCTTATACTTGTGCTGCTCTCTAATAAATATATACTCTCGTGTGAAGGGTATAAAAACGTGCTAAATATTTCTGTCAACATTCAAGCAACATTTTAATTCCTATAAAATAAAATGTGCAAATAATGTTGTTCTACACATTTTACGACTTAAAACAGAGAACTGGACGTTACGTCTAGCAAGGTTTGCTACAAAACAATTGCACATTGTAATCGTGTTTGTAGTTATAAAAAAGTAATACAATTTTAGCCATTTTAAGGTCAAACTAGTTACTTTGTCTCCTTTTTTGAGTTTTATTTGTAGGCTCTATTAAACATAAGAAGCTAACAATACTGTTCATGGTGCAACGTTTACACTTTTATAAAAGTATGTCATTTTAGCGTAAAAGCATGGCGCTGGATTAGGTTACGCTTGACGCGCTGATTAAGATTGTCCTTTTGAAAATAATATCATTGTGCAGTAACAAAATATAACTTTATAAACATGCTGCTGTTGATTTTCAAGCCTTTTATATAGTTAGTGTAATTGCTGTTTTCATGTTTATACATTAACATTTATGTTTATCAACAAAACATTTTTAGAAAATACATACATAAATTGCTCAAATCAAAAGCAAATTGATTTCTAAATTAAAACTAATAAAAAATTAAATTAAAATTAATAAAAAATTTTAAAGTTATATTTGTTCGCTGATAAAATTTACATTCGGAATATATTTGAAATAGTTTTTGCCTAAAGGAAACTTATCTTCAAATACAACCATAATTGCTAGAAGGCATTCAAACGTAGTATCAATAGAGCCCCTATGTGATGTTACGTTATGTTTTCCATGACTCGTATCAATTGTATTGTATTTTTTTAGTTTGTTATCGATATTTTGTTTTCAAATTATTTTTGTGTGTTTTTGTTTAGTCGATTTTTTGCATTTAGTTAATGTTTAAAAATTCATATACAATTACATGACAAATACAATAACATTTACATACAGATATCAATTTATAAGGTTTGGGCTATTTACGTTACATATATACATTTTGTTTTTATTTACTTGAATTAATAAAAAAAAAAAAACGATTTTATAGTAAATCAATAACTTTCATTTTACATTCCTAGTGAGTTTAAATATTTAAAAACGTAACTTAAGGAATTTTTAAAAATTTAATATTGTTTTTTCTGTTCTTGTTGTTGCTATAATTTTTTGGTTTTAAAATGTTAATTTCTGTTTTATGTTTCAGTGTTTACATATTTCGGATTTAATATATGTAGTTTACTTTTTAAATAAAAATATAAAACAAAAATATATCGATGCCTTTCTTCCTCAACCTCGTATCTTAAAAAATACGGTTTTCACTTTTTCATATCAAACGATTGTTTTATGCTTTAACTAAAAAAGATTAGTATATTATTACTACTAATATACATAAATGCAACAAATTCCTTAATAATTGCATTTAAACTTTTAACCAAACACTGAAGTATAAAAAGATGAACCGTTTTTTTTGTCTCTCCTGAAAAATTTTATTTTTTAAGATACGAGGTTGAGGAAGTAAAGCATCGATATATAGCTTTATTTTTTTATATTGTTTTTATGTTTTTTATTTATATGTAATTTACAATAATATTAAATTTAGTTTTTTGTTTGTAACAATTTTTGTTTTGGTTTTTTTCTTTTTGGCACAAGAATTCACCCAAATGTTTCTTTATTGTTGTTATTTATTTGTTATAATTTTTTTTTAATTAAAAATTTTTTTATAATTAATATGTCTTAAACAATGTTTGAAAAATTATGTTTAAAAAATTAAAAAAAAAAAAATAAAGTTGGTAAAAAAAAATTAAAAGTTATGAAAATTAAAAGAGATAGAGGAAGAATAATGATTTTTCACTAGCTGCCAAAAAATTTTATTATATTTAATATTGTTGGCAACATGTTGCATGTTGCATATGTAATTCAAATATATACACCTTTAAGCCTAAGTATTCTGTTTGAATTAGTGAAATATATTAAGCAATATTCATTATTTCACATGAATAACTCTTGTTTAGAATTTCGTACGAAATAACTATTGTTCATATTATTTCATACAAAATAAAATGTTGCTTGAATGTTGAAAGAAACTTTTCATATGTTTTTTACATAAAAAACTAGAGTACTGATTAGGCAAACATTATTCCATAAGTTTTTCTTACGAATGTTTTTATATGGAGTTTGACAACAGTTCGCATGAAGTATTGAACAAAATACTCAGAACTTTTTTACTGTAAGTAAATTGTAACAAATTCTCATATAAAAGTTTTTAAATTTTCAATTATATTACATTTTTAATTTTATTATAAAATTCAGAATATGGGTATTAATGTTTTCGTTCTTCATTTTATGAAAATTATGTTTTTTTTAGTTTTTGTTAGGAAAAAATCAACAACAGCAACATGTTGTTGGAGGCATGTGACAGCTTATATTACATATAAAGAAAGAGCTTATAATTTACATTTGTTTTGTAAAACTATTGAAAATGCTGCTGCATATAACTAAATGGTTTGTCCTTCGTTTATACCCTTTATTAAAAGTGGAGGCATTGGTATAAAAAAGGATTACATTTCAACTAGTAAACAACAACATTTACAATAATCAACATTATAAATATACAACATTGTTTATACGCATTGTTTCAAGAGAATTTGTTTTTTAACTTTAAAGGAAAAATGTGTAGTTAATAAATTAAATTTCGCAAGTTTTAATTTATTTTAATCTATGTTCAAATATTTTTTTAATTGTTTGCTAAACAAATGTCCATTTTTGTTTAATGTTGATATTGAGTACAGGTATTACTTTTCAATAATAAACGCAAAATTTCATTAAATTTAAAATTTTATTAGTTTTTTTAAAACTAAAAATTCAAAAGTTTTTTTTTATCCAGCTTGAGATCAAATTTTTTTATATAAATTTTATTTTGATCAAATATTTCTCTACCACATTGGGTAGTATCTTCAGGGAAAATATAAACAAATAACAATATGAAAATTATTTATGAATAATAATAATTTATTTATAAATAATTTTTATAATAGTAATACATAATTTATTTATAAATAATTTTTATATTGTAAATTGTTCATTTTTCCCTAAAGAAGCTACCCAATGTGGTAGCGAAACATTGGAACAAGATAAAATTTATTTATAAAAAGCTGATCTCAAGCTTGACAAATAAAACAACTATTGATATAAATTAATGGATTGAAGACATATACTTAATAATACTAAAAATTAATTATTTTACAAAAACTATTTATTTTTTTTCTCAAAGATTTCAAATTAAATAATAGTGTGAAAGTTTAACTAAAAGAAAACAAATTGTGACTAATGAGAGTAGAATGTAAAATTTTTATTAAATTATTTTTAAATAAAAACAAAGATTTTACTTATATATCTTTAAGATATTTTTGGGTTTAAAAAAAATTTCTTATTAAGAAATACAGACTTTAATAGTCTATCACATGAAGACATACATACACTTAAAGAAAAAAAAAAATAAAAAAACGGAGACAATTCAACATTTGGTAGCAAATTGCCGTCTAAGTCTCTTTTATAACAAATTTTATTTTTTGTTTTACAAAAAAAGGAGGGAAAGGTCAGGAATTATACGATTGCTTTATTACAAAATAATAATGAAATTAAAAGTAAACAAGTAAGAGCACTATATTCGGCTGTGCCGAATCTTTTATACCCACCACCAATTTTGTGTACATTTAAAGCACAATATTTATTATTTTGTTAATCGCTATTGAATAATATCTTTATAATAAAATATGTATCACTTTCTTTGTAGAGGGTGGTTAAATTTTTTAGGGTCCATGTTGAAGGTGAACTACACCTAGTCTTTAAATTTGTTTTCTGCATTTCACTTGACATTTCTCAATCTCAAACTTACTCAATTTGATCTGTAGAAAGATACGCAAATGAGCAACTCTTTAAAGTTATTCAGGTTTTTTTTATGAAAATGGGTGTTTAAATCAAAATGCATTTTGTGCACTTCGTAATTCTTTTGATCAACATAATCATTCAAATTCATCCACAATCGGGAAAATTGTAAAAAATATTTAAATTTCTGCAAAACAGGTCTGTATAAATTGTTAAAAAATCTGTGAATGCATTCTTATTTCGTTGAATGGGAAGCATGGTTGTTTTTTTTCGATAGTGTGGCAAAAGAGCAGTCAACCTCGACTCATCATCGTGCCCAACAATTGAGCATCAACATTGTCATTGAAAATTTGGACCATCAGATAGAGGAGTGGCGCCAAGGATGGGGGGGGGGCATTTGGCCGATATTTTGTTAAATACATAATTGAACCGTACAAATATTATCATTACAAAAAGAAATAATAATAATTTCCTAAATAATTTGAATAATTCAACATCAGCCCTTAAAATTTAACCACCCTTTATAACTTCGATATGCTACTAAAAGGCTTTTGTAAATGTAGTCTTTTAATGAACGTGGGCGTTAAAGTAGGCGTGTCAATAAAGTTTCTGCTAATAAATACAACTTAGATATTTCAATATAGTCCTTTATTTTCCCAAAAACTTTGTCAATAGAGAAATTACATGAATTTAAGAAAACCCGTTATATGGGAGGTAGGCGTTATAGTAGGCGTGTCACCTAAACTTTTTGGCACAACAACTGCATTGATTAGAAGGATATATGTAGCAAATTTCCTTTATGATACCTCTAATTTTGTCTGTTTTAGTGGGCGTTATAGTAGGCGTGTTAAAGTTATTTTTACGAATGAGTACATTTTAGATGTTTCAATATAGCCTTTTATTATTCCAAAATCTTTATTAATAGAGAAATTATATGAATTTTAGGTAAAACGTTATATGGGAGGTGGGCGTAAAAGTTGGCGTGGCACCTTAATTTTTTTGTACAATAATGACACTGCCTAGGGGGATATACGTAGCAAATTTGATCATCATACATCAAATTTTGGCGGTTTTATGAGCTTTGAAATTTCATTAACGGTAGATAACGTGAAAAGTGGGCGTTATAGTAGGCGTGTCAAAGTTATTTTTGCGAATGAGTACAACTTAGGTGTTTCAATATAGCCTTTTATTATTCAAAAATCTTTTTTAATAGAGAAATTATATGAATTTTAGGTAAAACGTTATATGGGAGGTGGGCGTAAAAGTGGGCGTGGCACCTTAATTTTTTGTACAATAATGACACTGCCTAGGGGGATATACGTAGCAAATTTGATCATCATACCTCTAATTTTGTCGGTTTTATGAGCTTTTAAATTTCATTAACGGTAGATAACGTGAAAAGTGGGCGTTATAGTAGGCGTGTCAAAGTTATTTTTGCGAATGAGTACATTTTAGATGTTTCAATATAGCCCTTTATAATTCCAAAATCTTTATTAATAGAGAAATTATATCAATTTTAGGTAAAACGTTATATGGGAGGTGGGCGTAAAAGTGGGCGTGGCACCTCAATTTTTTTGTACAATAATGACACTGTCTAGGGGGATATACGTAGCAAATTTGATCATCATACCTCTAATTTTGGCGGTTTTATGAGTTTTTAAATTTCATTAACGGTAGATAACGTGAAAAGTGGGCGTTATAGTAGGCGTGTCAAAGTTATTTTTGCGAATGAGTACATTTTAGATGTTTCAATATAGCCCTTTATAATTCCAAAATCTTTATTAATAGAGAAATTATATCAATTTTAGGTAAAACGTTATATGGGAGGTGGGCGTAAAAGTGGGCGTGGCACATTGATTTTCCGTTAAAAAAAAGCCTTTCACCAAAAAGCAAAGTGTGCAAAATTTCAGAGTCGTACATCCAATTTTGTTGGTTTTATGACGTTTTTGTTTTTAAATATACCGAAAAATACACTGTGCGGTATAAATTTTCGTACATTTTGATCGATAACTCCTTTCCTAATGATTAGATTTAGGTAATTTTTGGTGAGAGATATTGCTTTGACTCGAGAAATATATATTCGAAGTTTCATGACTGTACGTTAATCAATTTGGACAAAATACCATTTTATTCGATGTTCGTAGGACACGGTTTTTTCGACCTACTCTTGCATTCCGAGCTATAACTCACTTCCTAATATTCCGATATAGCCCATTTTCAATACCAAACAAACCTTGTCTATAAGAAAGATTCTGGCAAAATTTGAGCCTCCTAGCTTTTTCGGTGCGACCTCTATCGTGCTTTCAACAGACGGACAGACGGACAGACGGACAGACGGACAGACGGACGGACATAGCTAGATCGTCATCAAATCAAACCCTGATTCAGAATATATATACTTTATGGGGTCTAAAATGGATATTTCGATGTGTTACAAACGGAATGACAAAATGAATATACCCCCACCATTTTTTTGGTGGCGGGTATAAAAAAAGAGATTTTTACTTTCTAAATTAAGAGCAATATGGAGAATTTTGTAGCTCGAGAGTTGCATTTGAAATAAAGCGTATTTGTTTAAGCTTCTGTTATTCTAAAGAATTAGAAAAATGTTTAAACAAAATTATGATATGAGATCCATATAAATAGTGACTATTTTAAATTCCATCTAACAATTAACTGATAACTTTTTTGGAAAATTATGCTATTGTTGATAAAGTAGATAGTTGTATCTTATTGACAGACGGTGAGACCGATGGTGAAGGTGTCGGCACAAACAGACTAGAAGAAGCGGTTTCTGTTGTTAAACTGCGCTCTTCATAAACTCGTTCCTAAACCAAAGATGTACATATTTTAATACGTTCTACATGCATGCATACATTTTTCCTTGATAATTTAACTTACATGCGATCTATCGTTTTTGAAACGTTTCCATATTGTGGTCTTCGGTTCCATGGGGGTGCCATCTACATTATAGTTGGGATTTGAAAAAGTTAACACCGAGCGACTAGAACCTCTAGTATTTCGTTTGGGTTTCGGATGTTTAGTGGGAGTTATCATGTCTATAAATAAAATTAAAGTTTTTCACTCAATCGTTGTGCATTTTCTACTTTCAACACTTACATATAACCAAAGCAATTACTACGAAGAGAAATATCAAAGCTATAATTGTGGCTATGACTATAATCGTCTTCATATCAAACACCGGTTGCGCCTTACGGAAATTATTATTTTTATTTTCGAAATCCTCATTTCCAAAAGAGTTTTCTATCTCCGTTACATCATCCAAATCATCGAGCGTAGGGTCGCCGCCTATTCTGGGTATATAATAACGTGGTATGGTTAAACACTCCCTGCCATCAAAACGATCCGGACAAGCACAGGTATAATTTGAGCCACGATAAAGGCACAAATGAGTGCAGCCACCATTGTCTTGGGAACATTGATTCCAGTCTTCAGATTGACGTTTACGTGACACGGCTCTTATATCCAATGCTCCGCTAAGAGCATTGCGTATTTCCACCGGTTGTGAGTATTTTGAACCCATAGAGCCTTTGCGATAAGCTCTAAAAACTGACTTGTTATACCAATCAGTCCAGTAGATGTTGTTTTCGAACTGTAAAAGAAGAATTTAACTTAAATTGTCTTAAGTTTTAAAAATGCTTTCTACTAACCATAGTCAGGCCAAAGGGATGCGGTGCAAACGGCACCAGAGTTGTGCGACGTTTGCCGTTGAAATCAATTTGACCAATATTATCTTCTAAAGCATCAGCCCAAAGTAAACGTCGGTTGCTAAAATAAAAACAATAATAATTTTAATTTCGTTTATATTTTACTTTCTAAAATACTCTCTGCTTACTCGAAATCCAAAGTTAAGCCCGTAGGAAATCCCAAATTACTACTAACTATTACCGTACGATTAGAGCCATCTAAAAAACTACGTTCAATTCTGGAAGGAGTCTCCCAGTCAGCCCAAAACAAATAGCTAAACCAATATAATTATTAAAAATTGAGCTTAAGAAAATAATTTTTGTTGTCTACTTACCCTTTCTTTGGATGTATTATCAATGACCTCGGATCGCCCAAATCATCTGTAATTAATTGTTTGCGACATGAGCCATCCAAATGGGACACCTCTATGACCTTGTGATCGGAATCAGACCAATACAAATTGTCTGCTATCCAATCCACTGCCAACCCATTGGGTGTTAAAAGGTTGCTAACAATAACTTTGCTGTCTTCCAAGTTCAATAAATTAATGCGTCTTATAACATCCAAATTAACATCGGCGACATATAGCCAGTGTTTGCGATAGTGATAGTCAAGTACTACTGCACCATGTACTCCTTTGATGGGCAATACTACATCCATGAGATCAGGAGTTTTAAGAGAAATCATACCAATTCCGGAGCGTAAAGCAATCAATAGATAATCTTGCGGTAAATATTCGCATTCCGTTAGACTACCATTCTTCAATTTAAGGCCTATGGAACATTTGCACGAAAATCCGGACGGATTGCGTAGACAGAGTTGCGAACATCCACCATTATTGAGACCACAAACATTTTCAGGTAACGACGTGTTAGACGAAATAACTTTTATATCCATTAGACCATCAATATTGGTCATAACATCCCTACGATCAGTAACATTGCTGCGGTCAGTCATATGTAAAGCCTTTGATTTCCAGTCTGTCCAATATATGTAATTATCCGTCAAAGCTAAGGCATAGGGATGTTGCAAAGAAGCCATAATTAGTTTGCGTTGATTGCCAGTATAATCACATGAATCAATTGTTTTTAATTGGGCATCAACCCAATAAATGCGCTTGGTTTTTAGATCTAAAGACAAACCATTTGGCCATCCCAAATTAGAGGTAACAATTCGTTGGCGATTTTCACCATCCATATGAGCACGTTCAATTTTACGATAGTGTCCCCAATCGGTCCAGAAAAGAAAACCAGCTTCATAGTCTAAAGCTAAACCACGAGGAGCCTCCAAATCTTTCCAGGCTATAAGATGGCGATGCTTGCCATCCAAAGTAGCCACTTCAATGGTATGACGACCTGCATCAGCCCAGTATATCTACAGAAAATTAAAGTTGATCAAGTTTTCTACACAAATCAATAAAATACTTACCATTCTTCCCACTGAATCTACTACCAAACCATCTGGATTATCAATGGTCTCATAAATAACACGATTCACTTCTAAACCGTCTGGGGTAGAGCTCATAATAACATCTTCGACAGTGTCCGACCAGTAAATAATGCCAGTTTTTCTGTCTACATCTAAAGCTACTGCATTTGAGATGGGTGGCAAGGGAAGAACAACATCCACCAAATGATCAAAGTCTAAAGAAATTTGTCTTATATCAATTCGGTGAGCAAATAGTATATATGAACTGGGACCAGATGAACAAGTGTGACCATCTCTTTTAAGCGCTACACCTACAGGGCAGGCACATGCATAACCAGAAGGATTAAGTAGACACAAATGTGAGCAGCCACCATTGGCACTGTCACAAGCATTACGTATCCTTCGTCGTGATCTATGGAAAATGGTGATGTCCATAAGATCGCTAGTATTAGATATAACGGTGGTAATATCTTTGCCAGTCATTTTATCAGCACTGGACACTGATTTTGTATCCCAGTCTGTCCAGTAGACACGAGACCCACTAACATCTAAGCCAAAGGGATGCGATAAATCTCCTAATAGCAACAAGTTAAAAGCAATAAGTTTCCATTGTTTCTTAATATCTTTTTCTAGTCATAACAAACTTACCCACTAACACTTTACGTCCGGAACCATCGAAATTTATATATTCCAAGGACTTGGTGCCACCATCAACAAAATATAGCTTTTGCTGTTCATAGTCTATGGCCAAACCATTAGGCCATTTAATATTGGTTGACAAAACAACCTTACGACTTTTTCCATCCATATGAGAGGTCTCTATCATGGCTGGATTTCCCCAGTCTGTCCAGTACATTACACCGTCCAAGGGATTGACAACAATATCTCTGGGTTTTTCAAGATTTTCCCACACCAATAAAGTGCGCATTTTACCATTCGTGGTGGCAGCTTCAATGCGATATGTAATTTGGTCTGTCCAGTAGAGTTTATCCGTTAACCAGTCGTATGCCAAACCAGCTGGACCCACTAGATTGGAGTGTATAACTTTTTGTTGATAGCTGCCATTAAGATGGGCTTTATTAATAGTACTTCTTTCTACATCTGTCCAAAATATAGTGTCCGTCTCGCTTGACCAATCCAGAGCGACTGCATGTTTTAAGTTATCTAAAGGTATGATCATATCGACATCAGCTGAGGGAGAGGGTTTATTATTTAGAGTTCTCAGTCGTATATCTTTGCGTCGGGCCACCAAAATCAATTCATCCGGTGCACTTTTGCAGGTTTTACTATCCTCTTTAAGTGTTAAGCCTATAGGGCAACCACAACGTCTGGAATTTTTATTGGGCAGACACAAATGGGAACATCCTCCTCTTAAGCCACGTCTGTCTTTTTGACAGTGATCATAGTAATTTGGCTGGCGGGCTGGGTGATAAGCGTGGATGTCCATTGGAAAATGGAAATTTTCGTGTATAGAACGGAAACCTTTACCCGTTATTTTATTAGCTGCCGATACTGTTTTGGTATTCCAATCAGTCCAATACATGGTGTCTTCAAAAATGGTCATAGCAAAGGGATGAGGTAAATGAGTACTGAGGATTTTGGCTCGTTCAGAACCATCTAGATTGGAACATTCAATAGCATGTTGTTTGGCATCAGCCCAGTAGAGCTTGTGACTGGGATAATCAATGGTCAGGCCATTAGGCCACGTAACACCTTTAGAAATTATAACCTGCCTTTGAGAGCCATCCATATAGGCTCTTTCGATTTTAGGATTAGGACCCCAATCGGTCCAGAAAACCATGGCTTCTCCTGGATGTACGACAATTGCTCGTGGTTTATCTAAATCATTTGCGACAATTACCGATCTTAAAGTGCCATCAAAATTGGAAACCTCAACCCTCCTAGTGCCCGAGTCAGTCCAAAACAATAAATCATGTATCCAGTCTACTGCGATGCCTCCGGGAGATTCCAGACCCCACTTAATTAAATCCTTAACACGTGTGCCATTAATATAAACCATTTTGATAACGTCCGTAGAAATATCAGACCAAAAAAGCAAGCCCTTCTTATAATGATAATCCAAAGCAATGGCATTGTGCAGACCCTTAACAACGGCTGCGTAACGGTTATTGCTCAAAGTCACTCGCCTAATATCCCAGCGATTGGCTACAATCAAAGTCATAGCGCCGCCTAAAGCCTTGCAAGTGCGTAAGTCAGGACGCAAGACATAGCCATTCTCACAGGAGCAAATAAATGAACCATGAGTATTCTCACATTTTTGTGAACATACGGGATTACTTAAATATTGACATTCATCAATATCGGTGCAACTGTTGGAAAACAAAATATTAATAAAATTTGCAGTAAAAAACTAATTTAAATTTAAAAGAAAATTTACTTTTTTTTATTGTGATTCATGAGGAAACCTAAACGGCAAGCACACTCTTTACGACCCCTGGGAGTAGTAATACACAATTGTTCACATTTGCTATCTGGTTCGCAGTCACGAAAGTGAGGACAGTTGATTTCATCTTCACCCAAAGGACAATCATTCTGGCCATCGCAAACATGTTTTTGATGAACGCAAATCCTGGCAAGAGGTTTAACTTTTATAATGCCAATCTGTTTAAATACAACTTAAACTTACTTTAAATTTGTGATGTTTTTTTTGGCCGGACAAAGAAACTGACCCGGATCACATTCCAAATGACAGTCGACTTCGTCTTCTGCTGAGGAGCAATCTGGATAACCATCACAAAGCCAGGTACGCTAAAACAATATAAAAAATGTTGAAAATTTTGACGTAATATTTGAGAGTTTTTACCAATATACATCGGCCATTGTTGCAAGTAAATTCTTCAGTACCGCATGTAGATGTTACACCTGAATTCATATTACCACATTCATTTTCATCTTCCCCGCCATCACAATCCTGTTCTTTATCACATTTCCAGCGCATTGGAATACAGGTGCCGTCGGCACATTTAAATTCACTTGAAGTGCATTGAGATGGTTTTTGTGGACAATTTTCCTCATCACTCCAATCACCACAATCATTATCCCCATCACAGCGAAAACGTGCTAAAATACATCTACCGCCAGGACCACCAGCGCCACC
The DNA here is from genome assembly GCA_941918925.1 of Phyto melanocephala. Lineage (NCBI taxonomy): Eukaryota > Metazoa > Arthropoda > Insecta > Diptera > Rhinophoridae > Phyto > Phyto melanocephala. Next base: position 57,433,545 of record OW799234.1, read on the forward strand.
CAAACCTCCTCGACATTTAAATTCTCCTTCGGGACAGCTATTAATTACAGCAGGACATTTTGTTTCATCAGAATTGTCACTGCAGTCTGGCTCACCATCACAACGATAAGCAATGGAAATGCAATAGCCATCGTTGCAGGGAAAGTGCTCACTGGAACACCTAATACAAACACAAAATGGTAAAATTGTTTAATTGGGTGCTTACATGCTTACCTGGTGCGATTACAATGACCTTCATCGGTAAAATCCTTGCAATCGTTTTCTCCATCACACACCCAAGGTTTGGGTATACAAAAACCATTGCCACACTCAAATTGATCTTCCATACATTCGACTTTCTCGCCACACTGCGTTTCATCCGAATAATCACCGCAATCATCATCACCATCACACAGCCAATCTTTGTGGATACAACGAAATGTTTTCGGACACATGATGTGCAAGCCCGTCTGTTCACATTCTCTGGTTAGTTTTGCCACCATATCATCGACTGAAGCACAATCCCATTCATCGGAACCATCTTCACACTGAGGAACTTTATCACAACGCTCACCTAAAGGTATACAATTGCATTTGGTCTGACACTGCCACTGCATTTCACCACACATATTTTGACAGTGATGACTGAACGAATCACTTTGGCTCAAACGATCTTGTTCTCGATCATACAAATTAATATGATTTATGTGCGGTCGAAATACTTTATTCTTGACATGTAACAAATTCATAAAACCCTCACGGCCTCGAGAAATTTCACGACCACGACTCACTTCACCATCACGCACCCCGTAGAGGTCAGTACGGCTGCCACCACCACTCCTGGAACCCGGCACAATAATCTTACCCACTTGAAGGCCATTGCCAACGTCAGGTGTAAATTGTGGCAATATTGGTTCATACATATCATCGTCAATATCGTGTGACGGTCCAAGTGAGGGATGTACATGATAGTCCTCATAATCATGTTCAACGTTAATATCAAAATCATCATATTCATTAATATTATGAACTTGTTGTTTCGTTGCTTGCTTATTGGTGACTTTTTTGTTAACCTTGTTGTGTCTTCCTAAAGTACCTGTACTGCTGCTCCCGCCAACGCCACCGCCACCACCACCAGCTGTTCTGAGTTGATGGTGCTGCTGGTTATTATGAGCCACCACATGTTCATGAGAATAGACTGTAGGACCTAATACATGTTTGGGATATTTTGGGTATTTCACAATCGAGCCAAATTTAATTTTTGAGCTTAAACCTTGCAACGCTGAATGGGGTTCACCATCATCACCAAGAACTGTAAAAAAAAAATTTGAAATATACTTTCTTTTTTTTAGTTTTACTATAAGAGTCTTGAGTCTTGCTATAGCATTAGATGGAAAATGCTTTTATATATATAAAAAAAGTATGTAATTTAGTGATACTTCAAACATAACAGGGTTGAAAGGGTTGACAAAAAAGTTTGGTATTTTCTAGAAAATATTTTTTTGTGAAATTGATATGAGAAAATCGAAAAGGCACTTTTTCAATTTTCTTGGTACCTTTTGTATTTTCTAAGCTTATGAAGTTTGAATTTTGAAATTAAGGACTTTTGATCAAAATTATGATTGAAAATTAAATGGGCGATCCAAAAGGTACTTTTTGCAACTTTTAAAGTACTTTTTACTAAGCTTAGGAAGCTAAAGTTTTGAAATTAGGATTGCTTTTAATTGTAATTTTTGTATTTATATGTTTTTAAATATAGATAGAATCCTGAGATTAGGTACTATTTTTAAATAAATTTATAGAGAAAATCAGTTTAATGAATCTTGGCTAATTTTTATGGATACGGCACTATTAATCCAAGTTGATTTTGAAAACTGCAGAGAATGACAGAAAAATATAATTCGTCTTGCTATAGTTATTTTTGAAATTTTTTGACTTTCTAAATCTTAAATGTGAAAACTTAAAAGCATTAATCTTGAGTAGGCAATGAGAGAGGGACAAAGCAATACTTTATTTAAATTTTTTAAAACATTTATAAAACGGACGTTAACATTAATTGAATAGGACGTAAATAATTCTCCTCTACGCTCTTAGAATAACAGAACTTGTAGTGGCAGATATTTTGCTAGTTTAAGCTAAAGAAAAAATGTATAAAATGTTTTAAATCAAAATAATATTTCAATGAACAAATTCGCTATTTTTAAGTTTTTGCTTGGGGTATGAGCTTGTCTCTAAAATTGCTATTTAATACAAAATCTTTAAATAAAATATTTTAAATATATTCTTTGAATAAATGTAGCTTTATTGAAGTTCAAATAAAAAATACAATTTACAGACAATACCAAAAATTATATAAAAATAATTAAAAAATATAATCAGGGTGTGGGTTGACAAAAATAAGAAAATTGTATACAAGTATCCTTTGATACATACAAATCTATTAAAATGAATTTATGTTTGTATATGTGTCTAGTAAGTGGGATGATAATTATATTTTTTTACAATAAAAAAGTAACGAGTAGTTTGCGGCCAACACAGTCCCAAATTTTGTTTTTAAGAAATAAGAAAAAATGATAGCCTACAATAAACAGAAAATTTTCAACGAATACTCTTAGAAAAGAGACCTTATTAAGTTGTCTTCGAGTAGTGTGTAAAATTATGCAAAAAAGCTTTTAAATCTTATTTACTTCTCGTCGGAGTCTCAACCCTAACCTTACACTCTACAATTTGATGAATGAATGAATAAATGCCAGCTAAGCTTTTTTTCGAGTTACATATGTATATAAAGACACACACACACACATAGAGACAACAGAAGTTTAGCTATATGTATATAAACGTAACCATAGCATTACAAACGAAAACCTTGGGAACATATTTTTAGTCAATTGTAAAAGACACACACTACTACAACTAAGAGATACATATTTTATATATAAATTTTATGTAACCATCCATACATCGAGTATGCCCGCCAGCAGCCAACTTCATCTATACACTATTCTATCGATGTTCAATGTTAAAAATGTTATTCTAGACGAAACAACTGCCGAATAAACAATTATCACAGTCACATAGAAATCTCATTCATGATGAAGTATTCAAATGCGCATGAACAAATCTGTATGTACGAATACATAGATAAATATGTATGTATGTATGCATGTAAAAAAATGAAGATTAATGAATTTTTTCTTCTGCTTTGAAGTTATTGAAGATGTGAATGTGAGTTGAAAGAGCGATAACGTAAGAATATTTACATAAATATGTTATTCTCCTTGCCAAAATGTTAATTTAATTATTTTCATATCTGCAAAGAAACGTATGAACAATATTTGGATTTTAACATACCTATTTATGAAAAAAAAAATAAAAAAATAAATATATAAAATAAGATTCAAAGTTTTTTTAGTGATTTACAGGATGTTTTACGTTCTAACATTTTTACAAAATTTTAAGGTTTAAATTTAAATAAATAGAGTTTTGTGTTTTGGAAAGCTTTTGTAGATTAAAAGCATATGATTAATACGAGGGGTTAATCTTTAAGTACAGGATGTCTCATCAGAAGGCTTATATCGATGACTTAATTTAAAAAGGGGTATCAAGATGTCTTACTATTTTACAGGAGAAGGAAAAACCCTAATAAAATTTGAAAGAATAAAATGAGTTAGACAGTTTTTATGCAGCTATAATACCGGTAATTTTTTTAGAGGCGGGGTGTTTGCATGTGAAATTTTTTCAAAAGTCAAGATCCCTTCTATGTTAAGACATCGATATATTTTATATAAATTGGCTCTTTTTTTTAAATTAAATATTCCGACAATTAGTAATAAATTTCAATGTGCCTAAAAGTATATATTTTCTGAAAGCTTATAAATAGTCCATTGAGCAACGTCTGTACGTCCATCTGTCCGTTGATTCGTTTGTATGTTGAAATTAGTTTTAACCAATAACCCCCACATCTCCTAGACCCGTGTAAATTTATTAAAAAAAAAAAAATTTTAAATTTTTAAATTTTTTAGCCCTATGAACTTATTTGTGAGTTTTTATAGATCTGATATTCCTTAAGAGATATTCGTGAAAAATTTCGGACAAATAGGTACTTATCGGCAAAGTTATAGTCACAAATTATTTAAAAAATATATATTTTTAAAATGTATAAAATTTTTCTAGCTTCTAAATAAATTTTTGACTTGCTAGATAAGCAGTATTCTCAAAAATTACTTCTAAAGAAAACTAACAAAACAGTTTGATACTTATTACCTGAGAGATAAGCACCAAAATCGAACACTTCGTTATTTTACCTCAAATTTACAAACAGAAATCGATTTTTTCAGTTTATATACATCCCAAGAAGCCAATATGGGTATCAAAGGTAAGGACTTGACCAGCGCAATGAAATACATTATGAAAAAACTTAAAATCCATGATGGCCGCTACTATAAAATGGCGGTAAATAAATTTTTCAATTTGTCACATCTAATATTTCAAAATGCACCCCCATTATCCATAATATTGGTATCAAATGAAAGAACTTGATAAGTAAAAAACAGAAAACTATTAAAATATGTAAAATCAAAGATGGCGTCCTAGATTAAATGGCGGATATATGAGTTAAACATAGTAGTTACTGCTTTGTCCCTTTTAACCACTACAATATTGATATCAAATGAGAGGGCTTGACCAGTAGAACACAGTTAACTATCCAAGATGGCGACTAAAAAATATGGCAAAAATTTCGCTTAAGTCTATCAATATCAAGCGAAAGAACTTTACTAGTAGAATATAGTAAAATATGTAAAAATTAAAAATCAAAGATGGTGTCGGAAATAATAAAGAAAATAGCGAATAATATGATATGATTGTTATACCTAAGCACTTGATTGTGAAGGGTATTATCAGATTTGGCACGGGGGAATGTATATTTCTTACTTGTTTACTTTCAAGTTAACGTAGCATAATTATAATGGTTTATTTAGATTATTTAAAAAATTTATTTATTTAATGCTTTGGAAGTAAGTATTTATTTGTGCGAGCATGATAAGTACTTGTCTCCAATGATAACGCAGTGTTAAAATAATGTATGTAATGAAGAACTATATTTTTTATTTTTCCTATTTTAATATAGTGTGATTCTATATATAAGAGAACATTAAATCTAAGTGATTAAATTATAAGTAATAGTAGTAAAACAAAGTGAAATATTAAATAAAATACTGTAAAATATGATTTATCACGTGCAAAAATTGGTACCTTCTCTGAGTTTGAAAATTATGTTGAGCGCTGGTCAAGTCCCTTCATTCGGTACCAATATGAGGGGGGTACATTTTTAAATACTGGATTTCACTCATATATACATTTTTGTAGGTAAATTTTTAGGGGAAAACATAGAAGATTTTAAATTGTTCAAAGTGTTTATAATTTTTATTATAAAAAATGCTAATAAAGCTTTTTCTTTTTTTTTCTTGCGATATCTATGTGAATCCTCTCTGTTATTCAGAAGCTGAAAACAACATAGATTTTTTCAAATAATTTTTGCTTGTAACTTTGCCGATTAGAGACCGTTTTGTCCAATATTTTATCAAATATACCTAAAGGCTTATCCTGGGTCTAAAAAATTTTAATTATTATATTGGAACAAATAGTTGTAGTTGTGTTTATTTGCTCATAACTTAGAAAGTTATGTGACAAGAATGTTCAATTAATATTGCGATTCAATATTGGTAATAATAAAAGTTGTCTTAATATGAAATGTCAACGAATGAATGCTTTAAAAATAGATTCTTGAAAATAATAGGGCAACAAAAGTGATTTGGCGCAAATAAATACACATCTTGGACACATGGTGTGCATTAAATTGGTAATACATACAATAAAATATTTAACAATAATATTTTGTATTGTTTGTTAAGTGAGGATCCAAATGGTCTCCTCTAAAATTGGCTTTAATATGTAATAGACGCACAAGTTCAAAATCTTACAAAATGTAAATTTTTAAAATTTTATATATAAAAAGATCTTGTAAAAATCAACTAGTTCGATTCACTTATATAAATGAGCGAAGCAACTGTATCCTAAATAAGAAACCTTGGTATTCGAAAATATTTGTGTGTATGCTTATACTCGTACATCCCTGTAGTAATGTTTGCAACCAGTCATACAACTAGTTGTAACATGACCGTAGCATCGACTAAAAATAAACATACACACCATCAAAAAATTAATGAATTTTCAAACATAAATCTTATCAGTAAAGGGTCCGTCATCTAACGTTTTTTTTCAACTAGTGGTTATTACGATCGACTTAGGTTAGGTTAGGTTGAAAAGGAGGGGTATAAAAGCCCAAACCCATGACAGGTATACACCTACGCCCAGTTGGCATGTTGTGCGCTCCATGTGGAAAACGGAATTCCCAAACAAAAAACCATAAACATAATTTCCCATAAATAACGGACTAGTCCAAGAAACCAGTCCCCTCAATGTAACGCCTTATGGATCTCCAGTTCGAGTTCCCCAGGTATTCCAAGTTCGGCATATTATCCACTGTAAAATTTTCGCGCCTAATATGCCCAAACGCAGGACAATGACAGAGGTAGTGTACCAGTGTCTCATCCTCTTCCTCACAAGCTCTACATGTCGATCGACTTACAGAAGATGCCGATTTTGCCAAAAAAAATCATCTTTTCAGATGAAGCTCATTTTGATCTTGGCGGGTATGTAAACAAACTAAATTGTCGCATTTGGGGCACAGAAAACCCGCACGCATACATTGAAAAGCCGATACCCCCAAAACGAGTCACTGTTTGGTGCGGATTTTGGTCCAGAGGCATAAGTGGGCCATTTTTCTTTGAAAATGAGCAAGGAGTGACCGTAATTAATGGTGATCATTATCGGGCCATGTTGAACGAATTTTTGTTCACAAAATTGAAGAGGAGGATATTGGCAACACGTGGTTTTAACAGGACGGCCTTACGTACCACACAGCCAAAGCTACAGTTTTTTTATTGCATTTTCAAAAAAAAACAAGTAAGAGCGCTATATTCGGCCATGCCGAATCTTATATACCCTTCACAACGTGTAATCATGCAATAACATTAGTTTGTATCACCATTCATCCCATATGAAATACGTGCATACATATAAAAATCATACATATATAAAAACATCCCATTGTACGTATGTATGTTAAAAAAAAATAAAAAAAAACATTTAAAAAAAAATTTAAGAAAAAGTTTAAAAAAAAAATTAAAAAAAAAATTTAAAAAAATTAATTAAAATATATATAATAAATATAAAACAAAAAAAATAAAAAAAAAATTAAAAAAAAAATTAAAAAAAATAATAAAAATATAAATAATATATTAAATAAAAAATAAAAAAAAAATAAAAAAAAAATTTTTTTGGCTCAGCTGGGGTTTGATGCCACGTTTACTCTATCCAGTATACCACGTTCGTATGTATGTATGTTGTTGTTGTATGTTGTTTTTATGTTAAAAAAACGAGGTGGCTGTGGGTTTTTGCTAATATCTCAGTTGTTTATGTACCGCTGATTTTCTGATTTTCAATACCGATCTACTCCTGAATATTTCTGATATTTTAATACCTCACCCGGTCCTAGCGATGTCGGGGGGCTTCAAAAAGTTGATTTAAACATACACACGGACAGGGAGTGCCCCTATGGACTAGTCAGTAAAGGACAAGTCAGTTGTTCGGGGGTTGCGGGTTCGATTCCCACCGGAGACTCTGGAATTGTCTGCTTCTCTTTCTCTTCTATCCTAAATATTTCTATTCTTATTCTATTCTTCTCTCTATTAAGGCTTCACAATGGACCGTAATGGTCTCCGAGTGAAGGTGTGAGGGTAACTTTGCACCAGCCTTACCTACCTACCTACCTACACACGGACAGAAAGACATACAGACAGACTGACAGAGCTTAATCGACTCCTCTATTGATGAGCTTTCAGAAAATATATACTTTATGGGTCGGAAATGAAAATTGAAGAAATTTCACACGGAATGACTAACTGTCACTGTCACTGTGTGAAGGGTATAAAAAAAGCATAATTTTCAACAAATTTATTTGTTTAATTTTCTGCAAGTTAAAGATTGAAAATTTTTTGTTTTTTAAACACCCCTAAATAAATATCTTCGTTTTGTAAACGAAATAATTTATTTTCAAAGTCAAGTTCTTTAAACAAATTGATGTTAACGTAATTTGGTTTTTTAAAATTTTTTTAAATTTTAAGATAAAGACGTTGCTTTTCATCATAAATCTTTTGCATTTGAGAGGACGTGGATTGAAAAATTATGTTAAGTTTGTTTATTATGTTGAGAATATACTTTAAAAACACAGATAGATTTCGTTAATGTCATTCAACCTGTTTTTAATAGACTCTGCGACAAGCTGATACAAAACTTTATTGGTTTAAAAATTTATTGTTGACAAGAATTGTCGAAAAATTATGTTTTGTACGTACAACTTAAAACAAAAAAATATAATTTCTAAAAATAAAAATCATCATTTTGGAGGAAAAAATCATAAATCATATTTTAGGAAAAAAAATCATTGAAAATATGATAAACAAGTAACAGTGCTATATTCGGCCGTGCCGAATCTTATATACCCTTCACAACGTGTAGTCATGCAATAACAACTGTTTGTATCACCATTCATCCCATATAAAATACGTGCATACGTACACGTTAGAATAAATGTGGCATCGAATCCCAGCTGAGCCAAAAAAATTTTATTTTATTTTATTTAATATATTATTTATATTTTATTATTTTTTTTATATTTTTTTTAATTTTTTTTAAAAAATTTTTTTAGAAAAATTTTTAAAAAAATTTTTAAAATTTTTTTTAAAATTTTTTTTAATTTTTTTTTTTTAGTTTTTTTTATTATTTTTTTCTTATTTTTAATATTTTTTTTTTTGTAATTTTTTTTTGTTTGGTATGTTTTTCACATGTATTTATATATGTATGTTGTTGTTGTAATTGTGAAAAAAACGAGGTGGTCGTGGTTTTTTGCTCATATCGCAGAAAGTTATGGGGCGATTTTGCTGAATTTCAATAGCGATTCATTCCTGGATATTTCCAAGAGATTGATACTATATATAGATCTGAGGAACATGTAGTTGCTTCTAAAAGTTGATTTCAACCAACACACGGACAGACGGGCAGACGGACAGACGGATAGACGGACAGACGGTCAGGGCTTAATCGACTCCTCTATTCATAAGCTTTCAGAAAATATATAGTTTATGGGGTCGGAAATGAAAATTGTAGAAATTACAAACGGAATGACAAAGCTATATATACCCTTGTGCACCACAGGTGAAGGGTATAAACATGATTATGGTAACGCTGCTTATCGCAGAATAATCAAACCGAGTTTTCGTCCTTAAAAGAATCGAACGACTTTTGTAAGCCCATATTACTAATGCGTTATTAAGATTATTAAAATCAAGTACTTATTTTTAGCTATAAAAGTATGTACTTCTTTAAGTCCCTATTTATAAGCGACCGAAATAAGTACTTATACGAGTCTCAATTTGTAAGTGAGTTTGGTAAGTTTTTATTATAGTTCCTATTTGTAATTGAGCGTGGTAAGTATTTGATTCCAATGACATCGCCGTGTTAAAATAATAGGTTAAGATGCCAATGGTAAGTAGTGCAAAACTGTTTTTTAGTACTTTCAACTCATAATTTTTAATGTGTTACTTTGCTGCAAGTGGAAGTAAGAGTGTGAAACTTCAAAACCAACCTACACCAGTTCGAATCCCGGCTTAGACAGGAAAAATTTCATAGCGATGCTTAAATTGCTGTGTAAAATGCATATTATTTTTTTTCAGTATGTGTAAGATAAGTACTTTCACTTAAGATTCTCTAAAAATAGCTAGCATTTAATATCGATATTTGATATATGAAAAATACTGTAACTGGAGTTAGAAGGAAATAGTATTTTTCTAATCACATACTAGTTACTTTATCCGTAAATAATAATATTGAAAAACAAATTTTCTCATGTATATACAGTGCAACCTTGCTTAACGCAACTAATAGAAATTTTGGCCGTTGTGAAAACTGAGGTTGTTGCGGTAACCAGGCCTCAATTTTTTAGGGCGCAATTCTCTTTTATGGTTTAATATGGCTTCATAAACCACTTGTACAAAGCCTTTTCCATTTTTGGATATTCACAAGCTCTTATTGTAACACGCTTGCAGGTCAAAATTCAGCAGTTGCAACGATTTTTTTTAATGCAGCTTAATTTTTTTAATTCTGGATATTGTCGATTTGTGCACTTTTTATTCAACTCAAATCACTTTTACAGATATTGAAAGTTTTACAAACTTTATAATCACCGTCATTTTATTCAATGTAAATATAACAACCTTTTACGAAAACACATATATTTCAGTATTATTGAAATAGCGGTAAATCTAAAGCTAAAAAAATCTAAATAAAAGTTGCGATAACTGAGTTTTTTTTATACCCTTCACCTGTGGTGCACAAGGGTATATATAGCTTTGTCATTCCGTTTGTAATTTCTACAATTTTCATTTCCGACCCCATAAAGTATATATTTTCTGAAAGCTTATGAATAGAGGAGTCGATTAAGCCCTGACCGTCTGTCCGTCTGTCCGTCTGCCCGTCTGTCCGTGTGTTGGTTGAAATCAACTTTTAGAAGCAACTATATGTTCCTCAGATCTGTATATGGTATCAATCTCTTGGAAATATCCAGGAATGAATCGCTATTGAAATTCAGCACAATCGCCCCATAACTTTCTGAGATATGAGCACGACCACCTCGTTTTTTTTCACAATTACAACAACAACATACATACATACATGTAAAAAACATACCAAACAAAAAAAATTACAAAAAAAAAAAATACTAAAAATAAGAAAAAAATAATAAAAAAAACTACAAAAAAAAATTTTTTAAAAAAATTTAAAAAAAAATTTAAAAAAAATTTTTAAAAATTTTTCTAAAAAATTTTTTTTAAAAAATTTAAAAAAAATATAAAAAAAATAATAAAATATAAATAATATATAAAATAAAATAAAATAAAAATTTTTTGGCTCAGCTGGGATTCGATGCCATATTTATTCTAACGTGTACGTATGCACGTATTTTATATGGGATGAATGGTGATACAAACAATTGTTATTGCATGACTACACGTTGTGAAGGGTATATAAGATTCGGCACGGCCGAATATAGCACTGTTACTTGTTTAAATTGCGTTAACTGAGTCAACAATACAAGCAATTTTCGAGTTGCAATAATCGAGGAGTTGCGCTTATCAAGGGTTGCATTAAGCGAGGTGGCACTGTAATAATTTTCTCATCAAATTGGTATTTAAAAAAATGCATGTTACATGTTTAATGCATAGTAAAAGTTATAAAAATTTTTAATAGATTTTTTAAATTGTTAGATGATACAAATAATAATAATTTGCTTATTATACCCTTCACATGTGGTGCACAGGGGTATTAAGCAGCAAGATTTAAGATTGGACGAACTACTTTATGGGAGTGGCAGCAAAGAAGAAAAGAAACAGGAGACTTTCAATCAAAAAAACTTGGAAATGGGGGTTACAATCACAAAATTACCGACTGGGATACCTTTGCCAAATTTGCCAGAGAACACGGAGGAAAGACTCTATCGGAAATGGCTAAACTTTGGAACAACGTTAGTATCCAAACGATCTATCGAGCCCTTAAAAAAATTGGATTTACGCGCAAAAAAAGACATATGGATACAAGGAAAGAAACGAAGAAAAACCGTCTATCCGTCTGTCCGTGTGTTGGTTGAAATCAACTTTTAGTAGCAACTATATGTTCCTCAGATCTGTGTATGGTATCAATCCGGGAATGAATCGCTATTTAAATTCAGCACAATCGCCCTATAACTTTCTGAGATATATGTTTTGTTTTTAATATATGTTTTTTTTATTTTTTTTTTGTAATTTTTTTTTTAGAAACATACATACGTAAACTGAATTTATAATTTTACAATGGAATGTTTTTTACATGTAAGTACGTATTTTATATGAGATGAATGGTGATACAAACAATTGTTATTGCATGACTACGTGTTGTGAAGAGTATATAAGATTCGGCCAGCCGAATATAGCGCTGTTACTTGTTTATTATCAATTTGTCAGTTAATCAAATTACTTTAAATGCGTTACGAAACTTGTTTGCTGATTAATTTTATTATAAAACAAAAAAGTGTGTAATATAATATTTTAATGTTTTCAAATTGTCTTTGCATTATTTAAATTTTTGAGCAAATAAATGTCTTCATCTTGATTGCTTGTCGAAATGTTGTTCAACGGCAAATATTTATCCAAATAAGATCAGAGGGAAAATGGTTTTTCGTGTGTGTATTTGATACTGTTTTATGGTTGTTTAAGAAAATAAACATTTTTAAGAAAATATAAATGCGCCTGGTGTGACAACAAAATCAACAAAGAATTAAAATAAACAAAATTATCAAACATGTTTGACGAAAAAATTTCTCGGGTGTGACCGTATCCTAAGCAGCATCTGTACGAAGTTGTGATAAACAGAACAATTGATGGAGAGAAATCATAGAGTGTCCTTTAAATTCACCTCACTATTGTTAAAGCCATAACAAACATTAATAAATAACAAGTAAGAGCGCTATATTCCGCCGTGCCGAATCTTATATACCCTTCACAACGTGTAGTCATGCAATAACAGTAGTTTGTGTCACCATTCATCCCATATGAAATACGTACATACATATAAAAACATACATATATAAAACATCCCATTGTAAAATTATAAATTCACGTATGTATGTTAAAAAAACAAAAAAAAAAAAAAAATATATAAAAAAAAAATTAAAAAAAAAATTTTAAGAAAAAGTTTTAAAAAAAATTTAAAAAAAAAAATTAAAAAAAAAAATTATTATATATATGTATAATATATATAAAACAAAAAAAAAAATAAAAAAAAAATTAAAAAAAAAAAATTATTCAAAAAATAATAATAAAAATATTAATAATATATTAACCAAAAAATAAAAAAAAAATAAAAAAAATTAAAAAAAAAAGTTTTAAAAAAATTAAAAAAAAATATTTTTTTGGCTCAGCTGGGATTCGATGCCACGTTTTCTCTAACCAGTACACACGTTTGTATGTATGTATGTATGTTGTTGTTGTAATGTTGTTTTTGTGAAAAAAAAAATCGAGGTGGTCGTGGGTTTTTGCTCATATCTCAGTTGTTTATGTACCGATGTTTCTGATTTTCAATACCGATCTACTCCCGAATATTTCTGATATTTTAATACCTTACCCGGGTCCAACCTATGTCGGGGGGCTTCAAAAAGTTGATTTCAACATACACACGGACAGACGGTCAGACGGACAGACTGACAGATCTCAATCGACTCCCCTATGCATAAGCTTTCAGAAAATATATACTTTATGGGGTCGGAAATGAAAATTGTAGAAATTTCACACGGAATGACAAACCTATATATACCCTTTTTCACTGTGTGAAGGGTATAATAAAACAAAAAACATAATACAAAAATACATCAATGAATAGAAGAGTCGTCCTTGTTACCTTTTTCTCTATGAGTGCGTGATTTTAGTTTCATACATTTTTTTTGATTTATGTTGTTACTAACACAGTACAACACATGATTTGCCAACTAAATTCTGTTAACTGTGAAATTGAAATGTGAAATTAGACCCAAAAAGAAGAATTTCTGCATCATTCGTTTTGTCTTCTTGCCTGCGATTTGAAGTTAGTATCGATTTGAAGTTAGTACTATCGTATAGGGGAATTTATCACGTTTTAGGCCCTGTTGTTTGACATAGCTCGACAACCACTAGCCCAATTTAGTTGAAATAAATTTTAAAAAATTAAGAATTACAATTCCCTTAATCTGTTCATATATTGTTTTCCTATACAAGTAACACTTTCGAAGTTAAAAATGAATGTATGAAGGGAAAAAATTATTTTTTGCCTAAAAATTAAAATTTTTTTTTTTTAAATACATAAAAAATCCAAAATGGAAAAAAGTTTCAAGTCTAGTTATTTTTTCGCAAAGTCACATAACCTATGAGCAAAATGAGATAAAGATCATAAAAATCGATGCACGCGTTTCGCTTTTATTCGCAATTCAGTAAATGTATGAATTTCAAAAATTTGCTCGAGATATGCACAACATTATTTGGAGAAAACATTGACACCTTTTTCATGATTCTGAGAATTAAAAAAAAAAGGAATAAACAAAAGGTTATTTGATTTTTATGATTGCGGTAATAAATGTACGTAAACAATTAAACGGAAAGTGGACCTTTTTATTATTTTGGTTTTTCCGGTGGCTACCTATATGATTTTTTTACAGAAATTGCACCCACATTTAAGGGTGGTCATTATTTTGAAAGTTTTGCACAGTTTGAAACGTACAAGTGCTGAATTAGGTATATAGCCAGCCGCCCTTAAAATATGCGCCCATTTATAAGTACCTGGCAGTAAAATATTCAAAAATACGTAGTATTTATAGGTGTGCATTGATCAATTTTTGGCATTCAGCCAGTGCCGACGAACGCGAACAGTAAAAGTGATTTTTCTCCAGTTTTTTAAAAGTGAATAACAACAAAACATAAAATATATCAATATGGAAAACAACAAGTGCCCATATTTGGATGAATATTGTTACGTTTGTGGTCATATCGTCCGAAAAATACAGAAAAAAGATCGAAAAAATTTGTTTACTGAGCAATTCAAAACCGCGTATTGTAATTATTTCGATGAAGCAGATTTAAGTGGTGCAAATTTTACGCCGAACACAGTGTGCAACAGTTGTTATACTACCCTTCTAAAATGGATTCACGGAAAAAGTAGAAAGTTATCTTTTATGAAGCCAGTAATTTGGGTTAAAGACACAACTGGACATGATGAATCCAGGTGCTATGCATGCATAAATTTTCGTCCTGGATTAAACAGACAACAATTGAAAACAAAAGTATACACTGCTGCATTTACTGCCACACTTCCAGTGCAACGCCCTGCTGATACCGATGCACCTAAACCTCCGAGTGCGGATACTGTGTCCCTGCTAGCCGCAACCGTTTCCACCAATCCGACCGATTTGGATGATGCTGATTGGATACCCGATATTGAAAATAGTGCACCACAACCGCTACCACAAATCGAAATGGATTACATTGTGGCCAAGCTGGGACTATCACAACACGACTCCGAATGGCTGACAAGCCAAAATAATAAAAAGGTCCACTTTCCGTTTAATTATTGTCCACGTACATTTATTACCGCAATCATAAAAATCAAATAACCTTTTGTTTATTCCTTTTTTTTTAATTCTCAGAATCATGAAAAAGGTGTCAATGTTTTCTTCAAATAATGTTGTGCATATCTCGAGCAAATTTTTGAAATTCATACATTTACTCAATTGCGAATAAAAGCGAAACGCGTGCATCGATTTTTATGATCTTTGTCTCATTTTGCTCATAGGTTATGTGACTTTGCGAAAAAATAACTAGACTTGAAACCTTTTTCCATTTTGGATTTTTTATGTATTTTTAAAAAAAAAAAATTTAAATTTTTAGGCAAAAAATAATTTTTTCCCTTCATACATTCATTTTTAACTTCGAAAGTGTTACTTGTATAGGAAAACAATATATGAACAGATTAAGGGAATTGTAATTCTTAATTTTTTAAAATTTATTTCAACTAAATTGGGTTAGTGGTTGTCGAGCTATGTCAAACAACAAGGCCTAAAACGTGATAAATTCCCCTATACGATAGTACTAACTTCAAATCGATACTAACTTCAAATCGCAGGTAAGAAGACAAAACGAATGATGCAGAAATTCTTCTTTTTGGGTCTAATTTCACATACAGTTCACAGAATTGAGTTGGCAATCAATTAACTGAAAAATGTTGTACTGTGTAATTTAAGTTTAGTCGTTTCCCATCGTTTTGCTATACGATGTCTAACGACTTAATGCGAATATTGTTATCTCTGGCACAAACATAGATACAAACAAACAAACAAATAGTATAAGCGGCCCTTTTCTGCACTACAATATATTGAAACTTTATGTTTTTTTAACGTGTAATATATGTACGTTAGTGTGCATGTGTATGTCAGAGTAAATTTCAGCAACCAAATTCATACACACTTGTGTATTATACATACATAATTTTGGTTTTATATTAAACAAATAACAATAGGTGTTTAAGGAAGACTTTGTAAATCAAAATATATTTACAACATTGTTTTTATTGCTATGGTCGTATTGAGTAAAATTAAAAGTGTTGTAATGCCCTTGGTATAAGAACAAGCAAAAGTAAAACAAGACTGTGTACAACAAACACAGAAAAAAATATTCCTTAAATTTTTTTAATTAATTGACTTTTTGACTTGTTTTTAAATTCTAATTAAAATATTATTTAATTAAATTAATTTTTTTAATTGATGTAAAATGTTTTCAAAAAACATAGAGATTTCTGTCAGTTGAAAAAATAAAAAAATTTATTTTAAATAAATTTTTTGAAAATTTGCTTTCAAAGGATAAACTTAATATAATATAATACATCCAACGAGCAGAATAATAAAAAAATAGTGGACAATCTACAAGAGATAGTTCTGGTAGGTGGGTAGGTGCAAATATATAATAAATATATCTTGTTTTAAATATAATAAATTGTTTCAGTTTCATTCTAGATGTGTCCAAAGCCAATATTTCTTGCATTCTGGTATATTGCTCAAGATTCTAATTTTAATAGGTAAGTCAGTAGTAGTCTACACTCTAATAAAGCTTTTTTACCAGTAAATATTTCATTATGTCTAGGTTATTGATGCTACCAATTATTTTTTTGAATTTCAACCAATCGAACGACGTAAACGTGGACGAAACTTTCCTGTTACATGTTACATAGTGAACGTTAAAGTGAAAGTTCTGTAAAAACAATTTAATTGTTCAATTATCTATTCCACATAAATATGACGGAGAATTGTTAATCAAATACGTGCAATTTGATTTGGCTAAAATTTCTCTTGTGGGGTTTTTAATGTCGTAGGTCTATGGAAATACGCTACAATCGACGAATGAATTTAAAACCACTCCGGCGCTTGAAATTGCATAGTATGTGTACTTGTGAAACCCTACATCTTATATTAAATTATTAGTATATAAGTAATGAAATGTAATTAAAATTTATGTTAAGAAAAAATATTAAAAAAATTATTTTTTTCTTTTTGGGTAATTTTATTAAAAATAGTTTAATAACTAATACAATAAATTCTTTATTTATATAAATCGCAAATTTCAATTATAGGCATGATGCAATTAATTAAAATCATTTTTAAAAATTATGAAAATTTTAATTAATTTTTTAATACTGTTTTAATTGATATTTTTTGCAATATTTTTTCAATTACAACTATTATTTTTTATTTAAATAATAGTATCATTTTGATGATTGGAGCAAAATTAAACATTTTTTTAATTAATAGTATTAATTTCGTAATTGAAATTCATATTTATTTTTTTCTGTGAATACGACAATAAAAGAACAAACTTTCAAATGATTTTTTTCGCCAATTTTTTTTTAATGCAAAAAATGGTATACATTTTAGATATGAATGTATATAATTTTTTTGTAAAAATTTTAACAAATCTTTAAAATGTTTGTAAACTTAAATTTACTTAGCACAGTTTGAATTAAGTTTTATAATTTTTGAAGGATAATTCCAGTTTGATGAAGGTTACAAAAATGCTTTTTGTGTTCCGTAAGAAAACTATTTAAATGTCAGGGGGAGAAATTTTTTATTATTATTATATTTAAATTTTAATAGATTTTCAGCTTTAAAATAATAAAAAAATTTTTAAAAATTTAATGCATGTTTGTATTAGTCCTTGATATAAACAACTTGGAAGAAAAGTTATTTGTTTAAAAATTTCTTATTTAATTTAAAGTCGATCAAGCCTGGCTGAGAATTAGGTTACTTCATGAATTTATTAAACACTAGAAAAGCCCGGCGCGCGTTGCTACGCCCCTTAATGAATAAAAATGCATTCTGAATTGAAATTGCTTATCAAGTGCAAAAAGCTAAAAATTATTACTTTTTTTAATGGGCGTGGCACTGCCCATTTTTCTAGTCACGAAACTGTATAGTCATAACAGCTCAATATGTATGAAAAGTTTTAGAAAAATCGGAGAAGCTCAAGTAGCTGAAAAGGATTATTTTTTTAAGGGCGTGGCACTGCCCACTTTTCTAAAACCGAAATTTTAGAGTCATGCCAGCTTAATATGTGTGAAAAGTTTCAGAAAAATCGGTCCAGTGTAAGTACCTAAAAATTATAAATTTTTTTTATGGGCGTGGCCCTGCCCACTTTTCTAATCCTTAAATTATATAGGCATGACAACTCAATATGTGGGCAAAGTTTCAGAAAAATCGGTTCAGTGCAAGTACCTCAAAATTATAACCTTCTTATGGGCGTGGCCCCGCCTGCTTTTCTAATCACGAAATTATATAGTCATGACAGCTCAAAATGTGTGCAAAATTTCAGGAAAATAGGTCAAGTGCAAGTAACGATAACTAATTTGTTATGGGCGTGGCCCCACCCACTTTTTGTCACCCATAAACACTTCCTGGAATGTGTACAACAACTTGCCAAAGTTTGAGTCCGATCGGTTTTACAGTTTCGGAGTCTATAGCTAACATACACACACACAGAGTTTCAATTTTATATATATAGATATAGATAGATAGATTTTACGTATTTTTTCTTTTGATTTGATGATTTTGATTTTGTTGAACCTTATTAATTAATGCAGTGACATATAACAGAAATTGTAATGTTCAAGTTAAGTTGAAAATTTGTGCTAAATTTTTAATTCAAAACAATCTTTTAGTTCATTAATATTTTCGAATAGAAGAAAAAAAGAATAATGCAAATTAAAAATTTAAAATAAATTTCTTACAGGTTAGCGTAACATAAATGGCAAAAAAGAAAGAATGATGTCTATTTGAGATGTTAAATCGTTATATTACAGGTTAATGTAACGGGCGTGACCAATAATTCTCTAACTTCTGAGGAATAATATTAGTTTAATTTTATTTTTTCGTTTGAAATATAGCTTTTTAAATATCCTAATAGTTGCTGAAAACTAAATTTAACTGGGATGTGTTTTTTTAAATTAAATTTAGGTTAAATTTGTAAATGAATGTTTAGTTGACATTGAACGGATTACAATTGACTCAATGAGGGAGGTGAAATATTAGTAAACTTTTATAACATAATATTTTATTTAATGCAAATTCTTTTTCAACGGAATTTATTTAATTATTTTCTAAAAAATTTTACATAATTTTTGTCTTTTATTTAGCAAATGGATGAGTATTACAGTGCAATCCAAGAAATAAGACTAAATGCATTTATTTTGCATAAAGGTATAAAGCTTTAGAAAAATATAAAAATTTGCAAAAACATACAAAACGTATTTATGTATATTGATAAAACTTTGATAGTAAAAAATAGCATAGAATCTTGTTATTAAAACTTAAGAGGGTCAGGATAAATATTATATTAGATAAATATTGAATCCCAATGCAATTTTTAATTGATTTAAATAATTAGGACACATCCCACGAATTTCTATAAAATTTTTCGAATAGAAAAATATTTTACTTAGAACAATAACTACACGTAGAGAAGAACCATGGATATGACGTTCATGTAATATTGCATTATCTATAACAGTTGTCGAAACAAGTTAAACAGGGTTGGCCAAATGTCATCATGGGGCTTAAAATCTTGAATATTATGTTGGGTTTAGGCTATGTACCTACTTTTATTTTCTTCTAACTTGTTTTTTGTTTGTTTAAATGTTATTATTTAAAATTGATTATTGAAAATAGTTTTTATATGATTGAAAATAGTATGATTTAGGAAGTTATTACGCCGACAATAGTGCAATGTGTTTGTAAAAATAATATTATATTTATTTTTATAAAGCTAAAAACAATGTACATAGTTATAGTGAAAACCTTGTAGGTTAGCCTAGATTTAAGATTAATTGTTATACCAGTTTTTCATTCTTTTTATACCGACGTCATCTTTAATATTCAATTTATATTTAGCTGTTTTTTACTTGTCCAGCCTTGTGATTTGATATCCATATTAAGATGGTTAAGAAAAAATTTATCTACCATTTAGTTATGACGCCATTTTATAGTTAAACTTTCTCATTTTTTAATTACTAGATTTGATCCATATATAAATTTATTGTACGCCATTGTGTATTGGCGGCCATTGTGATTTTAAATTTTTGAATAATAAATTTTATTTTTCTAGTCAAGCCCTATCAATCCCCTCTATTGTAAAGAAGCTGAAAAAAAAATTTATAAAAAACACTAATATCTCAGCTAGTTTCACAGCGACTTACTGGCTTTTCTCAGCAATTATTTCTAAAGGTACGGCTTGCAATTTTCTTTTCTAATTGTGTCCAAAATTTATTGAAAAAAGGTTGAAAAATGTTAACTTTGTGCTAAAAATATGGGGAAAAACACAGGTAGTCGAGTTTGTTTGCACATATGCGTGACAGTTATGAAACCATTGTGTTCGAATTCAATAGAAATTATTTTTGGATTATTTCCAAAAGATTAATACTACATACAGATCTGTGCGGGCATTTGAAATTTTATATCAACCAACACACTCTCAGACGGACAGATGGACATTAATCCATCGACTCCCCTTTAAGTAGGCTTTCGAAAATATAATGTTTACGGGGTCGGAAATCAATATTGTAGAAATAATAAACGGAATGACATAGCCGTATATTTCGTTGGCAACACAGATGAATGGTTCAATAAAACCTGCGAGAGAATGTACTAGGGTGATCGATAAATAAATAAAAAAAAATATATAAATAAATAAATAAATAGTTTAAAATTTTGAATTAAAAATAAACCGGTTGTTTTTTTTTTTTCAATTTAGAAAAAACCGTTTAACCGGTGGAATACATAAAATATAATTCTTTCTTATACCCATTACACAGATACATATATAGGTATTAACTAGTTTGTTCTATGGTTTAATTGCATTTTAAGTTGACACAAATTCAATAGAATTATTATAAAATTCCGCTATTGAAAAAAAAAGATGTTAAAGGACCGACACTTTTTACCTAAAAGTGATCGAAAAGTTAAGTTTATGCTTCAATTACCTTTAACTTTTAAGGTTAGGTTTATTTATCTAAAAATTCCATTGTTTCTCTACATGAAACAAAATATGGCAACTAAATTATGATTTATATTTGTTTCTACTTCGACCTTTTTAATTTTTTTTTTATTTTAAGTTTTAATTTTCTAAAATTAGTGACACAAAACAGTAAATAAATCATCAAAAATGTTATTTCGTTTTGTAAATAAAATGTATAAATTTACATTGTTGCCACTACATTTTTTAAGAACTAAATTAATCTGTTAAAAGTAATCGGTATTTGCTCTGGTACTGCCATATTAAAGAAGAAACTTTGTTACAAGGAGGTTGTAATAATGAAAAATTTTAAAAAGTCACTTCACTGCTCACGGTAGTCAAAGTTACCTTTTATTAATATTAACTTTATAGGCAAGAGTTAATAATGACCCTTTGTGTGCCAAACTATTTTAGTATAAAAGTCACATGTTATCAAAGATATTAGTTAAGCTATGGGCAGTCTTTAACACAAGTCGCTAGATTTTGTAGAAGCAAAATATTATAAAATTTGAAAATGAGATCAAAAAGTATTGCAAAGTACAATAAATTGGTCAAAAAACTTAACTGAACAGCATAAGCGCAACAACGTATAAAATACCTGCTCTCCATTTAAAACTAGTAATATTTGACCCTAATTATTTTCTTTATTTTACATATGTTTTTGAAACAACAAATAAATTTTTTACAATATTATTAAAGTGTATTTAGTAAATTTTCTGATTTTTGGAAATTTTTTGAGTAATAAATATAGTATGGTACGTTTGGTTACAAAGATATATAAACATAAAACTAAAAATGAAAAAAACCGGTTTCCGTGAGTAAAAAAACCGGTGTATTCGACATTCGAAAAATTAACATTTGCAAAAAACCGCCAGCTAAAAGAGTAAAAACCGGGTTTTCCACCGGTTGTAAAACCGAGTCGATCACCCTAGAATGTTCAACAAAATTGTAATGCTGCTAGCATATATGGACGATATTTCCATTAGTAGTCATAATAGGCGAACAGTAGAAACGAAAACAAGACGAAGTACTTCATAACGAATAACAAAACATCACTGTGTTTCGAACAGCGTGTTCCCATCGAAAACCACAACTCGTCAAATCGCTCAGTCAACATGTCTTTCTGAATGGGGTTGAAGCAAGGTATCTGAACCCATTTTTAATTCCAAGTTTTCGTTTTTTTTGCAGTAGAAAAATTTATAGAATAAAATAAAATATTTTTTTAATGTTTTCACGACTGGAAAACAGGCCTCAGAATGCAGAAGGCAGATATTGGTGGTGTTCTATATTATTTACTTCATGCTAAAGACAATCTTATTTCTTCATACTCTGTTGGTCTTAGATTATTCCCACTACAACCATGTTTTTTCTTTGCGTGTTCTAAAACTACTATTTAGTATCTAAAAAAAAACACGCCAAATACTTGTAAACATTATATACTTATACGAAATACCCTGCCAACAAAATATATTTTCCTTTTTTAGGGTTTTGTAAAAGATTTCTAAAAATATACTCACCCAAACGCACAAATATGGCAAAAACAAATGTCTTGTACATTATCGTTTTGCTGGCTTAAATAAGTTTCTGGTTTTCGTCTATAGCCAGGGCGTTCCTACAACGTCTTGGTTACCATTCAAAAACAGGGTAAACAACAGAGCTTAAATCATATATGTATAAAAATAAACTCCTGGAGGATCGTAGTTTTTGGAAAAAATTTTATTGGCTTGTGTTTGTGAAGAAAGTTAATTTTTTATATCCTTTCGTATTACATATGTGTGTGTTTGTGTATGTAGGCGCTTGTAGGTATTCGATGAAACTCCAACGACTGCGTGTGCAGATGTGTGGGAGTTTTAAAAAATTTTAATTTTTTTTTCTATTTCTTCTTCTTGTTTTGTCTTTGTTTTGTTGTATTTTAGTTGTCTTGTCTTTTTAAAATGTCTCTTCTTTATCCTTAAATATCTTTGTGTGTCTTTTGGTGTTGTGTGTGGTATTAAATATTGTTATTGTTGCCGCTACTACTGCTGTTGTTGCTTGGTTTGTTGGTGTTATCGTTGTCGTTTTTGGTTTTTGGTGGTTGACTTGCTGAATCTTTTTCGTTTCGTTTGTTTCGTTATGTTTCTCTCCCTTTTTTTTTTTTGATTATTTTGCGTGTAAGAAGTTTTATTCAATTATACAATGTCACCAAGACAGAAATTGCGTCTTCTCTTTTATTGTTTGTTTATGCGATGTTTATATAACAGTTTCTTTATTTTTTTTGTTTTTATAATAAATATTTATTTTTTTATTTTTTTTTTCTTTATTTAATATAAGTTTAAAGTTATATTTAAAGAATTTTGTTTTTTTTTTGGGTTTTGCCGATTTTATTTGAATTTTTACTTTTTTTTTTAATCGGCATCTACCCCTTACGCCTTCTTTTATAACCACGTTGCGTCATTTTAAACTATTTATATATTTTGTTAATAATTTTATACATTTTTGTATGTATTTTCGGATTATTTTTTTATTTTAGTTTTTAAATATAGATTTAACAGTTTTAACAGTTTCTCTTTAAGTTTAATAAAGTTTTATATATGTTGTTGTTTTTGTATTTGTTTCATTTTTCAGTTTTCGTGTGTGTGTGTGTTCGGCAATTCCCAGGATTATATTTTAAATACACATTTACTACAACGAAAAGTTTTTAAATAAAAATCTGTAAACGAGATTGTAAAAATGTGTTGGTGGTATTTCTTAACGTACACTGCTGGACAAAATTTTACGTGCACTTATAACAAATAGTATAGTCTGTTAAAACAAAAATTTAAGTCTTTGTTGAAATTAAAAACAAACAAAAAATCATTGTGCGATTTGTTAGTGAAAACTTTTAACCAAAATTCAAAAATTTAGCTTGAAAGTTTTATTTTTAAAATTTATACGCACATTTAAAAAAATTCTATATCTATTATATTAAGGAAGTTATAAATAGTGTTCTTTTAAGGAAAAACAATTTAGATAGGTTTTTATTAAAATCTAAAAAAACAAATTTTTTTATCACACCATAAACGATTGGCCATCACAACCAAAAATATTGAACCATGGTATAACAAAGTTTAAATGAACCGCTATCCTTAAGTTATTGGTTGTGTAATATGACTTAAATGTTTACTATTGAGCACTTAAGTGATCAGTAAACACATTGTTTTAAAGTATTTACATTTTTTTTTATGTAGTCCTTTATATTTGTCCTTTCAAATAGTCCTTTATATTTGTCCTTTCAAAAGAGTATTTAATATATTAAGAATTGTTGTTTTTCTTTTTTTTTAATAGAATGCAATTCACCCTAAAATATTTAAAAAAATACGTTTTTTACAAGCGAATTTACGTTTTTTACAAGCGAATTTTTTGTGATAGAAAATTATTTATGTAAAAAATTTTAAATCATTTACTTTTTTACGCCTTGAAACTTAATGCTTATAAACGCATGCCCAGCACTGTAAGTTGGTATAGATTAATTTGTATGTAAATGTGTTTGTATACCAGCGAGATGATTACGTGTAAATGTATTTTAGTGTGTGTACGGATGGATGTCTACATATACTTGTTCACAGATGTAATAATGTGAATGTGTGTGCAAGTAAGGTTACTATTGTTGTTGTTTTTGGTGTTGATATTGTTGTTGTTATTTTAAATATCCTGTACACACTAAGGGCGTGTGCTTTTTCTTTATACGTCTTTTTTTTTTTTGCACTTCAAACAAATCTATATATAATTTTTTTACACTTAAAAACATATAAAATTCCTTATTTTTTTTATAAGAAATTTTCTAAAAATATAGATTTAATTACAGCTGCTTCTTTTTTTTTTTTGTAAAATATTTTATTTTTATAACTTATTTCTTTTATTTTAGGTACACTTTCACTTAATAAAAAATTTCTTCTAAATTTTTTATTTTTTTTTGATTTTATGGAGTAGGAGCAGCTGTTGTAATTTTTGGTTTTAAAATTTTATCTTTAAGATTCGTAAAATTAGAAATACATTATTTTGTTATCTTCTTGTGGAATTTTCTAAGCAAGATATATGTTGTTGTTTGTTTTATATTGAAATTTTAATAAATTTAATTTTTAATTTACTTCTTTTGCAAATTTGTTTTCTTTTTCCTTAACATTTATATATTTTCTTTAAACATGACTTTGTTTAGTAACTTGCAAATAACAATTGATTCTTTTGTGGAAATTTTCTAGATACAGATGCTGTAACTTTTATACACTCTGTTGGCATTTTATCTCATCTTATTTCATCATTCGTTTGTTCTCTTTCTTTTTCGTTACGAATTTTATTGTAGGTTTTGTTCCATGTTGGATGCTGCTGCATATGAGTATAACAGAATGAAAGTGTTACAAAAAGCTTTCGAATGTTAAAGCATTAATTGAGAAGGCAGTTTAGTTAAGTGTCGGTCTTGTGATATGTATTTCCTTTACTGGATATTGTTAAGAGGGACCAGTTGTTTTTTATTTTTCTTTTCGCAAACAGTGTCATGTTAAAAATTTGGTGTCAATTGAGATTTTTAATGCATAAAGAAAATTTTTAAAAACAGTTTGTAAAAAAATTTTTTTTGTATAGTCAAAGACTTTTTGAAACATTTTTTAAGAACATATGTATGTAAATTTTTGCTACTAAAAAAATTCTCTTTAATAAAAACTTACAAACCTTGATTTTTAATTAATTTACAGAGAATTTAAGATAGAAAAGATGGTGGATCTTAAGGAAGCACCCTAATGGAGGGTAAATATAATTTCTGCTTAAATATTGGTAAAGTGAAGCGATACTTAATATATGTAGTTTATTAAGACATGAAGATCCATAAAAAAACTAAACTTTTCTTTTGTTAAGAAAATTCCACAACATTGGGTGACAACTTCTGCTCCATTGATATGATTGTTTGGATTGATTAAAAGATACATACATGATAAGTTATTAAATAATTACATACAAATTAACAATTTATGATTATTTTTTATTTAATTGTTTTTTTTTGTAAATCTTTTTCGTATACTCAAAAATAATTTATTTTTATTTTAATAGAAATAAAATAAAATTATTGAAATTGTGAAGTGAATTTTGAGGTTGTTTTCTTTATTTGCATGACTTAAAGTCCCGAAAGTTTATGTGCAGAGTAAGAAACTAACAGTTTTCGTTTCTTGCACAATTTTAAAGACTGCGACTGTTTATCGAACAAATAGTCTGGAGTATAAAAAAAAAATAAGATAAAGAATAACAGCTTTTGATTCTTTAAATATTTTTGTTACTGTAAATTTGTATCAGGAGGAGGTGAAAAATAAAAAAATATTTGATTGATGCTCTCCAAAAAATATATTTTATAAGTACATTGCGCCAACATTTTTTTTTATAAATTGCAAAAAAAAAACAAGTAAAAGGCACTATTAATAAAACCCTTAACCATCATGTATAATGACCACATCGTAGCTCAGCATAGTTTCAGATTTCATGTTAAATGACATATTCTTTATCATTTTCGACAACATCTTTGATTTTGAATTGTTATGCAGCTAACTGTATTCTAGTCAAGCCCTTTCATTTGATACCTAAATTGATGGGGTTGAGAAAACTGCGCCATTTTATTTTAGACGCCATCTAGGATTTTACACCTATCTACTATTTAGTTTGCTGTATTGTGGTGGTCAATCTTTTTAATTTGATACCAATATTATGAGAGTTAAAGGGGACAAGGACGTAACTGCTATCTTGACATATATATAAGCCATTTTATCTAAGACGCCATTTTGGATTTTTCCTTTTCAAAGTCAACTGTATTTTACTGGTCAAGCCTTTTTATTTAATTAACATATAAACATTCTCGGTGGTAGACAAATTAAAAAAAATCCGTTTTTGTTAGTAAATTTTAGGAAAACTACCGAAGTAGTTTTTTTTTTGGTTCATATACCTCAGGTATTTATAGCCCCTTTTTTAAGTTGACACTAGGGCTTACAATTTGGAGTATTTTACGTATCAAAAAAATATTAAGGAGTTTGAAAAGTTTGGTACATTAAAAAAAAATATATATATATTTTTCCTAGCAATTTTTGCCTATAACTTTGTTGATTTTCCCAAAATATCTGTAGAAGTATACCATACCTATAGACAGTTACACGCGAGTCTATAAATTATCATAGGGCTGAAAAATTTGAATGTTTAATGTAAAATATAGAGGAAAACCAGAGGCGGTTGTGTATATTTACTCGTATTTCAGAAAGTTATCTGGCATTTGTACTGATTTTCAATAGAGTTCTGCTCCCAAATATTCCTGATATTTTGATGTGACACTAGGATCTTGAACATATGGGGGGGCTTAAAAAAACTGATTTCAACATATCAACGGACAGTGCTAAATCGAATATCCCCTATTCATAAACTTTCAGAAAATATTTATATACTTTATGAGGTGGGAAATTAATATTGTAGAAAATTCAAATAATATAACAAACCTATATGTCCTGCTCCATGAAAACGGACCTCTGCGCCGAAAATTTTTTGTTTACTTTTTGAGTGATTCTTATAAAAAAAAACGCTCTTTCAAATGCCGCAAGTTTCTATGTCTTTTAGTTTTTTTTTTAATGAAAAAATTTAAAAATGTGATATAAACAGAACGTAACAATACAATGTGTGTTGAACGAAGCGCTTTTTTTAATCGCGTTTTTTTTCAATAACTTCTTTTTGGCGCAGAGCTCCCTTTTCGTGGAGCAGGTCACATATGTCGATGGTTGCAGGTTAAAACACTATAACTCACATTTCTAATGAAATTCAGTTTTTTAGTGTTTCCAATACATTTCCCACTAATACACCTCTACACAAAATAAAACGTAAGCCAGGTATTATGTTCAATATTTCATGCAAACTGTTGTCAGAGTCCATATAAAAAATATAAAAGATATTTTTATTCTGTTTTTTTATGCAAAAAACATATGAAATATTTCTGTTAACATTCAGGGAACTTTTTATTTCGTATGAAATAATATGAACGAAAGCTATTTCGTATAAAACTACAAGCAAGACCTGATACATTTTTTTGGTTTGCTCGATTTAAAAATTATTTTTGTATTTAAAATTCTGTGTGTGAAATAACTAAGGTTGCTCTACATACTTCACAAATTTAAACAGAGTACTATGCTATACTATGATACCATGCTATAGTATCAGTTGTACAAGCAATTTAACAAGAATGGTTGCAGTCTGTTGACATACATAGTTTCTGTTAAGTTTTTACCTTCTCCTCTAAAATTACAATTATCTGAGTTAGGGTCTTTCTACCTCCGACAAACGATTTACTCTTACACGCTCTGTGAAGTAAATTATTTTCTTTTAAATAGTGAAAATTTTTGCGACGTAAAAAAATTATTTTAGACTAAAAAATTTTTATTTATTTATTTTATTTATTTATTTATTTATACATATTAGCCAAAATCCAAATAAATCTTAAATCTAAATTTACTAGCTGCGCAAACTTGTGCCAAACCGATGCTTTTCAAATAAAATTTCTTTACATTTTCTAAACATATTTTTTGTTACACTGATAACCACTTTAAGTAATTGTCAACACTTGAATTACCAGCAAAATAACTCGGATAAGGTTAAGAAATTCTTAGTATCAACTATCTGCGTATATTGATAAAATAACATATACGCCACGCCCACAATTCATATCTCTTCCACTATTTGTCGGGCGATGAAAAACTCAAACTAAGTAGTTTTGAAAAGTTAAAAAAATTATTTTTTAATAGTTTCACAAATATGCGATAGTAAATATCTATTTAGTATCATGGGAGGTGGTAGACCCACTGTTTTTTAAGCTTTTGGCCTGATCTTAACTTAGACAAAATGTGGAGATTTACGGTATAACCTTTATTTTAACAATATTTGAGTTGCAGGAGTGGTGTCATACTCGGATTGTTCGTATGTCTTTTATTTTCGGCACACTTACTGACTAACTTTTAAGACACTCGCTTTTAATGGTCCTCTAGACATACGATAATAAATGTGGACATTGAATGGGAGGTGGTCGAGGTACCTGAAGTTTTAGGAAAACATATAATCTTTTTCTCAGTTTATAACTGTGTTTAGATAAATTTACAATTACACACTATCTTCTCAAATAATTTTTTTAACAAACGACTACCTTAATGCAAATAAAAGCATTAACCACAATAATTCACCACATTCTTTGAATTATTGTGGTTAATGTTGATAAAGAACCTAGGCAGCTATAATGACTATTTTAAGAATAAATTAAGAAAGAAAATAAAAAAGTTTTTTTTTATAAACTTGTAGGTCGCCTTCTTTTATTTTTTTTACATTTCTTATGAATTTCATAAATTTTGTTTCAAATATTTCCATTTTCTTTTATGTTCATAAGAACTTACTTTTGGTCGCTACAGAACGCCTACGCTTTAGTGAATGATAAAAAGAGTTTAATTTTACTTTCTTTTTATAATTCGCTCAGTACTAAATATAACAATGAGCATGTGATTAACATACAAATCTGTGTCCAGCTTTCAACATTACTTTTGTGAGTGTGTGTGGATATAAGTATTTGTGTATAACAGTTTCGAAATGCACACATCAACATGTTTGTAATAAATTTATTTTTATTTCAGATAAATACGACTCTATATGTTTTATTTTAAGAAGGGTCAGTATAGTATATTTTTAGAAGAAAAAAGCTTTATTGTTTGAAATTCTTTGAAATTACAGGAGGCATATTTTGTGAGAGTAAAAGGAGAGAGAGATAGAAATAGAGAGTAAGAGAACTATTAAGACAGCCTACAGATTAATGTAGTTGTTTTCATTGTATTTACATTTAGTTGTTTTTGTTTTCCTTTTAATACAAACGAAAATAACGTGTTGCTCCTTTAGTTAGTAAAATGAAAACAGTGTGTATATGTAAATGTTTAAAAAAAAATACGTAAATATATACATATGCATGTCTCTATGAAATAAAAATACTCTGATATTTAAGGAATGTTTAGTTGTGTTAGTGTAAGATTAAAAAAAAATCCTTTTGTACTAAATGTAGGGCGTTTGATTTAAGTCAACGATTAGGTTATAATTTTTTAATAAACTGTTTTTGTTACACAAATTTCCAATCTTTTTCTAAAGCAATCGTGTATTTTTTTTTAATTTTTGATTTTTATTTTCCTGAGCTTAATTATGTTAAAATAAAATATGTAAAACAAATTGATTCAAAATTAGGAGAGTAAAATGCAAACATTGTTTTTAATCTTTAAAATATTCATGTTAATTATGTTTTTTTTTACTACATAACAATTTTGTTAAATGAGTGTTTTAACTTTAACAACATTAAGTATGGGCTAATCCCAAAATTTTTAAACCAAAGGCAGAAATTTAAAGTTGCCCAAAATTCAAATGTTTGTTAATGGAATAATAGAATACATATTAAAGCTTTAAAATATATAAGCAATAAGGTTTAACGGTGGTTTGTTTGTCCTTGGCAGAGGCTAACCTAAACGTACCTCTTGCTTTCATTTATTTTTTTTAAAAAAAGGATATTTTTCATGGTCAAAAAAGTGGGAAAAACAGTCGTTTCAGTATTTAGCGTTTAGCAAAACTTTAGTTTGTTTAATTTTCTTTTATTTAAGATAAAAATCATATATGTAAATTATCTAATATATATTAACAATTTGAACTAAAAATGGGTACACTGAGTGTAAAATCCGTAACGGAAAAAAGAGTTTTTAAGTTTAACAGAATGAATTTTAATAATTTTGTTTTCCAAACTAGCTTTATAAAAAGAGTTTTTTATGCACTCTAATCTGATGAAAAAAAAAAGAAATATCTTTAATACACTTTTTTTTTTAAATATAAATGACAAAGTGTGTAACGTCCGTAACGGCATGAAAATACCCAAAAATTTAATTTTAATATTATGAGGTTGAAGTAAGTGTTTATAATGGATTTTCATCTGCTGAATCTGGGCTTAAAATTACCCTAGGTTGTCGAGAACCTGAAAAACTTCACCTTAAAGTAACAAGAAAAGTGTGTTTAAATAACAATTTGCAGCTTAAATTGAGATGAATTTCAAATTCTTCTGAAACCTAAAATAATTCCTAAAAAACAATAACAAGTAATTAATAACCATGTTGTAAACAGCAACCCCGATGGATGTCCCCCATCAAATATTTGGCGGTACGCCCATGCATGCAGTATTAACGTACTGGATTTTCCGTTAAAAATTAGGAATTTTTTTGCAAATTCTCATGAAAAAGGAGCGGTGGACAGTGTTGGCGCTGTTGTTAAGCGAAAAGTTTGGCAACTAGTAAAAGCCCAAAATCTCATCTTAAAAAACACTCGAGATTTTTACAAATTAGCAAAAAAAAATATATATGGCGTTTTCTTAATTTACGTTGGTAAAAATTATGTCAAAACTATATCTGACGAAATATCAAAAACATGGGTAAATGTATAAAATATTCCAGCTCTTAAATCATATCATTATTTTTCGGGCTTTTTCAATGACAATATGTATTATAAAAGTAGCTCCAACAGCTGGGTCTATTAAGCATAAGATAAAATGTTAAACAGTTAAATATACAAACAAATAAATGAATATAAGCTAATATAAGAGTAGTGAAATATTCTATAATTTTTTTGTTTTTATATACACAATTTGGTTTAATGGAAAAAACGTCCGTAACAGACAAAAATTACGATTTTTGCTTAACGGGACTACTTAGCCTTCTTTTCTTAGCAGGATTGATATCGTCATATATTCCACTTAATTTCTTGTATATGGACTTTTTTTGTTAATTATGCAAAATTAGCTACAAAATGTGCAAATGCACATAAGCCTCAAAATCGAAATTTAAGCTAGCATAACTTTTTTTCAAAAACAGTTAACCTTTAAGTTTAAAACAAGTTTTGAAGTACTCCCAAAAAACTGCATTTTGCTAAAAATTTCATGAAAATATTCTAATGTGAACACCAGTTGTGTCAATCTTAACAAGCAAATTTGCGTGCGAATGTAACGTCCGTAACGCAGGATTAGCCGTAGAATGTGCTTCGTTTTTTCTTTTAATTCGAATGCGAACATATAGATTTAATTACTACACTTAAGGAGCGAAACAAAAAGTTTTTTTAAATTTTTTAGTTGATATTTTACTCAATATTTATTCAACTAAAGTTAATTAATTTTCATTTAATTAATAGTATCATTTTATTTATTGGACCAAAATCAAATAATATTTTAATTCATAATATTAATTTCGTGCCTGAAGTCTAAATTAATTTTGGCTTATGAATTTTCACCCCTAGTTAGTTTAAAGTGTGTTAAACAGAGTTACTAGTGCTTTCAATCCATGCCAAAGTTTGATAAAGTTAACTAGCTCGATGATCTAAAGATCAGGCTTGTGGGTATGACTGATCCCTTTGTGATAATAGTAAGATTTTTAAAGATTTTAATAAATTTTTATTTGTATTTGTGAAAATATAAGGAGTTCATATTTTTATATTTATTTCCACCAGTTTTTGCATTTTTTACAGAAACTTGTCAATATAAAGTATTTGCTGTATTCACAAGGTGTGCTGAATTTAAATGTTCTAAAATAATAACACGTAAAAGAATATGACTGCTGTGAACGACCTTTCATAACTTAGTGTGATATATAAAATTTTGGTGGTTTACAAATAATTTATTACAGATGGTTCAGCTAAGCAGATCCTTAGTCGAAATTTGCAGATATATGAATGAACATGCCATACATAGTGGTATACGTTTAGGATAGATGTTACTTAAAAAGCAACAACAATTGCTTTAAACTATTGCAAAATCCTAGAACATTATGACAGTATAACATGTTAGGACACCTTGTGAATACAGCAATTATTTTACTATTTATATGTGACACTCAAAACCACCTTTACTTACACATAAACCAAATAACTGCTTTGTTTCAAACATTGTACCAGAGTTTCAGCTAAAACTTCTATATCACATACATATTTATATGTGACATTTAGGGGTGAGCGTGCTAAAATTGGCGATTTAACAGCAATGCATTGATAAATGTATAATTAACTTGATTTATTTGAAATAAATATTAAAAGTAAAAATAAAAAAAAAAATAAATTAAATAAGTTATACAGTACCTTAATTGCTCCTTAATATTTCGGAGAAAGTGTCTGGAGATACTGCTTTTAATAGTCCCTAACGGTATTGCAACTGCACTTGTGATAGAGATATCCAAAGCAGGCCCTTATGCGCAGGAACCTAAACTAGAGTAACGTCAGCCAGTTGACCAAGCCTTGACAGTTCCTTTCTACATTGGCCAACTAAATAGGACGTAGTAATGTATAACCTGAGTGACAAGAGTGCCGCATGACTTTCGACAAACATACCAATACTTCCGTGGATATTCCTGTCATTCAGTACCTTACATGCCTCCTTGATAGCGAGTATTTCCTCCTGAAATACGCTACAATCATCCGGAAGGCGGAAAGAGAGCTCAATCTCCGGTCCACCAGAGAAGACACCGGATCCAACACCACATTCCATCCTAGAACCGTCAGTATAGATCCTGGTGTCAAAGCTCCCCAAAAGGTCACATCCATTTCACTCACTCTTGGAGGGAATTAGAACCCTGTACGCCCCATCAAAGTCCATGTAGGGCGTAACGTAGTCAGAGGGTTGATTCACGCCCGAAGGCAGCGTGGCCAATATACACGCATGGCAATACGTCCTCGACTTCCAACATCCAGATGCATTAAGCCTCACTGCACTATTTGCAGATGTGGCCAATATATGAATATCAATGGGAACGAGATGCAACATAGTTTTCAGTGCCTCCGAAGGACTAGTTCGCATCGCTCCCGTCATCTTAATGCATGCCGATTTCTGTATTCTATACAGCTGGTCCACAACATATTTACGCCCCATTGTAGTCTACCATACCAGAGATCCATAAGTGAGAATTGGACGTACTACGGCCGTATACAGCCATCATCATCATGTTAGGAGCGAGTCCGCATTTTCTACCAAACATCCCACGACACGTGTAGAAGGCTACCGTAGCCTTCTTCACTCTGTGCTGGACGTTCAGTTTCCAAGACACCTTAGAGTCCAGGATAATATCCAGATATTTCGAACATATCCGATAGGGGAATTTCGCAGTTTCCCAACTTCGGTAGTCTGAAGCTCGGAATCTTCGTCTTTATTGTGAACAGTACCAGTTCCGTTTTGCTTGGGTTTACTACTAGACCGCTGTCCGTGACCCAGTTTCTTAGTAATCTCAAGGCATCGGACAGGATACCATCTGTTTTGTTATTAAAAATAAGTTTCTAAGACGCTTTTCGTACTTATTTTCCAAATTTTTTTTGGCTTTTAAAATTCGATTTAAGACTGTAGTGAACGAAATATAAACTGAAGTCATCATAAAGCATAAATGTATTCGCCTCAGCCACATGTGTTTCGTTTGAATTTTTTGACTAAAATACATTTCGTGTAGTATGAAAGTCTTACCGCATGCAGTCACCATGCAGAAGGACAGACAGATGGACATAACTATATCGTCCTAAAATAAAATCAGGAATGAGAAATCATATAATTAATAGGGTCCAAAATAAATATTTCGATGTGTTACAAACGGATTGACAAATTGAATATAATACTTTCCGTATGCTATTAGCAACAAATTGCTTAATTTTTAATTCAACTACTAATATTTCGATTAAGTACATTTTTGGTGCGCTTAGATCCATGCAATTAAATTGTATTTTTCAATAATACATATGGGCAATTCCATGAATATGTCAACTACGACTGTAATAACAACAACTCTCAATAAAGGTTTAATGAAAAAAAAAACACTCAAATTTTACTATGCGCAGGTATTTAGAGCTAATTAAATTATTTTCAGAGCAATAGTAAGAGTTTAATTTGATTATCTCTTGGTAAAATGTCCACCCCATTCCAAAGATAAAAAACTTCATACGTTTTCATATTATGACTTTATAAATGTCTCTCAAACTGCATATTCATTAAGGGAAAAAGTTAGAATTTAACTAGTTTGTAGTAGGCTAAGGTGACTGTTAAAACTTAGCACCTAATTTAGAATTTAACTTTTTTTCTTAACATATATACCTTAGAATATTATAAGAGAAAAATCTGTCACGTACGATAATAAATTAAATTTATTATAAAATCATTTAAAGATTGTCTTCAATTAATTGTGATGAATTTTAAACGAAATATATATGGTTTAGTGTAAGAAATTAAAAAAAGAAAAAATACCTCCCAAAATTCGCAGATTTTTTCATATTTCTATTTATACCTCAAAATCACTTCTGTTTTATGTCACGTACGATATATTCTTAATTTTCTGGATATTTTAGACAACAATTATTCAAATATAATTATTTTTTTTAATAAAGAACCCTATGAATGGAACATAAAGATCTAATTTTGTTTCAGTTACTCTTTTTTTTGCAAAAATTATTCCACTTTATAGGAGTACGAATGTCACGTACGATGACATGGAATTGCCCATATATAAAAATTTAAGCCATAAGTAGTAAAAGAGTAAATGAAAAACAAATCGTTTGATTAAATTTTGTTTTATTTCTTTTTTCTTCTTTTTAGAGTTTCAGGTTCAGATTTTATTTATTTATTTAGTTGGTTTTAATGCATACAGGATTTATTTAATAATATTTTAGACATTACAGAAAATTTTGGATTATTTTTTAGAGATTATTTTTTTCTAATATGTACTCATGCTACTAACAAATGATAATTTAAGTCATGATCAACAATTTTTAAATAAAATGATATTTTTCTTTTGATATTCAACAGTTTCGTATTTAATTATTTATATCACTTCTTACATTTCCATTATTTAATATCTACATAGTGAAGACTTATAGATCTAATTAGGACTCTTGACTACTTTTGTTTTTTTTTTTATTTTGTTTGGTTTTGTTTTTGTTTTTATGATTTTTATGGTTGTATTTTAGTTAAAAATTTATCATACTCTAAAAATTGGCTTGGTTTTACTTGTTTTGATTTGTTATCATCTTGTACTTGTACTTTCTTATTTCAATTAATTTTTCAATATTTTTTCTTTTTGTTTATTTTTTTTTTAATATTTATTAGTTTCTTGAAGAAACTGCAATGAGTGTTTAATGTGTTAAATGGTTTTGTTTCCAATCAGATAAAAATTAATCACAGGTCAATGAAAAGAAAATTGCGTTACAAATATTTGGTACTAAGTTTAAGTGTACAATGAATGATTTCGTTTATTCTGGTTCTTAAACAAGAGTTGGATAGTGGTTGCCGCAAATATATATTTCCGTTTAACACTTAATTTCTTTTGAAAACAGATGTCACGTCTAATGATAACAATGAAAAATTTCGAAAACAGCAATAAAAAAACTAATTACATTTTTCATGAATTCTTGGTTTCATTTTATTATTTATAACAAATATTTTAAAACTGTACGGAAAAAAATAAATTTTAAACTTAATAAAGAAATTTACAGAACTGCAGAACACTAAAAAAAGGTGACAATAGAATTTCTTTTCAAATTCAATATTAATTAATACAAGATTCAACTCAAGGTAAGTTAATATGGTACTCGTTTTCAATCATCTGGTTGTATTTTCTTTAAATCATTTAAAAGTGCTACCAAGTTTATTTTTAACAATTTGTCCGCATATTAAACTTATTTTTATTTTTTGTATATATAAAGTTATTCGCAGCTACAATTTGTTTCAACATTTTTGAAAAATACAAAGTCAAGAATATAAAAATCCTATTTTAGTTATTAAATATTTAATTGAATAAAATGAAACTAAGAAGAACATTATTTGACAAAATGTTTGAGTTTGTTGCCGCGATGCATATACCGTATGCACATGTCTTTATTCAAACAAAATTTTTATAGAAATATTTATAGAAGATTAAATTGATTTTAGGAAAGCGTTTGAACATATTTTAGTAATAATTTTACTTGTGTGTTTCTTTAGATTAATATTGGCCTTTGTCGTATCGTAACACGCGGTGTTGGACAGATTTGTTTTTTTTTTGTTAAAAAAAACGATAAATTAAATTAAATTTTATAAATATTGGTCAGATAGTTGTTTAACCTTTTCAGCGCAACTAAAAAAAAAAGAAAACATATTAAAACTATTTTATTTTATTGACATCGGCCAGTTAAGCAACAATAAAAATTTACGTTGTTTTTTAATGTTCTACTTCTTGTAGTATTAACTGTAAATTGAATTCGGCTTGGATTAAACTTTTCTAAATTTTAAAGTCGGTACATTTTATGTTTAAATCAAAGGTTTTACAATTAATATATCTTTAGAATATTTACTAATAGTGATTTTTTTAATCATTCCCAAAAAAAACTGTAAATAAATTTTTGATTTTCACATTTTTTGAAATATGTTTGAATTAATTTTAAGTGTCAAAATAAAAAATAATATAATAGAAAATTTCTTAAAAATAATTTTATAAAAGTTTACTTTTTACAATAAAATGGACTACAAAATATTTTTAATAGAAAATATATTTAATCACAATACCGGGCATTAGATTTATTGTACCTAATTCCTAATTTAATCGTTCTGTTTGAAATAAATTTTTTCACTCTAATTCATCTCTCATGAAGCTGAATTGAAATTAATTACCTGCGATTTTTTTTTGTGACAAAATTTGTTTATGGCGGTCAACACTACACACTATAGTCTCATTATGAGCAGGACAAGGAGAGGTAATTAAATGCGAATTTTTGGTTGCTGCTGTTTTTTGTGATTTATTGTAAATCTGACCTCTATTTGAAAGTGTGAAGTGTAATGATTTGCTATCATTCTAAAATATAAAATAGCCAATATCCCAAGTTAAAGGCTAAAAAGCTGACAGGAAATACCATACGTGAATATTTATCAATAATATTAACGTCTTTGATCTTTGGTATGGTGGCTTTAATGGCAGAGGCACCCTTTTTTAAAGCATGCAGGACACGGGGCTTGTTGCCTAAAAAAATAAATAAATAAGGTTAATGGAAAATGTAGGGAACAAATCCTGTCTTAAATTTTTTATTACCCCTTTGTCCTCTGTAGCGTAAATTTGAACGACTTGTGGTACCGTAGTTACGTGCAATTCTAAAACTCGGTGGAAATTTTGCTAAGTCCAAAGTTTCGGTACCCAATTGATTAAATGTTGTATTATAGTTACCCTTGCGCAATGATGGTATAGGACTCATACGCACATCTTGTAACTCGATAATATCTTCGGCAGTTGAACAGGTTTCTGATTTATCAGGTTTCCCTTCAAACACAGATATAGTTAAATTACAAAACTATAAAACTAAAGTTAGTTTTCTATATACCTGTTCTTTTATTATCACCATCTTTATTCTTTTTCACCTTCTTTTTGGCTCTTTTGCCCCAATACGTATAATTGACAGCTGCATATTCTAACAAAGCAGCAAATACGAACACAAAACACATGACCAGATAAATATCTATGGCTTTGACATATGATATCCTTGGTAAGGAACTCCGTACACCAGTACTTATGGTAGTCATAGTAAGAACAGTGGTGATACCTGTAAGAGAATACAAACAATTAAATTTTTTTTTATGTAAAAAGTAATTGGTTTTGGTATACAATACGTATGAGTAGCACACATACTTATTTGCATATTAATCATACGCCACAACTAACTTTTAATAACATTTTAGAATACTTTGCGTTTGAACATATGAAATTAAAGCAAGTAATGAATCCTTACCTAATGCAACACGAGCACTAGTTGCTTCGTGATTTATCCAAAATGATACCCAGGACAGCATTACGATTAAAATACTGGGCAGATATGTTTGAAAAATAAAATAACCAATATTACGCTGAAGCTTAAATGATAATGACAGGCGCTGATACACGCCCGTCGCCAAGCGCTCCTTACGATCATTGGTCTCATAGCCAATTATAGTAAATTGTGGTAGTTCTGCATCCTCTACACCACGTACTGGTGTAGGTTTCCAATACATTACCACGTCGCTAACGGTGTAGCCGTCTTTAAAAATAAAAATTTTTTAATACAATTTTTGCAATGTGTAGTATTTAGTTGTTTACTTACAACTTTCAATTTCCACCGTGCAATTTTGAGAATCTAATGGATAATAGTGCAAATCCATCATGCAGGCTAAAGTTGTTGTAAAGCGCATACCATACGTTACAGAGCCATCGCCGCCTAGACGCACTAATTTGTTACGTTCTGTAACATCGTGTAAGAAACTAAAAAACAGAGAAAAAAAATTCAGTAAATAAATATAAATACGAATTGTGCACATAAAGGGTTATCGATTTGCTAGTTTCGATACTAGCAATCTGTGACTAATTTAATATACAGTGTTATAGATTAACATGTAAGTAGTTTGATTTACATGTTAATTTTGTACTTCGTTTAGTTACAGTAGTTTATGTAAAAGGGAATTTTATTCCCCTTGTAAGACTCGATGATCGACTAACATGTTAAGTAGTAAACAGCTTAAATGCGTTATTATGTACAGCATACTTTAAGGCACATATATTTTTCTGCATATGACTTAACTTATGCCTTGATTTAAATGTGATGGTCATTTACCAGTATGTACTGTCAGTTCATGCGAGAACTTTGTGGAATGTTACACACTACCGCAATGTTATTATAAATAGTTGAACAACTCAGCAAATCTTATCAGTATATCAGTAGAGCTTATTAATTGTAAATGAAATTGATTTTGATTATTGAATCAACCAATGTTTATAAAAGGTATGAATGTAACAATACCTTGCACATAGTTTATACCATTTTGAAATGACCAAGACTTATTTAGGAAATCGATAATTCAAACTTTTATTTGACATTTTTTTTTTCTAAAAATTATTTCGTCGATATTTTTGTCGGTAATTGATGCATAGAATCAAGATTTTCTGTAAATGATGCCAAAGCTACATATTTTATAAATACGTTACAAAGGCTACAAAGGCAGTCGTGTTATTTCGTTTATTTCTTTGCTACTTATTTTACCGCATAAATAATTTTCAACAGAAAAATTCTCAAATGCATATCTGAAAAATTCATACGATACAAGTGTCTAAAGTGTACGTGTGGGATTAAAAATAGTGATTTTAATATACACACGATCTAAGCTGAATCAATTCTTCTATCTATAAGGATTCAGGAAAAGAAATATTGTCTATACGGTTCAAAATGAATATTGTAGAAATTATAAATGGAATGACAAACTTAAGTATACACTTTTACACTTCTAAGCCGGTATCGCTATAATACAGTGGTAACAAAAATTTGGTCCTAATTATCTATTTTCGTGTTGATACTAAATTAAAATAAATATATATAGAAACTATGTTGCTAGTAATTAAAGCTTAAAACTCAAAACCGAAGTACCCTAGAATCGTATGCCAGCAGAGGCAAAAATTTGCACATAAATTTTTAGTTAAGAGACAAATGACGAATATTTAATGAAAAAAAAACTACAACCACTCATAATTGGTGGCGCCTCATCATCCTATTTTTTTTAGTTTTTCATCAGATAATTATTGTAATTTTATATTTAAAATATTGTGAACAAATTCAAAATAAGAGTCATAAAACATATACTTGGCTTTATAATTTTAACATTGTGACGACACTGCAAATTTGTTAAAACACGTGTGATCTACTATATTTGATTGATTTTGTACGAACTCCATAAACGTCGCTACAACGTCGAACTAATTGTTTTTATGCCTACACGGTTTTGCAGATTTTTATATATAAAATGAATTTATGCAATTTCAAAAAAAAATACTTAAACACTTTTTTAAAAGTATACACAGTTACGACTAATTTTTTTTGTTACCTGTAAAGATACGCTCACATTTATGTAATTAGGTAGACTCACCTATTTTTGTCATTTGCAAAAAATGTATCTGGCACCCATATCTTTTCGGCAAAATCTCCCGACAGCGTTAGAACATCATTGACACCATCATCGTCGGCATCATCATCATAATAT
Organism: Phyto melanocephala; assembly: GCA_941918925.1. Lineage (NCBI taxonomy): Eukaryota > Metazoa > Arthropoda > Insecta > Diptera > Rhinophoridae > Phyto > Phyto melanocephala. The sequence goes on from OW799234.1 coordinate 57,474,876, forward strand.
GGACCATAAGCATTAAATGCCAAACGTTCGTCGCGCCAATACTGATTCAAATACATTGTTATAGTGTAGTCCTACAAAAGAAATACAACAAATAAACACGTAATTACATTGATCTACAAAAGACAACATTTTATGTATTTAGCTTTAAATTTCACATAATTGTTTGATATTTGCTTGTAGTTATCCTTTAAAAGGAAGACATAAAATGTGTAAACAACTTCCTTTTTTTGTTTGCACAAAAACAAATGCTAGTGCTTTAATGCATAGATGTGAGTAATGTCAGAGGTTGTGTATGTGTGTGTTTCTTTAAATGTTTAAGCAAAACGTTTATGTTTTATTTTTACCCTAAGTTGTAAATGCGGCATTTTTTATATTTGTTTTGTCAACTTTGTTGATTTGTTACACTTTCAAACATTTCAGTTCATTACCAAATAACAAACAACTGCAAGACATTATTTTTAATTTTTTTGAATCCTTAAATGTTGTTGTTTTAAAGTATTTTTTTTAAAGGGAAGGGGGAAAAACAACTCTAGTAAGTGGAAACTTTTGTATAATAAGCTGCGTTGTTGAAATAAGTCCTGTGTTGCTATAACCCAAACAACAAACAGTATAATTTTAGTAGAAAAAATTAAACCAAAAAAAGTAATAAAAGTCAAAAAAAAAAGTGTTTAAAAATTTTGCTATAAGTTAAATTTTGACAGAAAATTGCTATACAATCTAATAAGAAGTGTGTCCTCAAATACAAACTCATTTGAAATTTAAAAATTTTAGAAAAAGGTCCATTAAAAAGGCGTGTACGTTTGGTATTAACTGTGTAGTATGGCAACACTGTTGTATATGACCCTATAATGTGGAGAAAAATAATTCTAAGTGAGTAAAAAACCTTTTTAAGGATAATATCTATATAACCAACCTGAAAACATTAAGTAATAATATTTGTGACTCCAATTATTTGAATTGAAACTAAGTACGCATGGTATAAATAATCATATTGACAGAGAATTTTTTATTCTCTTTTTATAAATAGAGTGTTTTTTTGATTTATAAAACTTTTGATAGGGTTGAATGTTAAACTAGCTTTTATACAATTAAGTATGTTTAAATGTTTTTCTGTATACGTTGGTGAATCACCATTGCGACGACAAGCTTTACAAATCGTTAAAATTTATTTACTAACTTTGCGCTTTGTTCGTAAGTCTTATAGAGTACTTCGTCAAATTTACTGTGAGCATAATTGTCAATTTAAGCAGATAATATGAAAAATTATAGATTGTGTCTATCCAAGTTATCTCTAATGGATAATATTGAGAAACAACTGCCGCTATAGACGAAAGTTTGAGTGAGGACTTAAATTTATCTATTGGGCGCCATTTTCAGTGCTCCATTACTTTGAAAATTTTGAGATGTATCCTAAGCAACAATTAGGCAGGGGACCATCAACTGGGCTGAGAGGCAAGTGAAAGTTAAATCTGATTTAAGCGATATGTAAAAAAGTAGAATTGTCATTTTTAAACACAATTCAATCTTCATGACACTCCATTACATAGCGAAAAAATATTTTTTGGGTGAGTCTTATATGCCGAAACTATCATCAAGCTTTTAATTCTAAATTAATGCCAGCATTATCATGAGTGACGAACGTTAAAGGAAAATAGTTTATGAGTTTTTATTTGCTTATGTCATTACAAGTCAATTGGAAGAGAAATGGTTAAAACAAGACTGCGCAACAAGCCATAAAGCACGTGAAACCATCACTTAATTGAGTCACATGTTTGATGATCGAATTATTTGAGTGAATTGGCCTTAATGCCAATATACATATGTATATATAAAAATGGTGTAAAAAATGTATAGTAATTCATAAAATGAATTTTTTGTCAGTTGGTCGTATTTTTAAGGAGAAGGTTTTAACGGAAGAAAATTTTGGAAAATCCCTCCGAAAAAGTCGGTAAATTGGAAAAATCGAAAATCGAGTTTTTGTATGAAATTTTGTTTAAAATTATTTCTTAATGGCTTATCAAATAAAAAAATTGAAAGTTATTAGCCAAAATTTGATAGATGGCGTTATACGTTGTCATTTACGATGACAATCAATAAATCGTAAGGCCAATAACTAGAAGTCTGTGGAAATAATTTCGAATTTCCCTGTTTTTCGCACGGTAAGCTGTACGTTGCATGTTCGCGTATTGGAAAACCGTCTTCTTTATTTGTTTTTGCGCCGGAAAACAAATCGAAAAACATTTTGCATCAAATCGCTTTCTACTGATTCTATTCAAATAAATCACATTGAAAATTTAAATATTTGTTATGTATAATTACTCTACAGTTTGTCTTAAGGCTTAAAATTGCGGCGAGGCGAAGTTCGCCGGGTTCGCTAGTATATATATATATTTATGTGGCTTAAGGAAAGAGGTGTTAAAATGATTTATGTTTAAAATGATAAATAAAAGCTTAAAGCAATAAAAATTGTTAGATGCTATCTGAAATCTTTTCTTTTGTTTAATAGAGATACTGATACTGATCTAACAAGATAAAATTCCTTGCTTTAAATTTTTTAAAATTTCTAAATAAATGAACTTTAACCACAAAATAATATTAGTGCTGCCCAATAAGAAAACACATAGATTAATTTCTTTAAATAACATTTAGTTAAGAAAAGCCGTTGTATTTCTTTGTTACATTTTTAAGTCGTCATATCAGATTCTATGGTATGATCGGGCTTATGTTCATCTTCTTCTTGGCTTTCGAAGTTCTTTAAACCATTAATGATAAATTGCTGGTACGAAGAAAATAAGATTTTGAAAGTTCTTTTTTGATTACTTTGATGAAGTTTTCTTGATTATTCAACTTTGTATGACGGGTTCTAAGCTTAAATATTATAAAGAAAAATCTTTGGATAGGCTTTAGAGTTATTAATCCCTCAGTTTTCATTATCTTCCAAAAATTGAGCTGATAAATTTAGTAGAAGCGATTTTTCTTTAATTCCTATAATTCAAAAGTTTTAGACACACTTCACGACGGAACGAAATGAACCAGAAAGTGTACTTAAGTATTTTGAAGCAGCTACTGTGTGCTATAAAGGATGGTAAGAATTTAGCTCAAAATATCTTTTTATATTGATTTATTTAATGTCGTTAATTATGTATGGGATACAATATCAGATAACTGTCCGCCTCTGTTAGCCTCACAAATGCGAGTCTTTTTGAGCACATTTTTCATTACATGCTCACACATTTCACCGGTATTTTATTAATTTCATCACAAAAATTTTGTTTGAGTTGCTCCAGCGTTTCTCGTTTGTTTGCATAAACTTTGTTTTTCTGATTTCCCCACAAAAAAAAGTCCGGTGCAGTCAAATTAGGTGACCGTGGAGGCAAATTAAAATCACCATTCCTTAAAATAACTTGTTGTGAAAAGATGTCTTACAGTAATTCTATTGTAATCCTGGCTGTATGTGATGTGACATCGTCTTGTTGAAACCACATGTTGATCAAGCCCAAAGTTATGGCGTTAAAAAGTTTTAAATCATATCACGTCGTCGCTCCCCAATAACAGTTACCGTTACGCTGTTTTCAGTTGAAAAGAAGTAAGGTCTTATGAATCCTCCTGACCAAATATCACACCAGGCTGTTACTCCTAATGGATTCAAAGGTGACAGATGAATAATTTGAGGGGTTTCCATTGCCCAGAACCGACTAATCTGTTTATTCACATATTCCTTCAAATAAAAAAGTGCCTCGTCACTCATTATGATTTTTTTTATAAAAATCGGGATTGTCATGGGCGAGCTTAAGCATCCTATTGGCATATGTACGGTGGCGTAAGTGGTCTTCTGTAAGAAGCTCTTGTGTCAAGTGAATCTGAAATGATAACAAATGCGAATCTTTGTGTAAAATTGTGGCCAAAGTTGTTCTTTGAAGATCCAGCACCTGAACACGGCGTCGAATTGAGATTGATGGATTGTTTTGAACATTTTCTTGAACAGCGTTAATGTTTTTAGCCGATCTTGCAGTAGGTTGTGGTCCATGCTTTGAACTATCAGCTACAGTCCCTTTTTCTTCTAAATCATTCATTAAACGATAAATAGTGCGTCTTGTTGGCACGTTGTTTCTCCCAAAATTTCACGTAACTTTCTCATCGTCACAGTAACCGTCGATTAATTTTGATATAATATTTTAAAGATTAAAACACATTGGTTTAGCGAATATTTTTTTCATAATAAATTTGCCACGTCTCTAATTCACGACTGCCAAGTATGAACTGTCAAGACTAATGTTTACCGAAATGGCAAAAAACAAACTAGTATACCTTCACGGCGGACACCCTGTATTATATTAATTTTTATTAAAATACTAGCCAAGCCCGGCGCGCGTTGCTACGCCCCTTCATGAATTTTAATCGCATTCTAAATTTTAATCGAATATCAAGTGAAAGGCTAAAAACTTTTTCTTTATGAGCGTGGCAATGCCCACTTTTCTAATTACGAAACTGTATAGTCATGACAGCTCAATAAGTGTGCAAAGTTGCAGAAAAATCGGTCCAGTGTAAGTACCTCAAAATGATACCTTTTTTTTAATGGGCGTGGCACTGCCCACTTTTCTAATGACGAAAGTGTAAAGTCATGACAGCTCAGTATGTTTGCAAAGTTTCAGAAAATTCGGTCCAGTGCAAGTAGCCAAATCTGATAACTAATTTTTTATGGGCGTGGTCCCGCCCACTTTTTTAATCACGAAATTATAAAGTCATGACAGCTCAATATGTGTGCAAAGTTTCAGAAAAATCGGTCCAGTGCAAGTACCTCAAAATGAAAACTTTTTTAGGGGCGTGGCCCCGCCCTCTTTTCTTATCACGAAATTATTTAGTCATGACAGCTCGATATGTGTGCAAAGTTTCAGAAAAATCGGTCAAGTGCAAGTAGCTAAAACTGATAACTAATTTTTTATGGGCGTGGCTCCGCCCACTTTTTTTCACCCATAAACACTCCCTGGTATGTGTACAACAACTTACCAAAGTTTGAGCCCGATCGGTTTTACAGTTTCGGAGTCTATAGCTAACACACACACACACACACACACACACACACAGAGTTTCACTTTTATATATATAGATTGTTCATATATGATGCTATAAAATCAGCTGGCCTGTTATATACACCTTCTAAATTCATACACTTTAACCAGGTTAAATTTTTTATACACTCTTGCTTGAAATATAATTTAAAATATAAAATTAAAAAAATCAATTATGTTTAATATCGAACCAAAAGGAAATTCGAAGCTATTACTTACCATATTAACTTCTGAAATGGCATCAAAACTAGCAATTGTTAAGTCCATGCCAACATGTAAGGGATCAGCTGTTATTTTGCAAAAAAAAATAAAATACAAGACATGTATTAAAATAGTGTAAATAAATTTTTCAATAATATAAAATCTTTGATATTTATTACCTCCAAAATTTGGCCTTAATCGTATATCGTAACCTTTTAGTATCTTTGATATTGTTTGTGTGACATTCTCTAAACGGCCGGCCATCATTTCTCTTCGTTTACATTTGACGGGTGTCGTACAAAACACCATGACTATTACTATTACTAAACTGTAGGCCACTTGAATGCCAACAGTTTTAAGCATTTTGTTGATGTCTTATTTTTTTTTATATTTTTAAATACATTTACATACATATATAAAACAATTACACAATACTTAAATAGTTAATAATGCCATTGCTGCTGTATTGTTTTTGGTTTGATGCCTATTCTACTGTAGATATATTGCTTGTAAGTGTTATTGTTGCCGCTAATGTTGTTGTTCGTTAATGATTTATCTGTGTTTGTTTGTCATTCCTTTTCTCACTAACTATTTATTGCTTTTATTACTGTAATCAAGAAAAACTATTTATTTATTATAAACAAAATGTAATAGGATATATTGTTACTTATAACTAAAACATTTTTTTCTATATTGTTCTATTGTGTGGTGGAAAACAAAAGTTTATTCAACTTTTTGTTTTCCTTCTCAAGCTTTTTTTTCATGAGAGATTTTTTCTTGTCATTAACAAGAAAACATTTAAATAAATAACGTTAAAATAAATACAAGGCACGTGTTTTAATGGAACAGTGTGGCGCACGAATGGGGCTACAAAAAAAAGACAGAACGGAATAATTTTTTTCTGTGAGAGTAATCAATCGGGTTTTTTTGTTTTTATTTGGCAGTTAACTATTTATAATCATTGAAATGAAAGCTTCTGATGCCGAAAACAGGCTTTAGAAAGTGCAACAGTACCATGCTTTGCAGTCTTTCATTTCCGTCCAAAGTGAATTTAGACGGGAGTATAGCGGTACTATCTGGAGTATATGAACTGGTATAAATGTTTGCCGAATCTGGATACATCTCACAGAGACCGTATCGTCGAGATCCCTATGTTTGGGTTAAAAATACAATCGCGGCTGTAGCATCGTCAATTTAGGCAAATCCAAGCTTTATGACACGAAACTTATTGACAGAAATTGGAATCAGCAGATTGTCATTATAACAGATAATTAATGATGACTAAGACTTGTTTCCGTACAAAGTAAGAATTAAATGAATGTTATTAGCTTGGAGTTTTCTAATAAACTGATTGAAATAGCCGAAAACACAGCAACTTGACCAATTGCTTCTTTCTAATGAAAACCATTTTGGTCAGACGAAACTGCGTAATCATCATCATCAGATGAAATGCTGCCAGAAAAGCCCACTGTGAGGTATGCAGTTTCATCAAGGTATATTGAAGAGCAATATTTCTTTAAAGAAAATGGTACAAGAGTGACTGTTATTGGAAAGCGTTATTGAAAGACATTTACGGTTTTTTTTTCCCAGAAAACGTGCGGAAGACGCATCGGTTTCATTTGATTTCAGGTCACACATAGGTAAACCGGTTATGGTGAAGCTCAAGCGTAAATTTACAAAAATAAATTGATATATAGAAACTTTACTTTCCGCAGGCCCATAAGGTTAACATAACTGCACCAGACTTTTTTTATAACGTTATATCAACTAAGAAGTGTACAAAATAAAACAAAAAAAATTTGACTAAATTTCCTGACTGTTTTACAGATATTTGACTGTATCTTACCGATGACGTGTTAGATCTCGGATTTGTTTCTGGTTTATTCGCATAAACACGAGATTTCACAAAAACACAAAGAAAAAATTGAACATCGTTTAATTACATTATCTTAGTTGACATTAGAATTTTACGAAAAATAAATTATCCTGGAAATAATTGCTAGTATAACTGTCTTATTTCATGCGCACTGTGTCAGATGGCGCCGGCTAGCAGTTATGAGTGCATTTATTTCTCATTGATTTCCGGGAGATTTGTTGAGCCCCTAATATGAAAATTTTGTGTATTCACAAAATGAGCTTTATCGGAGAAGATGACTTTCTTTCACTTTGATATACTTCGCTCCATTTTCTAAGTCGTTCTGTCCGTAACCAAGTTTTTTAAAACTTTTTGGTAAATCTTTTAAAGGTTGAAACATTTAGTCCACTTTTTTTGATTGAAAGTTATTCGTTTTATTTATTTTGCTATAAGCTGTCACGAGTTTTTCTTACATAAAACACTCACTTTTTAAAAAACAGAATAAGCATATGTGACAGCAGCCAAATTTCCGAGGTGCCATTTGGACAAAAAATTATGTTAAATTACAAACATACAGTCTTACCGAGACACTGTTTATAAAGAACTATTTTGTTCAATAAAAAATATTTTTCTTTAGATTTTCTACAATATTAAAGAATATTCTGTAAATTTTGGAAAAAAATTTAAAGAAAAATTTCTAAATAAATATTTTCATATGTGATATTATTGACTTTACTGAAGTTTATTATTATTATTGTAAGAATCGATTGTACAATACATATACACGCAGGAAAAAACACGGTTTTGACATGCTAACAATGTTAATATTACAGTTTCTATAGCAATACTAGCGGACTCGACAGACGTTGAACTGCGGCTCCATCTGCCGGATTTATTTGTGAATCTCAACCATCCAGGACACCAACCTGGATGAACCAAAGGAGTTCAGTGACATACACATTTAAAGATTTGGCTATCGAAAACAAGTAATAGTTAAATTTATTTTGTTTTATCATACATATATTTTGCCACGATAATCAAGTGTTTGTTTGAATTTTTCATATTTACTTTTCATGAAAACTTCCATATGATTGTTCTTTAAAAATAAAATGATTAACAAAATAACCAAAATAGTGCGAGGTCTATGCAAAAATAACATTCTATTCAAAAGCATTTAATATTTTAAAAACTCAACAAATATTATGTGAAACAACAATATGATTACAAAGCAATCAAGTTATGATTTTTCTTTTTAATAATAATTTGTTTTCAACTGTTTTTCTTCTTGTAGCATAAATTTTATTATTTTTAGAATTCGACATGAGAAAAAAAATTTACAGAAATTTTGTACAAGTTTAAAAACTAATTATATTATAAAAAAAATAAATGATAAAATGTACAAAATATAAGAAAAGAAAATGTGATTTTACAAGTGAGTTTAATAAATATAACGAATAGCAAAAAATTTAATTTGCAAAAGAGCAAAAATTATCGATTTTATTTGTAATCCTAATTTGATAATTGCATGATACTTTAATGAAATAATAATAATAATGAAAACTGGTAACCATTACATGTTTTTACCACAATCATATTATTTAATCGTAGGATATTGCTCTTAGATTATGATTACAACAACCATTTTTTTTCTTTGTGTGTACATTTAGTGTTCTTACTGTTTGTTGAATGTACAGCGAAAGCTGAATATCATAGTACAGAATAGATGAGAAGACCTTCAGTTGAGTACATAATTGCGTTAAGGCTTTTCATAGAAAATATAAACTAAAATAGAAAACAAGAAAAGAGCTCACACATATGTATGTTACAATGTAGGACATTTATTTGAAAATGAGCTTATATGACTAGTTTGTATCTAAGTATGTGTGGGGAATCTTCATTGTTCATTTACTTAAATGTGACGTTGCTATTTTGTTTTATAAGTGTTGATGCCTGTTACTTCCGTTGCATGTTTATATTTTTTTTTTCTTAAGCCATTTTTAAATCTTGTTAGCGGTGAAAATAAGTAATGTGTGTGATGTTTCTTAAAAATGTCTTTTCAATCACTTGAATCCGCTACAGAAGTAATGGTTTTCAGTGGGTTTAAGAAATATTACATTAAATTGCTTTAAATTCATAATTTACAAAGTATTTACTAAAGAACATAAGAATATTGTCTTGCGACGAATCGCATTATAAAAATTTAAATTAGTGTGTGTATATTACTTTCTCCATATTAAATATGTACATACTTTCCTATGTATTGCTTCACGATAAGAATATTGCAAATCAGAACAAAACTGAAGTAGAACAGCGTTGGAATAAAGTCAGCTAAATCAGAAAAAAGATAAAATAGAACTTGATAATTGAAATAGAACATTCGAAACATGTCTGATTGTTTTGATATTAGACTAGACCATAGAAAAACTTGAAAAAAAAAATTTTACGTTCTATAAAAATATGAGTTCACATGTAAAAAAAAAACAAACACTAACACAAAGCTGTAGAAAATAATGTTTTGAGTGATAATTAACCTATTTTTTGTGATAGTAGTGTTTTGTTATTTGTATTTAAATTGAAATATAGTGACTAATAGTAGTGCAAAATAGAACAAATAATTTCTAGGACATTCAGGATAATTGTAATTTAAGTTATTAATACGCTTGACAACCCTGAACCCACTAATATTAACCTACGGTGAAAATATTAAGAAAAATTTTAAAATCAGTTGTATAAATATCTTTGTTATAAAGCTAATAATGTTAGTTAACCAGAATATCAGACACAAGGACTCTATTGCTTTTATAACACGTTAATATGTATGCCCCCTTTTGCTTAAATTGTTCATGACTATTTTCAAAATTAATTTTTGGTTCACGGAACACGTGCGAGTAAAATTTTTCAACATTGTACACTATTTGTCAGTAAAGCAGAGACACACAACTTTAATTTATTGATCCCTTAATTGTCCTCGAATATTTTTTAGTCGATTTATTTCCACTCGATCTATTCCTGAACTACATCGGCAAGCCTCAGATGATTTTTATCTTACAAAAACAGTATTTTTCACTTTACTACCATGCTATATATTTGTCATTTATAAATTTATATTTTATATATATATATATATTATAATTAGTTATTTATACAAAAGCAACCTTTTAGTAATTGAAATTTTATTTAAAAATTTTTTAGAAAAAAATATGAAGCGCTTGAAGATACTTGCGCAGCTATGAACTGCTTAGCGTGTGTGTGAACGATATATTTTAACGCACAAACCTTATGACAAAAACTGAATATCTTGTTCCTACTTATAGAAGTGTGAATTTGTTTTGTATTAAAAAGTATTGAGGTATTTCAAAATAAATAATTGTATATAAAAATGATAAAAAAAATACATTTTCTAAGCATCTAAATTAGAGAAACTCTGTTTGGCTTCTGTAATCAACAAAGAAATCAGTAAATACTTATGGCATTGTATTAATAATATTTTAAGTAAATTTATAATTATAAATGTATTATATAAATAATTTACTTTGTAAAACTGTCCATTAAGCATTTACTTTAAAATTCTTAAAGGTCACGATATCTGTATAAAGAAGATTGCAATACCAGCAACAGTAAGTTAATATAATTTAAATAAATGAACATAATGTTTCTATCAAAAATGTATTTAAACATATTAAAGCTAATATATGCAGATTTAAGCGCCCCATCTTACAAGAAAAATACTTTCGAATATAGAGCATTTTGACAAAGCAATTTCGATAAGAATTTTTTTGTCGATCCTAGGGGTAGTGGTTTTGATTTTTTTCTAAAAGAAATTGACCCCAAATGCATCGCTTTAGTATTTACCCACTAGTTCTCCATTCATACCGTTATTATGTACGACCCTAATATGTGAAAATTGAAGATAGAAAAAAATCATTAAAACATTAATAATTACGTTAAATTTTTATTATTCTTTTTATTTTCGTATATAGGGGTGTCCTTTTGTACAATTTTCTTGAGGTCAATCGCTATAAAGGCAAAAAAATTATATACTCGAGACGAGAAAATCTTTATAGCACACTATAGTTTTCGACTCTAACTACCAAAGGTGTATTGAAAATATGAAAAACCCTACACGTTCAGCAAAAAAATAATTTTGAAATTGATTTTCAAAAAAAAGTTTATATCTAAAGATGTGCAACAACATTTTTTAGGTTTAATATATTAATTTAAATTTAAATTAAAGTAATTCTGATTTTCTTTCCTTTTGCGATAATCAAATTTCTCTTGTGTGATTAATAACTACACAGAAAAAATGATTGTTTCGTTTTTTTCAATTAATTGACTAACTGATTTATTTTTTATAGTTAAAATATATTGTTACAAATTTATTTTTAAATAGCTTAATTTACATTAAAATTTTATTTAGCCCATTTTTCGCCGACCGGTGATTATAATTACCATCACTTTTACTAATCATAACAGACAAATGATATATTTTTTATATAAAATACACTTTCAAATCAATTAATTAGAGCGATATTTCTTTTGTAAATTCTTTGTTTTGTACATTTCGCTGTATATTTTTTTTATTTGGAACTTTTAGAAATAGTTAAAAAAAGGATATAAAAATACAAGGAGATAAAAAACGAATAAATATCATATAATGTTTAGCAAATAAGTCTATATTTTTGAAAATAATTGTTTACTTTCCTCTTTAGAGTCCTATTCACTCCAAATAAAAAACAAATAATACACAATATATAAAATAAAATTTAATGGTGATTATAATTACCATTGGCGAAAAACGTATGCCTAATTGTGCGGTTTATGTATGCATGCATGTAAATTTTTTTTCCATCAGAAACAAAAACAACTTAATTATGGAAGTGATAGTGGTGAACACCAATGAGTATACGAAACAAAACAATATTTTAGACAATAATGCACAGTTCAACTGTTGCGACGATTCATCACACTGTCCCACAATATGAAAACTATTGGAGTCAGCAGCCAGACCTAGGTGCTCAAATTGTAAAACAGACCATGACACGTTTTGAATTTCGGTGGATAAAGAAATTTCTGCATGTCAGTAATAAAAACGAATTAGACACAAATGACCGATTTGCCAAAATGAGATCTTTACTCTGTGTATTAAATAAAAGGTATTTACAGTTTGGAATTTTCAGTGAGCATATGTCAATTGACGAGCAAATGGTACGATACTTTGGAAAGCATTCGAGCAAAATGTACATCAAAAATAAGCCCATTCGTTTTGGCTTCAAGTTGTGGGTTCTGGCTTTATCTAATGGATATACATATGAATGTATTGATGTACAACTCCCGACGTTACAACCGCAAATGTCATAAGTATGTAAATGTAAAACAATAAAATATTGAACTACCGTATAAATGTCAAAGGCAAGAAGTGGTGGTCCTCATTTTCGAATGCTGTGAACTCATTTGTAGTAAATGCTTGAAAGTTGCAGACTTTTGTGTGCAGAATAGGAAAAGGTCGAGGTAAAACACAACTAGAATTTCAGTCGGAAATCGCAAGAACACTTCTTGTTTGCGAGGATACAGACGGACAGCAAATGGGAGCAGAGGAGTCAAGGTCTAAACGTAGCAAAGTGCAACAACATGTTATTGTAAAGTACGAAGAGGGTAAAAAACGACGGTGTAAGCAATGCCACAGTCACACTCCATTTATGTGTAAAGAGTGCGACATGCACCTACATACAAAATGCTTTAAAATTTACCATAATAAATTTTTGTCATTAAATAAAATGCAATAAATAAAATTATTTCTAGATACTCTTGAAATAAAATGTAATAAGCAAAATGCTTTGAAGTTACTTATTTAAAATTTCATACGTGTATACATATTTCGCCGATGGTAATTAAAATTACCACTCATTTTCTAGAAAACTACAACAACCACTCAGTTCAAAGTTTGGAATTTTCTTAATTAGCAAAAAACCAGGTACAAAAAAAATTTTATGCAAATCGGTCAACAGGAACTTGGTGCGGCGAAAAATGGGTTAAGTTGTGAAGTTAAAGTTACAGTAGTTCGAACATGATGTTAAGTTGTTATTATGTGCAGCATACTCTTAGGCACTTTTAATTTTCCTGCATATTACTTAACATTAACATTACGTCTTAATTTAAATGTAACGGTTTCCGAATGAAGTAGTGTGTACATACGAGAACTATGCCGAATGTTACCGAACACCACTTTGTTACTATAAATAGCCGAACAACACAGCTAACATGATCAGTATAACAGTAGAACTTGTTAAGTGTGTGTCAAAGTGAGTTTGACAATAAAGGTGTATAACAATAAGTAAAGCGATATAAAAACAATATCTGAGTGTATTTAAATAAATAAAGTGGTCTTAATTTTATAACCAATTTCAACTGTTATTGATTGCAATAAAATAACTCAAGGATTATATATAGTTTTTAATATTTTTTTATCAAAAAAAACTGATAAAATTATTTCAAATAAGTATATCATTTTTTGTATCCTAAATAACCCATTAATATTACGGACTTACAGAAGTCGTTCGTTTTTTTAGGGATGAAAATTCGGTTTCATTATTCTGCAATACGTAAAATTTAAAAATCAAAATCATGATTACTTTTACATTGAATTATACAAAGTTATGTATTTGAATTGCTTTTAGCAAATCTTGCAATAAGTAATTATATTGTGTGTATATATGAGGAGCTCAGCGCCTAAACGGCCTAAGCCCAAAAAAATGGTTCTGAAAAGAACGAAGTACTAAAAATATTTTTATTATTTTGTTGTTAATCGTAAATAAATATTAGTTGTAATATTTGTTTTAGGTCAATCATTAGGTATTAATTAACTTAGATAAGGACTGTTTTAAACAGTTAATACTGAAATTAAAGTGGCGTAGGCCATTTTGGAATCCATTAAAAAAATTTATTGATAGGAACTGAGGGTTAGGCCATTTTGGCTCCATTTCTTCAGATAAATAATAAAAATATTTTATAGGAGGTATGAACTCTTTGAGTTCCTGTAAATCCTTAAGCTTTGCAGCTTCAATATATCGTCCTCCAGGATAAAGCGGTTCCAATTCAAGATTTACAAACTTTCTGGAGTTCCTTTTTGAAATATCAACTTCTTAAAAAAAAACATCTATGTTATTTGAATATTTGTATTGAATTATATTAGAATTGAAGCAACAGAATCTTAAGCCATTCAACTTTTGAAGTATTGTCTGAGAGATTTTTCTGTTTTTCACTAGTTTTTCGATTAAGGATATGCTTTTAATATCATCTGCCGTTATATTTACCAAGTGAAATGCTTTTCTTTTTTTTTTTTGCCGTGATGATTACACGATCCCAATCATCAGGCGTAAAAATGTCTTTATAATATTTTTTCCTTTTCAATAAGACCAAAATTTTGATCGCATGGTAGGAATGAGTGGCCAGATACTAAAAATTTGTGGTCTATCTGTTCCACTGGGGAAGGTCGAATTATTGACTATATATGTGCAAATAGTGCTCATTTTTATGTTTCGGGTTTGGCCATGACATTGACTTTTAACACTTGACATTGGCTTTCACGTAATGCATAGAGCAAGACCATATTTCCTATTCGACAGCTATTCCCTCATTCCTGGTATACATGAATGGCTTGTTTGTCATAATGTCATGAATATGCAGTGTCTACACAGACTAGTGAAAATTACAGTTGTAGCACAGAATTTATTATTTTGTTATTAACAGTAATCGCTATGGAATTATATCTTTATACTAAAATATGTATCACTTTCTTTGTATAACTTCGATATGTTAGTAAAATGTTTTCATAAATTTAGTATTTCAATGAAAGTGGATGTTAAAGTAGGCGTGTCAATAAAGTTTCTGCTAATAAATATATCTTAGATATTTAAATATAGTTCTTTCTTCTTCCAAAATCGTTATTTATAGAGAAATTATATGAATTTGAGGTACAGCGTATTTGTCTGGCAAAATTTTAAGCCCCCTAGCCTCATATATCTGGGAAAATGTTTTAAAAAGAAGTACTAATGTATCACATTATAAGTCAAGTCATTACTATAATACTTCTTTGTCAGACAGACGATATGTAACAGTCATTGAAATGTATGTTGTTTAGTAAGAGCTAGTCTTTACCTAGTTTATGCTGGGATATTAGTGTCACTGAAATTATAGAATATTTCTATTTATTTAATTATCTTTAAATGTTGTTTTCTTAAACTTGCTTGAAGAAATATAGGGAAAAGAAATTATGATGGAATACAAACCTGTACAACCAATACAAACACACTTACTTATACTACCGTGATAAAACAGAAAAAAATTTTTTTGTAATGCAATTTATAAAATATCCATGGAAAGAAAAAGCAATAAGAAATAATAAAAAACAAATCTTATAGCATCCACTAGCAACAACAAAAATAACAGCAACTACTTGGTAAGCACATATGAAAAGCTGTTTCATCAGCAACAACTATCAGCAGCACAACAATGGTAGTGCTCTTTTTTGTGATAACTTTTATTGTTGTTATAAATGTCGTTATAATGCATATGTATATTCAAATCACAAAAACCCACAGAGCAGAGACGAACACCTATTAATACATACATAGATTTATGAATTCAGATATTAAAGCTGACGGGGAAATAACAGTTTTATAATAAGAATGTACTCTCAATTTAAAATTGTACCAGAATTGACTCCAGTAGAATTGTATACGGTCTAGTTTTTTTTTATAAATATTTTCCAAGGTATAATTATTGTACATATTTATTTGGTACGTTTATCCCAACCATCACACTTTTTTCGGCAAAAGTACCACACACGTACGCGTATGATTAATGTTTAAATTAATTGCTGTTATAGCCACTGTTGGCATTGTGAATGCCAGCAGCGTCACTTGCTGCAGCATAATTAGTGCAGTAATGAAGCATTTTATTATTATTGTTATCGCCGTTAACACTTTTGAATAAAACAAATTTGACCCATATCTAGTTCGTAGAATATTCTTACAACCATTGCACGACACAACTGAGGGCATCAATGTGTGTCATTCTATAAACGAAAAAAATATGCAACGAGTTTAATGGGTATTGAATGACGAATACTAAACGAGTGCGGTTGACTGTTCGATGGATATATATCGTCTAGTGACGGTATTGTCTATTGCATTGCATGTGACAGCACATTATAAAATTATTGTAATTTTTTTTGTTTTTGTTGTTTGATGTGCACTTGAAGTCTATAAGGATGTCAAACTTTTTGTTGGTATTTATATTGTTGTAGTAGTTATTTTTGGCATTGCCTCTTAATATAGTTTGATGCAATTTTTGTATGAGAAATTTAATTATGTGTAATTTTAAAGCATTGGTGTAAGAATTTTTTTTATTTTTTTAAGCAAACATAGTGACAATGGAAATTTTTTTGTAAATGTAAAATAGAGGAAGTATGCGAATTATAAAATTTTATCTAACATATATCAATATAAAGTAAAACAATTTTGGCTGCAGTAACTATAATTGCGATAAAAAAAACTATTTGGTTGTGGCTACAAAAATCATTTCGGAACTTTAGTGCAAAGTCATTAAGAAATATTTTTGTTTCTATTTAAGACGTTTTATGATAAGAGTAATACATTTTTCGATATATAAGAAAAAACCATAATTTTAAAAAAATCGGTGTTCGGGGTTTCACTTGTTAAATCGGTTCATTGATATAAAAGTAAAAATAAAAATAAAAAATACGAAAACATATTCGGCTGTACCGAATCTTTTATACCCACCACCAATTTTGTGTACGTTTAAAGCACAATATTTATTATTTTGTTAATCGCTATGGAATAATCTATTTATGCTAAAATATGTATCACTTTCTTTGTAAAAGGTGATTAAGCTTTAAGGGTCGATATTGAAGGTGAACCACATCTCAACGTCAAGTTTTTTCTGCATTTCATTGGACATTTCTCAGTTTTAGACTAACTCAATTTGAACTATGAAAAGAAACGCAATCGAGCAAAGCGTTAAAATTATTCAGGTTTATTATGAAAATTTAAGTTCAAATCAAAATACATGTCGTGCACTTCTTGATTCCTTTGGTCACCATAATCGTTAAAATTCGTTCACAATCGGGAGAATTCTGAAAAATATTTAAGTTTCAGCAAAACAGGTGTGCATGAAATGTTCAAACATCTGTGAAAGCCATCTTAGTTTGTTGAACGGAAATTATTTCTGTTTTTCGCAATAGTGTGGCAAAAGAGCAGGCAACCTCGACTCATTATCGTGCCCAACAATTGAACATCAACATTGTCAGTGAAAATTTGGATCATCGGATGGAGGTGCGCCGCCGAGGTCTCCGATATTTTGTTCCATACATAATTGAACCATACTAATATTATAATAATAAAAAAAAATTACAATAATTTAATAAATAATTTGTGTTTAATTCAAAATCAAAATCGGCCCTTAAAATTCAAGCACCCTTTATAACTTCGATATGCTAGTAAAATGTTTTCGTAAATTCAGTCTACAGTCGTTAAGGTAGGCGTGTCAATAAAGTTTCTGTTAATAAATGCAACTTAGATATTTTAATATAGTCCTTTATTCTTCCAAATACTTTGTCAATAGAATATGAATTTAAGATAAACTGTTTTATGGGAGCTAGGTATTAAATTGGGCGTGTCACCTTAATTTTCTGGCATAACAATGAATTTGACTAGAAGGATATACGTAGCAAATTTAATCATCATACCTCTAATTTTGTCGGTTTTATGAGCTTTTAAATTTAATTAACTGTAGATAACGTGAAATGTGGGCGTTAGAGTAGGCGTGTCGAGGTTGTTTTTGCTAATAAATACAACTTAGATATTTCAATATAGACCTTTAATCTTCCAAAATCTTTATTCATAGAGAAATTATATGAATTTGAGGTAAAGCGTTACATGAGAGGTGGACGTGTCAATTTTTTTCCGTTGAATATACCGAAAAATACACTGTGCGGTATAAATTTTCGTACATTTTGATATATAACTCCTTTCCTAATTAATAGATTTTGGCAGGAAATGTACATTCGTGATTTTATGATTCTACTTTAATGAGTTTGGACACAATTGCATTTTATTCGATGTTGGAAGGACACGGTTTTTTTGACCTACTCATGCATTACGAGCTATAACTCTCTCCCTCTCTCTTCCGACTTAGCCCATTTTCAATACCAACGAAACCTGGTGTATAAGAAATATTCTGGCAAAATTTGAACCCTCCTAGCGTTTTCGGTCCGACCACTATCGTGCTTTCAACAGACGGACAGGCGAACCAACATAGCTAGATCATCATAAAATGAAACCCTGATTCAGAATATATAAGCTTTATGGGGTCCAAAATGGATATTTCGATGTGATACAAACAGAATGACAAAATGAATATACCCCACCATGTTTTTGGTGGCGGGTATACAAATCAGTCTTTTAAAACAATTAATAACATAAACTTTTTAATATATTAACAGTATCCCTCTAACAACATACCTTTATGTGTGTTTAGTAGTTCTTTTCAACTTCAGACAAGTTATCTGTCTGTACTTTTTTTCATATATCAAATTTAATTTTTTTAATTTTTCATAGGTAACTGTAGTTTATTAATTAAGCCCTTTCATTTGATATCTATATTGGCTCTCTTGATTGTATAATAACTGAAAAATACCGATTACCATTGGTAAAGTTTAGGAATACCACTGAGGCAGTTGTACCTTGGTGCTTATATCTCAGTTAGTTTAAAACCTATTTATTAGTTTTTCTTGGAGTTAAATTTTGAGACCTAGCCTAATAATGTGGTGTCTTTAATATGTCTAGAAGCTACAAAAATTTGATATATTAAAAATGTATATTTTTAAAATATTTTTTGTGCCTATAACTTTGCCAGAGGGTGACGGATTGGTCCAATATCGTATCTATAAGCAGTCACAAATGTGCCGTTCAATTATCCTAGGGCTGAAAAATTATAGTTTTTGTGGTGAAAATAAGGAAAAAAACAGAGATAGTTATATTTATTTGCTCATATCTCAGAAATTTATAAGGCGTTTATAATATTTTCAATACTAATATGTTCGAAGTATAACTTATGTTTTGATATTATACACGGTGATGTCGGGTGGGTTAGAAAAATGATTTCAATATACACACGGACGGACGGACAAGCAGACAATGCTCAATAGACTTTACTATGAGAAATATATTCTTTATAGTTTCGGATATAAATATTGCAGAAATTCAACTCGTAATGACAAACCTATTATACCCTTACACCCTCTGTGAAGGGTACAAAAACACATTGAAGGAAAAGTTGCGTAAATATCGAGTGTGTTGGTGACGAAACTAATTTCTAAAGAGAGTGAAATAATTGTAATACAATTATAACATGTCGATGGCTTAATATAACAAGTAAGAGCACTATATTCGGCTGTGCCGAATCTTTTATACCCACCACCAATTTTGTGTACTTTTAAAGCACAATATTTATTATTTTGTTAATCATTATGGAATAATCTCTTTATAATAAAATATGTATCACTTTATTTGTAGAGGGTGGTTAAATTTTAAGAGCCCATGTTGAAAGTGAACTACACCTAGTCTTTAAATTTGTTTTCTGCACTTCACTTGACATTTCTGAATCTCAAACTTACTCAATTTGATCCGTAGAAAGATACGCAAATGAGCAACGCTTTAAAGTTATTCAGGTTTTTTATAAAAATGGGCGCTCAAATCAAAATGCATTTTGTGCACTTCGTAATTCTTTTGATCAACATAATCGTTCAAATTCGTCCACAATCGGAAGAGTTGTAAAAATTATTTAAATTTCTGCAAAACAGGTCTGTATAAAATGTTAGAAAATCTGTGAATGCCTTCTTAGTTCGTTGCTGTTTTTTGCGATAGTGTGGCAAAAGAGCAGTCAACCTCGACTAATCATCATGCCCAAAAATTGAGCATCAACATTGTCATTGAAAATTTGAACCATCAGATAGAGGAGTGGCGCCAAGGATGGGGGCGCCATTTGGCCGATATTTTGTTAAATACATAATTGAACCATACAAATATTATCATTATAAAAAGAAATAATAATAATATCCTAAATAATTTGTGTTTTATTTAAATACAACATCGGCCCTTAAAATTTAACCACCCTTCATAACTTCGATATGCTACTAAAATGCTTTTGTAAATGTGGTCTTTCAATGAAAGTGGGCGTTAAAGTAGGCGTGTCAACAAAGTTTCTGCTAATAAATATATATTTCAATATAGTCCTTTATTTTCTCAAAAACTTTGTCAATAGACGTTAAAGTGGGCGTGTCACCTAAACCTTTTGGCACAACAGCTACATTAATTAGTAGGATATATGTAGCAAATTTCATCATCATACCTCTAATTTTGTCGGTTTTATGAGCTTTCAAATTTCATTAACGGTAGATAACGTGAAAAGTGGGCGTTATAGTAGGCGTGTCAAAGTTGTTTTTGCGAATGAGTACAACTTAGGTGTTTCAATATAGCCCTTTATTATTCCAAAATCTTTATTAATAGAGAAATTATATGAATTTAATTTAAACCGTTATATGGAAGGTGGGCGTAAAAGTTGGCGTGGCACCTTAATTTTTTGGCACAATAATGACATTGCCTAGGGGGATATACCTAGGGGGATAGCAAATTTTATCATCATACCTCTAATTTTGGCGGTTTTATAAGCTTTTTTTTAGGCGTGTCAAAGTTGTTTTTGCGAATGAGTACAACTTAGGTGTTTCAATATAGCCCTTTATTATTCCAAAATCTTTATTAATGGAGAAATTATATTAATTTTAGGTAAAACGTTATATGGTAGGTGGGCGTAAAATTGGGCGTGGCACCTTAATTTTTTGGCACAATAATGACATAGGGGGATATACGTAGCAAGTTTTATCATCATACCTGAAATTTTGGCGGTTTTATGAGCTTTTAAATTTCATTAACGGTAGATCGTGAAAAGTGGGTGTTATAGTAGGCGTGTCGAAGTTGTTTTTGCGAATGAGTACATTTTAGATGTTTCAATATACCATTTTATTATTCCAAAATCTTTATTAATAGAGAAATTATATTAATTTTAGGTAAAACGTTATATGGTAGGTGGGCGTAAAATTGGGCGTGGCACCTTAATTTTTTGGCACAATAATGACATAGGGGGATATACGTAGCAAGTTTTATCATCATACCTGAAATTTTGGCGGTTTTATGAGCTTTTAAATTTCATTAACGGTAGATCGTGAAAAGTGGGCGTTATAGTAGGCGTGTCGAAGTTATTTTGGCGAATGAGTACATTTTAGATGTTTCAATATAGTCATTTTTTATTCCAAAATCTGTATTAATAGTGAAATTATATGAATTTTGGGTAAAACGTTATATGGGAGGTGGGCGTAAAAGTGGGCGTGGCACATTGATTTTCCGTTACAAAAAAGCCTTTTACCTATTAGCAAAGTGGTCAAAATTTCAGAGTCGTACATCTAATTTTGTTGCTTTTATGACGTTTTTGTTTTTAAATATACCGAAAAATACACTGTGCGGTAAAAATTTTCGTACATTTTGATCGATAAGTCCTTTCCTAATGCATAGATTTAAATAATTTTTAGAAAAAAAATATTGTTTTTACTCAGGAAATATATATTCGAAGTTTCGTGAGTCTACGTTAATGCGTTTGGACACAATTCCATTTTATTCGATGTTCGAAGGACATGGTTTTTTCGACCTACTCTCGCTTTACGAGCTATAACTCTCTTCCTAATATTCCGATTTAGCCCATTTTCAATACCAAACAAACCTTGTCTATAAGAAAGATTCTGGCAAAATTTGAGCCCCCTAGCTTTTTCGGTGCGACCTCTATCGTGCTTTCAACAGACGGACAGACGGACGGACATAGCTAGATCGTCATCAAATCAAACCCTGATTCAGAATATATATACTTTATGGGGTCTAAAATGGATATTTCGATGTGTTACAAACGGAATGACAAAATGAATATACCCCCACCATTTTTTTGGTGGCGGGTATAAAAAGGGCGAATATCGATTTTTAACGAAATCACAATTTTACCGTTTTCTAGTAGTCCACAAACAAACACATCTTCCTCATTTAATTATTTTTATTTTTATTTGGTTTTTTGCTTCTTCTGTAAAGTAAACCAACAATAAGTATTCGATTTTATTGAATACTTCGACATATAAAGACCGGGGTTTCGAAAAATTTTATAATTTTGATTGGTGTCAAAAAATTTTAAAAATATAAGATAATCGAATTTTTTGGGAACCGGCTTTTAAAACTCTTTTTATGATCACAACAGAAAAATTTGGTTGCAAGTTATAAATCGTAGCGAAGAATTCGGTATCAATAACGAATGGGTTTTCTGTATAATAAACGTATTGGAATTTTAAATCTATAAGCTTCAAATCATTATTAAAATGTTCTTAATTGCTTGCGTGATGAAGTAAATTGCCATTTGATATTATTTTTAGTTATCCAAGGTAAAAGTTACGTTGTATATATAAGCTTTTAATATTACAAATTCTGTAAAATATTAGCGTGAACAATAGTATTGTTGCGAAGCGAGCACATCATAAAGTCTTCCGATAATGCAATTTTTTCAACTATTGTTTTTCATGTTTCGATTTTATACAATTGAATTATGAAATGGGATTGTATTACAATTATATGAGATTATGAAAAGATTATGTAAGTGTTGCAGTTGCATTAGTATTGTATTGTATGATTTAATAACAATTTTAGATAAAGTTGGTGTTGAAAACAAGGGATATCAAAAGCCCAAACCAATGATAGGTATACGCATATGCAAAATGCCGTATCATCCGACATTCTCATACACTCTAGATGAGTTCTCAGTGATCTGTTACTACAATAGTTAATTTTCGGTTTGAGTCATCACCTCACTGATTGCAATATTGTTTTACTTTCTGACACGATTTCCCATTGCCTAAGCCTTAGATTAACTTGTGAACCCCTGAACATTTCGTAATGTACTGGTTGCTCTTAGATATTATCTAGCAAAACCATGGTTTCAAAAAGCTTTAATCTCTCTCTGACTGGGTGTCTAGTCAAATTAAGCCACATTTGCAAGATGATTTTATATTTATTTTAATCTAGGAATAAACTATGATACCCTTTATTTTTTAGAGCAAAAACAAACGGAATCAGAATGGAAGAGCTCTTGTTAGATTCTTTATCATAGAAAACTTTCATGTTCGAAGAAGATTTCGATCAATATCGAGTGAGGAAGTTTGCCATCTCTTTATTGTTTTTACTTAGAGCGAAATTCTTTGTAGCCCAAGTAGGCTGGAGTATAAAGTTGTTTAAATGTAGACCTTATGGTAAATTGACAACACTTCTGTGGTTAATGACTATTAGGGCGTTTTCGAAGATTCTCAACTAGACTGTTCTGAAAAAGAAAAGTTTGACGTACACCTTCTGATAGAAGCAATTTTTGTTTATTTAAAAAAACACATAACTATTTATTTTGTTACATATTTTGCATTTATAACCGGATCTCACTTTTGTTTTGGCCTAACGGCCACTAACCTCAAGAAAACAGTGTAAAGCAAGCCCCAAGTTAGGCAACAAAAAATAAAAAAAATATTTCTTCACCGTAGCAAAATTTAAAAAAATTTTTATAAGCTTTTATTTTTTGAAATTAGGGTCGTACTTTAGGGTCGTTGATAAGGGTGGGTAGCGGTTGTGCAAAAAATTATTTTCCAAGTTACCTTGCGAGCTTTATTTGATATCAAAGATGTACGGCAGACGTTTGGTTACTTGTGGCATGTATTAATTCAGAAGAAGGCAAAAGGTATTTTATTTATGAAATACACAATGTCACCCACTTCAAGCTCGATTTTATATGTTTTGACCGCAAGGTGCTCTGACATATTTTTCACTCGTTTATTTACAAGTTTTTTGTTTGATTTTGTTGTTAAATAATAAACGTATTTCAAGTTTAAATTAAAAAATCTTTGTCAAATGCAAATTATCTATTTACAGAAGCAGGCTTAAAAAGTGCATTTCATTTTCTAAAAAATTCTATTAGCATCAATTTCCTGGTAAAGAACAGTAAAGCTTAAAACCGTTCAGGTAACCATAATTGAATTTCCTTTTATATACGTTCGTACACAAGTATATGGATTTATTTTCAGTCATAGACACACTGTGACTGCAACGTGAAAAAGTATGCACCAGCATTTGGATATTACAAAAAACAATAACTGCATAATAATATGAGAGGCAATCAAACATAAACTTTTGCTCTGTTTGTCACCAACCAACTAACCAAACAATAATTTGTACTCTTTGTGTGTATTTGTGGCACTGAATGTCTGTAGCACATTTCACTGTTTCTGTATATTTGTTATTATTTTTTATTAAATTTTGCATTCTATCCATGCGACTGTATATAATTTATTTGAGTTTGTGTGAATAACTGTTAATATTTATGTTAGTGTTTGTGCATATTTGTTTGCTGCCAACACTAAATGCAAATGTCATGTAATTTGGTCAAATAAAGATAACCTCGCATTTAAAACTTTTAGAAAATTTTTCCCATGCAACTGCTTTTTTTTTAATCTTCCATGGATTTGTAAAGTCAACCTCTACTTTTGCTACCAGATTAAACCACAAATTTGAATAGACTTAAGACAGGAAATTAAATCTTTTTTCAACAGGATATAAAGCAGTTTCGTTCTGTTAGAGGGTAGTGTGAAAAAACGGTGAGATAAAAAAGAAAATTAAATAAACAGAGATTATATAAATCTTTGCTTGTATACAGATGTTTAAATTGTATTGCTTTGTTTGTCACTTTTACGTTTTATTGCCATATTTATTATTTAATATTCCTCTTGAGATAACTTTTTTTCTTCCTTTGTTATACTTATTTCAAAAACTTTCACTTTCAATTACACTCACTTTCACTTTGACTTTACTTGAATTTTATATATTTTTTTTCTTATTCATTTTTCTTCATATACATTTTTGTGTGCTTGTTCTCTTTTTTGGCAGGTTTATTTTTATTTTTAAATCTCTACGGTTTTTATATGTAGATTTTGTTGTTGTTTCATCCTTATTTGTACCCGTACATATTTGCGTTCCAACTAATCTAGACGTGCTTTACTGTCAACCGTTTCTTACCAACAAAGAGCTTTCGAATGTTTCTTTATGCTTTGTGGTCTCAGATTTGCTTCTCAATGTGTTTGTACATAGTGGATGCTGCATGAGAGCCATGAGTTTTTAAGAGCATGAGATTTTTTTACCTAATTGACATCCTTGACGCATGTTTTTGACAATTTTCACGCACTTGAATACAACAATAAATTGTTTGAGTGTTGACGGTTACATCTGTCAGATGTGTCAGCAGGAGAAGGAAAAGGCTCCATCTAGGAAATAAATTTGTTAAGTAGGATGATAGAGAATGAACCAATTTCAGTGGAGAGCTTTTAGAAAATAAAACAAAAATATATTTACTTTTACCGTTACGTTTTGTATTTATATACGAAACGGATCATAGCACGTTTATTTGAAATTTTATTTTTACACATACTCGTATGTTTTTGTATTATAAATGGACACTTTCAATGGAAATGGATTATTCTTTTTGTGTTACAGAACTAAAAGGACAATAATGGTGTTAAAATCTGTTACAAAATATAATTGTAAACAATATTTATTTTATTATTTATTTATTTATTTATTTATTTATTTTATTTATTTATTTATATATTTTTATTTTCAATTCTATACACAAGATTTATAGTCTCTTATTACAGTATAGAATGCTTTAATATCAAAAAAAAAATAAGTTTAATATATAAACGAATTATAAATGAATGAATTAAAATATAAGAAATATATATAAGATAAACAAAGTTTTATGGTAACATAATAAAAAAAAATATACATATGTAACTAAAACAAAAATACAGTTTTATGTTTAAAAAAAAAAAAATTTAGTTTGAAAACAAATTGTATAATGCTTTTTTAAAGCTCAGTGCGTTACTAATAATTTGTATATTATACGGGAGGCAATTCCAAAGACGAATTGCATTAATAAAAAATTGCCAATCAGAAATTAAACTTTGATGTCCAAAAGATATAAGCCTATTACCTCGATCAGATCTCGAAAAGCTTAAACGGTTATAAAGATAAGATGGTTGACGGTTGTACACTATTTTGTGCAAAAATATAAGCACCCTTGTTTTCAACAAATCATTAAACTGGATGCCATATAATTTACCTGTAAATGGTGATACAGATGCAAATCTTTTTAGGCCATATACATACCTAATGATACTTCTAAATATTGTGTCTAGTTTCTGATTACTTGCGGCGTCACAACTAGCAAATAACTCACATCCATATAAGAGAATAGGAATTAAATAGGTTTTAGCGAGAAGTGATCTTATCCTGATAGGAGTACAATATTGCGTTGGCCATAATGTCCTAAGCATTGAATATGTTCGTCCACATGCGTAATTTATATGGTTGGACCACGAAAGATTTTTGTTAAAAAAAACTCCAAGATTTTTGGCTGAAGATACTATCTCTATTCGTTTATTATTGAGGTGAATATAAGGTATGATGTTAATTGTAGGACGCTTTTGAATGACTAGGCATTTGGATTTTTGAGGATTGATACTTAATCCATTAGCGGTAGCCCATCGCGATATGCATTCTAGCTCAGCATTTAGTGTTTCAATACATTGTTCAATTTCGGATGAGTCACAGCTAATGTAAATTTGAACGTCATCAGCATACATTCTTATTTTACAGAAATTAAGTTGGTTGGGAAGATCATTAGCATATAACGAGAATAGTAGTGGCCCAACAATAGACCCTTGTGGCACACCTCTTACAACTGGTAGTAAGTTAGACTTTTCATTTGACTTTTTCACATACTGACACCTTTTTGAGAGGTATGCTGATATCAACTGCGTAGCGGTAGAAGAGAACATAAACATATTTTTTAGCTTGTAACACAAAAGGTTATGATCAACTGAATCGAAGGCTTTAGAATGATCTAAAAGTACTAAAAAATAGTTTTTCGTGAATCTATTTCTTTTCTTATATCTTCTGCAACATCTACAAGTGCAGTTGTGCAACTTTGATTACTACGGAAACCAGATTGTTTGTCACTTAACAATTTTTGATCACTTACAAAAATTCCTATCTGCTTCTGGATGATTTTCTCAAATATTTTAGACATGAAAGGTAATATGGCAATAGGTCTGTAATCCGATTTATTTTTTGGAATAGGTATGTCCTTAGCCTTTTTCCAATTTGAAGGATAGCAACTAGTGGTAAGAATTGTGTTAATAATGTGAGTTATGAATGGCAGTAACTTTGGCAAGAGTATTTTAAAAAATCTTGGATGAATATCATCTGAACCAACAGCATTAGACTTAATGGACATGCAGCTTGTAAGGACCTGTAAGAGAATTCGTTGCTGTAAGCATGGTAATAACTTATGTCAGCTTCGATCATAGGAATGTTTATAAACTTTTCGTTAATATAATTTGGATCAAAATCACTAGCTTCATTATTTTTAAATTTTCCTATACCAATTTCTTTAATGGTTTTCCAGGTTTGCTTCGATCCCACTGCTGCACCAAATTTTTCAGCATAAAATTTGGACTTTTCCTGTTTAACCATTTTATGAACTTCCTTTCTTGCAACACAATACTCTGTTCTTAAATCTGTGGTTCTAAACCGCTTCCAACGTGAATAGGTAAGGTCTCGATATTTAATTAGTTGCTTTATTCTTGTCGAAATCCATGGATTTTTTGTTTGATTTATAATTTTGGTTTTAAGTGGAACATGTTGATTAAACAAATGAGACATGTGATATTCAAAGAACGATAATTGGTCTTCCGTAGAATTGATGTAATATATTTCATTCCAGTTAACACAACAAACATCTAGTTCAAGTGCATTGTAGTTTATATGTGCAAAATCTCGAAATGTGATTGAGTATGGTGGGACTTGCAATTGAAAGTCGTAGGTTATGTATAGAAGATCATGTTTGGAAAAACAAGGTGCGAGTAGTTGATCGTATAGTAAGACCTTATTAAGATTACAAACAAAGGCAAGATCTATTAAGGTACTACTAGATGAAGTAAAGTGGGTAGATGTAGTTGTATTTATTGGTGAAAGTCCAAATGGAGTCATGATGTCAACTAAGCTACTATCATTTAAAAGATTCCAATTAAAATCACCCACAAGAATGGCTTCATTATAAAGAACCGATAGATCTCTCCAAATATTACAAAATTGTTCAATAGATACGTTATTATTTGGCCTATACAGACTTCCCACCAGTAACTTTCTTCCCTCTGATAAAATTTCTATTAAAACGTATTCAACTAGACTATTACCGTTAATGGTATTGTCATCATTAGAGCAGCATTTAATATTGTAAGCTAATCCTTTTCTAATGTACATAGCAACTCCACCAGCATGCCTATTTCTATCAACTCTTACTAAGTTGTAACCAGTCAATGAAACCGATATATTGGTATTTCTTGGCTTAAACCATGTTTCTGAAATGCATATGATATCCACACTCTAATTTTCAAATATATACCTGAATTCATCTATTTTTGGTACCAAGCTTTCAGCATTTATGTGACATATTTTCAAGCCAATTTTCCGTTTACCCAAAATTTTAATCATATTTGCAGTACCGTAATTGGATTGCCCCCTACTATTATTCATATTGCACATTTTTACGTACAGTAAAAACTGAAAAAAAGTAACGCACAGGCTAACAAATAAATTGCAAAAGTTTTGTGGTAAGGACAATAAGGAAACGAAAGCATTACAACCTCATAAAAAAACATCATAAGATTAAAAAAATTTATAATAAAATTAATTTTAACAATAATAATACAAAAATACGAAAAACAATAACAAAATATATATATAAAATATTTAATGAAACGGGTAAGATATTTATTCATATTACTACAAATTAAATGTATTATTCGGCTGCACATCAACGTTTTGATCAGAAGATACCGGAAAAAACAAATTCAAATTACCGATTTCAGCTATCTTTCCATACTTTTATTAAAAAGTGTTTAAAAAATTATTTTTTTTTAAATCTTGATGGCGATGTAAACAGCCAACGTTCACAAATAATGAACACCACTTTATTAAATTGTTGTCTTTTTGCCTCTCGTCCTTAACTCAATTGAATTTAAAATTACTGTATGGATTATGATAAAATCTGGTTAACCTCGATTATTAATAACATATTTCGTATATTTCTTTAGGTTATAATATACGGCATGTTTTTTACATCTGACTTTTAAATTTGTGAGACATATGTAAATCTACATGTCTGTAAAGATTGCACTTTTACAGGCAACCGTCGCTGACTACTTTGCAGCAGCAGAGATTTCTGCTAACGGCTGATGTCACATGTTTTGACAGAATAAAATAAAGCGCGCTCTAATTAAAATTTTGTCAGATATCTTAACACATGTTTTTTTTACAGAAATAATGTTTTAAAGGTAACACACGACATGTTCGTATTAGCAGTAGAGAATTTGACGAGTCAGATGTAAAAAACATGCCGTGTATTAGCTGTTTTAGCAAGATTATATCTATTTTTTAACAGAAAAAAAAAATCAAATAAAATGGTAATTAAAAAGGAACTGGAAGATTGGTGAGAAATAAATGCATATACTGACATGATAGAAAGAAGAATATAAAAAACACTGCACTGACAACGACATCATAATTTATCTTAAAATAAATACAATAAAAAATAACAGAGATAATTGACGCTTTAAAGGATAGTATTCGTGAAGCCATTGGTGAAATACAGCTGCACAATACAGCCGAGACAGCCATTTGAATGAAATAATTTTCCATTATTAACCGGAACGATTGTACTTTAAAATAAAAAAATAAATTTGATAAAATATTAAGTAGCCTTTTTATAGTATTTATTTTCAAAAAAAAAAAAGAAGTTATTTGGCGGACCCTTTACCTTCTTGATAGCTAAATCATTTTAAAAACTAACTTGGATCAAAAGACCCTAATTTAAAAATTCTAGATTCATAAAACTAAAGAATACATAAAGGAAAATAAAAGCGAAAAATGCACCAGTTTGGTTTTCACACATTAATGTACAAATTCAAAGTTTAAAATGTTTAAATATATATTTAAAAATGTTTTATTTTTTTTTTTTTTTTGCATAAAAACAAAATATGTTCTCAAAAGTACCAAAATCGTTTCTAGAATTTTCACTTTGAGCCCTGTTACGAATTTGTTTTACTAAATTACATAAATAATTTTTTCGATCTGGTGAAACCTTTTTTACAAACTTAATCCAAATAATTAAGAAAATTTTATTAAATAGGAATAGTGTTTTTTTCCCTTTTTCGGTACTTTTCCCCCCCTTAAAGTTTTTAATAATTTCACCTAAATAATTATCCATATTCTATTAGGTGATAATATATAATAATCGGTGCATAATATAAAAACTTTTATATAAAAAAGTACTAAAAAAAAGGTAAATTTTTTACACTTTACACATGCCAGCTTAAAGAAGGTGCTGAAATCATTTATTGCTTTTTTTTTCGGAGTAATAAATACAATTTAAATTTTCTCAATTTTATTTATTATAGTTTTTACCCGTTTTTGCCTCTTACTGGTTAAAAATTTAAAAAAAAGAGCCAGGCACTTGTCAGTTTATTTTTAAAGCCGATTACATTGCCTTTTCAAGTTGGTCTGTACTATTTAAAGTTCAGCAGATATACATAATGTTACAGATTTTATCCATTTTCATCCCCATATTTCGGGTGTCCCAACTAGAACGCAATTTTTAAATTTGCCGCCACTCGAAGTGTCATTGTTTGACATTTGAACAATTGTTATTGTTTGCTAGTAGAAGTTACGAGGTTAGTAACAATGCAGCGCTTCACGAATGAACAACGTATTCTCATTGTGAAATTGTTTTACCAAAATGGTGACAGTTTTGCGGCTACAGTTCGAAAATTGCGATCATCCCATTTCCATCTTGATGGCTTCGTCAATAGGCAGAATTGTCGCATATGGGGTGAGGAAAATCCTCGAGTGATTCACGAGAAGCAAATGCATCCTCAACGTGTCACTGTGTGGTGTGGTTTTTGGGCTGGAGGAATCATTGGACCTTTTTTTTATGAAAATGAGGTAGGTCAAGCGCAAACAGTCAATGGTGTTCGGTATCGTGAAATGATAACCAGTTTTTTCTTGCCTAGAATTGAAGAAATGAATGTGGAGGGCATGTGGTTTCAACAAGATGGCGCCACATGTCATACAGCCAGAGACAATTCAATTGCTGCATCAGTCATTTCCCGCTCGTGTTATTTCGCGTTTTGGAGACCAGAATTGGCCGCCTAGATCGTGTAATTTAACACCTTTAGATTTTTTTCTTTGGAGTTTTTTGAAGTCGATGGTTTACGCGAATAAGCCGACGACGACTCAAGCCTTAAAAGAGCAAATCGGACGCTGCATTAATGAAATACCACAGCATTTATGCAAAAAGGTCATTGAAAATTTCATTAAAAGATCGCGTGTGTGCCAGCAAAGCCGCGGCGGCCATCTGCAAGATATATTGTTCCATACATAACCTCATTCTGTCTACTTTACGATATAATAAAGTTTCACGATTTTTTTTTAAATATCTGTGTTTTATTTAAAATTTAAAAACTGTGTTATAGTTGGGACACCCTTAGTTTGAATATAAAAAGTTTCATTGTTGGTGGACCTATACATCTAAAGGCGAACCTAATGTCCATATTTAATGACTATAGCTTATTGCATTTGGGCTATAGGATGATCAATTACTCTATTACGTCAAACTTTTTTGTTGTCGAATTTATGAATGAAGATACTTTCAAATCATTAAGAATTTTTTTTATGAACCAATGGACCTCTAGGTCCCCAACTTCGATGTTAAGCATTAAGAAGCTAAGATTTTGGCACTAAAATCTCTTTTCTAATTAATGCTATTGTAAATATTAATACAGTTTATTAGAGCCCGGAATGTGATCCAGATTCAGCTAGTTCTGGGTGAATTTTAAAATCATCATTATATTTTAACGAACCAAACATAAATATATTTTTTCCATTCAAGAACGCATTTTTGTAGTATTTGTCGAGGTAAAAGAATCTGCAGATTTACCTTCTTACAAAAAATGTAGTTTAACAAAATGTAAACATTTAAGCGCTTAACGAAGAACACACAAAAACAAAAAATTAATTCATGTTGTAAATAACAGTGTCAAGTTGGCAAAGTTGAGGTTACATTTATGACAATATTTTTTTATTCACCATTTGCATGTTTGTATGCTATGTGCACATAAATACATAGAAACATATTGATGTGTAATACATATGCATGTATGTATGTATATGTTTGTATGTCTGATTAAGATAAACAATCAAAAAGAGTTAGTTAAATACTTGTTAACAAAGACTTAAATATTTATTTATGAGTTTTTTTTCTATTCTCTTTTATAAATTCATAACAACAATACCAATAAACAACGGGTTAATACGAGTAACAAATGCATAAAATTTGGATTATTTGTTTGTGTGTCTTAGAAAGTGGAAAACTGTGTATGAGGATGTGTGTTTTGGTGTATTGCTTTAACATTCACTTAAGCCTGAATACAATAATATTCATACTTATGTATGAGTGTTGATATGCAGCATAGTGGAGGCGCAATTTGTTACAAGTGGTATGTGTGAGTGTGTTATAAAGTTAATGGCTTGCTTTGACTGCAATAAATCCAATTTTAGCCTTTAAAATTGGGCCAAGAAAAATCCTTTTTAAACATGCCGTAAGCCAACCAGTATACCAGATTGAAAAGGGCAAATGACATGGGAAAGGCAATGCGTGAAATGCGATCAATTAAAGATACACTGTTAACATAGCGAGGACCTGAAATTTAATACAATTAAATTTGTTACTTAACCAGCAAAGTAAGTATTTAAAATACTGTCATCTTACCTTTCTTATTATTGGCGGCTTCTCGCTCACGCTCTTTGCGAAATTTCGTATCACCTATAAAGCACAACCACATTTGTTTAGCCTTTGATATAACAGGCGCATCTGTTTGCGTTGTTCTCTCCATAGTGGAGGCATGGGAGGAGGGACATTGAAAAATATGTGTGGGATCATCATCGTAAATTGGACAAATCATAGCATTGCGCTTGCGAAATCCCCCCGTTAAATTTTGAACACATTCTGAGTTTTGTGAAAGCTCTGCCAACGATTCATTACTTTCAAGCATTGATGGTAGTTCTCGTTCAATATCATCATAGTCCAATTGTTCTTCTTCCATATCTTCCCATTCATCTTCACTAATTGCAGGTATTTCACCGCTGCCAACTTTTGTAAAATAGTGCACACCAGCAAATTCCAACAGTGTGGCGATACAGTAGAGAAAACACATGAGCAGAAACCAGTCTAGAGCTGTGGGATATTTAACTTTGGGTAAATCTATGCGTGAGTCAAGGCTAATTGTTGAGAGGGTAAGAACGGCCGTAACACAAAGGCCAACACGATCGCTGGTCGCCTCACGATGAATCCAGAAAGAGACCCACGATAGGACCACAATAAGAATACATGGAACATAGACCTAAAATCGAGTTAGAAATAATTGTTTAAAGTAGTTTTACTTCATAACAAAAAGGTTCTAAAAATAATCAATGAAATATAGATATTTAAGAAAACTCATAATATCTTATACAATAGCAGAAATAGATTTTCTGAATAAGTTTTTTATATATGTATGTGTGTGTACACCACAAGACAGTTTTGAATAATTTTGTTTTTTTTCGCCGAATGTAGGGGTCGCCAAAATTAATTTTTCGTTATATCTTCTGAATTTATAGTCGGATCTGTGATATATGTGTGATATATCGATGTTTTTTTTTCTCGAGGAGACCAATGTTTTGCTTCAATAGTCATTGACCTCAAGTTTGCCATTCTAGTATTTACCCACCTGGTATCAGTTCCTACAATCCAAATGTAATACCTTAATATCAGAAAAATAAAGCTCGCAAAAATCAGTAATCCTTTGCAAAGGATGCATTTCGATTATCTTTTTTTTTGATATTGGCGCGCTAAATTAAAATGTTTTTCAGTTTTATTCCTATCGGGCTCTTTTATACGGATGACTAATATTTCGTTTAAAATAAGGCGGTAATACCGACTTTGATCAAAATTGCTACAAATAAGTAAAAGTAAAATTTTATAAGAGTCAACTAAATAATTTCTTTTTATATTTTCAAATGTTTAATTGATATTAGTGGCGATAATTTTTTGAATGCAAAATATCTTTGGATTCAAAAAAAAAATTCGTTAAAAATTTATTAGGAAAAAAATTTTACAAACTGAAATTTATTTTTATTGGAAACAGTAACCAACTTAAATGAACCCGATTACTAAAAGAAAAGAAGAGTATAAGTAGGACCATTCAGCAAAGACAGCTATTTCTGGATTTTTAAGAAGCCAACGCACCGTAAGGAAATTGGATTTTAATTCCAGGAGAAAATTGCGTATCTGAAATACTTCAGTTCAAAAAGAGAAAAATATTTTTGACGCATAGGCGGCTTTTGTAAATGAATGTCACAGTTGTTTGGGAATCAACAAAGAAGAACAATAAATCATTTAAGAAGCTTTTCAATTAATTATTTTAACTCGTACTTAGATTTCTTATCTGAAGGTCTTAGTGCAGTATCAGATTTCACCAAGACATGTTGAATATATAAAAGCGATGCAATGGAAATTAGTCGGAAGAATACTTGCAGATTCTGTAAGTAGATTTTACAAGAAGGTCAAGCTGAATATATGAAAAAAATAACTTTTAAGTATGTGGGTGAAAAATAATTTTTTTTAATTAGTTTCAGTTATGAGAAAAATATATATAGATTTATATGTTTGATTTCTTGGCAGACATTGCACTTAAGCTCAAGCTATCGAGTATTACATATAGTTGCAAAATTTCGTCTAACTCAATATTTTTACAGAAAATCAGTTCAGCTATTGAAAATTTTTTTTAATTAAACTGTTACTCTTGTGCTGCAAGTGTAGAGAAATTAATAAGAATTTGTTTAATGATTTAAACAAACTCACGAACCTATATTTGGATACCACATCGTAACTTAGCCCAGATTGTAGATAGATTATTTTACGACTTTTTGCTTTATTATTTCAAATGGCATTTTCAATTTTTAATTTTTACATAGTTAACTGAATTTAAATAGCTGCTATTTGGTGCATATATTTTTGGGATTAAAAAAAAATTATCCATAATTTTGTTTATGGCGCCATTTTTTATTTTATTGTTTTTTTCACTTGATTCCAATATTATGGATATGTCCACCGTTTTATTTAGGATGCCATCTTTAATTTTATACTCCTCCATAATTTTCTATATTCTTCTAGTAAAGTCATATCATTAGATGCAAGTATTGAGGAGCTTGAGGAGATTCATATTAAAATGCTAGTTTTGGCCCATGCATAAAATTATTGTAAGTTTTTTTTGTAGTGGTTGTTATCAAAGATTTTATATATTTTTAAAGTCAACCAGCTAAATAAAATCCATTTTTGTTTGTAAATTAATAAAAAAAAACACAGAAGCAGTTATATTTTTGTGCTCATATCTGAATTAGTTTCCAACCGATTTGTCATCTTTTAAGAGCAAACATTATTTTTGAGTCCAAAAATTAATTACAAGCTTTATAATTTGAGTTGGGAGAATTGTGAAAAATATTTAAATTTCAGCAAAACAGGTCTGTATGAAATGTGAAAACATCTGTGAATGCCTTCTTAGTTCGTTTAACGAAAAACATTGCTGTTTTTCTCAAAAATGTGGAAAAAGAGCAGTCAACTTCGACTCAAAAGAAAAAAAAAGAGCTGTCAAATTGGACCATCGGATGGAGGTGTCCTGCGGAGTCGCGGCGGCCATTTGGCCGATAGCTTGTTATATACATAATTAAAGCATTCCAATACTAGTAAAAAGAAATGACAATATTTTCCTAAATAACTTGTGATTTATTTAAAACCAATATCGGGCCTTGAAATTTAAGCACCCTTTATATGTAAAAATATGTTTGTATTTATTAGTGCCCGATTTGCCAAAAAAAATTTTAAAATAGTTCTAGTGGCATGTTATATATACAGTTGCAAAAGTGACAATAAATTATCATAAGACAGAAAAAAAAACAATAAAAATGTGAGGACAGAACAGAGGCAGTCTTATTTATTTGCTCATATCTCATAAATTTATTGTGCGATGGTACTGTATTCAATAGTTATTTATTCCCAAATATTTCCAATAGGGCTACTAAAGTTAATTTGAACAAGCACACGTACAGACGGACATACATTTTTAATGGACAGATAAATTTATATGGTTTTAGAAAAGATATATACTTTATGAGATCGGAAATAAATATGGTATAAATTGCAAACGGAATGACAAAGCTATTTACACTTTTGTCATGACGGGGTATAATTAAATACGTAAGAACATACTGTGTTCCTCATTATTAGGTTGTACTACGAGTTCACGATATAATGTGGTTTTTGGAATATTTGAGGTTTATGCAGAAATGAGTTCACAGCGAACCGCAAGTTGTTAAATTGGTAATTCGTAATTCTGTTCATTATTTGTTTTAAGTCAATTATTAGTTTGTAATAAAAAATGTGTTGAAAATTCATTAAAAACAAGTACCGAATAAAATAGTTTTTGAAAGTAGAGTTTAATATTATTTAGTTTTAAATAGAATTTTTGCAACTACATATCGATCCCTGTACGCGAAATTATCGTATGTTACGTTTTATTAGAAATCGATTTATTTGTGCCAATTGGTTTTACATCCATTAATTCATCTGCTGATAAAATATTATAGCAATAACTATTTTAGATATGGAGATAACACTGTTTGCATTTGATCGTATGTAGCAGTGTTATATACATTTTTTTTAATTTAAAATCAATAAAAACGCTCCTCTGTAAAATTTTGTTTTTGTAACATACGATAATTTCGCGCACAGGGGTCGATATGATTAATATCATTTGAAGAAAATGTAATTTATTTTAAACTTTTTTCGAATTTTATGTGTATTACTTGACACCACTTATACTAAATTAAATAAGTTTAAACCGACAATGTCTACCTAACGATCTGCTAAACCGCTTTCCATTACTATATCTACTTCCCATTACCATTTTCTTTCGTACCTGTATCAAAAAATATCCCGTGTGTCTTTTAAGATTAAATGCTACATGAAGTGTTGAAAATTCACCCTCTCTTCTGGCATACGTTTGATTGCGACTCCTCATACTTATTAATTCAAACTGATTTAAAGTCATGCCGGGCACAAATGAAACAGCATCATCACCATCCTTCCATTCATAAACTAATTGACGACTTGTATAACCATCTGCAAATGTAAATAAAATAATTACCGCAACACTACTTCTCTAGTTTCTTAAGTACTTACAACTACCAATAACTAAAGGACACGATTGATGGTCCATGGGAAAGTTTAGTAATTCCATGGGACAGGTGGCCTTAATGGTAAGCCTGAGTACAATTTTTAAATGTATAATTGTTTTATTAGTTTTAAAATCAGATTTCAATTTACCTCATAGAATATAATATTCCTCCATTTTGATCTAGGCGCAGTAATTTATTGGGCACTGTAATGGTGTGTATATGTGAGTGTTTGCCATTATAAAAATAAGTATCAGGACGCCAAATTCTTTCGAGCATCTTTAATTTTTTGTTTTTGTAATTTTTAAACAAAATACGTACATTAGATAGCTTTCATGTAGCAATAGAGCAATTAAAATGTGTTCTTAGCAATTTTTATTTAAAATCTTCATTACTTACTTTTATGCTCAGTGACAAACTCTTAATGGGTCCCTGAAAACTTAAACGTTTATCTCTCCAGTACTGACGAAAATAACAATCCATTGAATAGTCCATATCGAGTTCAGACACGGGTCCCATGCTGCGTATTAAAATATTAGTACGTACCACAGTGGGCACACCTTAAAGAAAAATATTTATTTAATTAATTTAAAGCATTTGGAAATTTTTTATGCCCACCTTGACCATGTGTTGGCAATTGAGATTGTTCATAACTTTTTAACAGGTTTTCCAATATTATTGATATATTGCGGCTTAACATATCAGCTGACGCTGTACGTTTGCGCAGTATTATGGCATCGGTGGTAGCATTGTAAAACTTGGGACCGTAAGTTGTAGCCGCTGGTTGTGAAGATGAAAAATCATTAAATCTCTTAAGGCGTATGCTATCGTAGGTTTTGTGACTATTACGATCTGCACTAACGGAAAATGATTCGTAGATGCGAGAAGCTTTAAATTCTGGACTTATTATAGGCGTCACAATTCTTTTGCGTTTTTCGGTAGAGCTAAAGGTAATTAAGTAAATAAATTATTGAATCGTAAAGAGGGAGTCAGAAAAAACTTATACTCGTATTAATACAATAAGTTAAATAAAACTTTAAACGTACAATATAAAAATTCTCAAGAACAAATTAATTTATTTGAATATTGTACAAGATCAGTCATTTTTTCTTTGTTCTTTAATAAATTTTACTTTGGAGATTTGGTTAGATTTTGTTCCCATGCGACAAAACTAACATTATTGTTTAAATGCCAATTAGGGTCCTTTTTCCATAGCAGAATAACACTACATATGCTGTTTTAGGAAGATTAAAAGCTATTTCTCTATACACTCCGTAATCTATATGTATGTATATCTGTGTTTATTGTGGCTGATGTTGCATATAATTGGCTCCTTTTGCCATAACAAATGGCTTGCCATACATTCGTATTGTTCTTGAACCCGAAATATGTAAAGTGTCTGTGAGTAGGTATATAAATTTCATCATCCATCACATAAGATAATATTTATTTTTTTAATTTTATATCAATTTTTTTGGGTCGTACTCTTACTCCTAAGTTTTTAACCGCAGTGGAATCTGGAACTTTCTGAATTCTATACAACTTCAACCCAGCATCAGCATAAAAACACTAAGCATTTGACTCTATGCGTTGCTTTTATAATAATGATGTTTGGTACTTTTTGAACTTCTTTTGTCTAAAAATAACTGTTACACCGTTTGTTTTATCCTGATCTATGTTTTTTTTTAATGTTAAAGTCTTGCTTACGCTGTGCGACTTTTTGCTATTTTTCAGAAAGTTAAAATTGTTTTTTTTTAAGATTCAATTATTTTTTCACGGACTTGTTACGCTATTCATTTTGATCGAAATAACATAAGAAAGTAAATGAATTTATATACATAGATGATATTTGGCATATTTTTAAAAGCTAACGTTGTATTGTTAAAAAACATTAATTTGTGGGACCAAGATAAGTTTTGGCTGAATTGGTTTATATAAGGTTTTTCTGACTCCCATCTTGTATTGTAAAATGGAGAAAAGCGAAAAAAATAATGCACATATTGATTTGACTTAAATCTTAAATAATTTAAGAAGAATTTAATTTCTAGTTGTCATTTGATTTCTCGTACTTACCTCTTTTTAGGATAATCTTCGTATGTCTTTACTGTGCCATTTTTAGTCCAATCATCTTCCAATGTGTGCCAAGTTGTCATGGGTATACCTTGACAGTGAAGCTTTAATATTCCAAACAACAATGCAAGACTAAAAAGGGGAGTAAAAAAATAATAAGCACATACATAAGGATTTCCGTTTTTATAGCTAATTACTCAAATTAGATTTCACTACTTAAATGAAAATGAAATAAAAAAAAAAAAATAAATAAATTACTGTATCTTTTTTATAACATTTTGCTTTTATAAAATAAAAATACTCGAGCTTATGTTGTACATGACCACATATTCAATATCATAAGCATAATAGTATTTGTATGTGACATACTCACGCAGATAGACAGACATACACACACCATGCTAAACGTATGTATATATAATTAAAGATAGCTATAGATTGGTGTCAATTCTTATTTCAACTAAAAGACTTGATCTCATTTATCGCCATTACAAACACTTTTTTGCAATCAGTACAAATAAAAGAAATAAAAAGAGTCACATCGAAATTGAAAGAAAAAAAATGAACATCTTTTAAGTAGAATAACGACTTGAAATCACATGCAGCAAAAAAAAACACAATAGATAAAAAGAAGAACAAGTGTTAAAACGTAACTTAAAAGTCTCAAGAGACTCGTAAAATTTTTGGTAGTTGAAAATTTTCAACATCTATTACAGTACCTACAAATACTTGACTAATTTCATCCTAACCCACTCGTAGTCGCAAGAAAGAAAACCACAAGGAGCACAGCAAAGTAAATATATTTAAATAAAAATTTAATTAAAGCTGTTTAAATTTTTTTGATAAACAAAAAAACCGAGTAAATAAAGGGTAAGTTCTAGCCTATAATAATTCATTTTGCAAGGACTCTCTCTCCTTTTTGAGAGCTAAAGAAAATTTTCACTTAAAATAACATTTAGATTAACTGAATGACGTAGCTTACGTCTAAGCATTTGTTTGCATCATATGCAATTGTCAAAAATAATTTCAGATTATTTCCTTAAATTTTACTTCGCTCTACTAAAAATCTTTCATGCAATTACTATTATTTATCTTATTAATTATAAGATTCCAGTAATATCTCTGTCCCAAAAATTACAGTAAACCATAGTCAGACAAAAAAAAGCTTTAAATGCGGTTGCATTGTTGAATAAGTTATCCAGTAAACAAGAATTTAAGTTTTCGCAATATAATACTACGTTATATTTACTTAGGTTTTAAACCAAAACAAATATTTTTTTTAGCCCTCAATTGTAATTTTTATAATATTTATTTTCGACTTTATAATGTATGTTTTTTTGGGAGCCCGTGTGTCCTTCTGTCCGTGTGTTGTTGAAATTAACTTTTCGAAAGGGTGGTTAAATTATAAGTGAATAAAGAAAATTTTTTTAGACAATTGTTGTCATTTCTTTTTATTGTGATAATATTGGTATGGTTCAATTATGTATGGAACAAAATATCGGCCAATTGACCACCGCGACTTCGGCGGTACACCTCCATCCGATGGTCGAAATTTTTAATGGCAATGTTGATGTTCAATTGTTGTGCACGAAGATGAGTCGAGGTCGACTGTTCTTTTGCCACACTTTCGCAAAAAACAGCAATGTTTTCCGTTCAGCGAACTAAAAAGGCATTCACAAATGTTTTCACATTTCATACAGACCTGTTTTGCTGAATTTTAAATATTTTTCACAATTCTTCCGATTGTGGACGAATTTGAATGATTATGTTGACCAAAAGAAACAAGATGTGCACGAAATGTATTTTGATTTGAACGCCCATTTTCATAATAAACATGAATAGCTTTAACGCGTTGCTCGATTGTGTATCTTTCCATGGTTCAAATTGAGTTAGTCTGAAATTGAGAAATGTCAACTGAAATGCAGAAAAAACTTGACGTTGAGATGTGGTTCACATTTAGCATCGGCCTTTAAAATTTAACAACCCTTTATATCAGCTTAGTTGTTCAAAATTTTGATTCGGTTTTTTAGTTTAATATTTAACTCCTTCAGATGAGCCTAATTCAATAATTTT
Source organism: Phyto melanocephala (assembly GCA_941918925.1). Taxonomy (NCBI): domain Eukaryota; kingdom Metazoa; phylum Arthropoda; class Insecta; order Diptera; family Rhinophoridae; genus Phyto; species Phyto melanocephala. The sequence goes on from OW799234.1 coordinate 57,516,728, forward strand.
ATTAAGAAAGTATTTATTTGTATTAATTGCTACCAATTAAATTATTAAATTAAATTATGGTTAACTGTAATAAGCATAATCCGGAAATCGCTCAATGTAAGCACAAGATTTGAGGCATTGACATCGAAAATTAAATTTTATGGTTTTGTGACACTGTGCGAAGTCAAGGCGATTGTTTCGATAAAACCAAACCAAAGCTTGTGTTATTTAATTTTTTATTTATTTGTGTTTTTTTTGCTATATTTACCCACTATTTTTGTAGAAATGTGCTCACTAATCGGCAAAGTTATAGACAAATATTTTTATGAAAGAAATATGTTTTTTTGAATATATGGAGTCCGAAAACTCTTAATTGTGGCAACAAATTGCATGCCGTACTTAAAAAAATTATTTCAGAGAAACAATAAAAACTAATTGTTTTGAAACCTTCTAAGTTATAAGCAGTAAAATACAACTCATTGTAAACAAAACTCGATTTTATTTAGCTTTTAGATTATCGAGAAAGTCAATATTTATATCAAATAAGCCACCAGACCAGCAATCTTTAGTACACTTTAATTATATTTAAAATCCATGATGGCCGCCACTATAAAAAGGCGTACAGTAATTTTTATATAATTTAAATCCAGTATTTAAAAACGCACACCCTCACTATTGATACCAATTGAAAGGTAAATACGAAAAATAGCATTCAGAAAACTATGAAAAAGTTAAAATCCAAGATTGCGTTCCAATAAATGGCGGTTATATGGGTCAAATATAGTGACTGTAGATTTGTCCCCTTTAACTACAACAATATTAATATCAAATAAAAGGGTTAGACCATGGAATTACAGTAAACTATGAGATGGTATGAAATCTAGAATGACATAAGAAACAAAATTACTGTAAATTTTTTTCTTAACCCTATTATTATTGCTATTAAATTAAAGTGCATAACTAATAGAATACATTTAAATATTTAAAGTTTTAAAATGCAGGCGTTTTAAATATTAAAAAAAAAAACGGCGTATAATATTAAGTCTAAAATCTTAGCTACGTTACCATGACTTCATTATACCTACGAATGTGATGGTGTAGGCATTTTCTGATTCAGTAAAGGTGTAATAATAATGTAATATTATTTAATTTTTTTTTTTGCGGAAGTAGTTATTATATTATAATTTTTATTTAGTTTTTATTAATCTATTAACATCAAAAATCATTTGAATTTCTCTTGAAGAATTTAAGCACAATATTTTAAAAATATCAGTTATTCCTGAAAAAAAAATTATTAGTTCTAAAAAATAAAATATTGGAAATCTATTTTCATGTTTTTTATTTAAGCACCATGTTTTCTGGGTAAGGATTCCTTAAAAAAAAATAAAAATTTCCGAGATCCTATGTGCCTTCAAAAGTGGTCATTTTAAGGGTGAATTAAAAAAAAGTTCAAGTATCATTAAAACAAAATGAACTGGCTTTAAGTGTATAAAGTTCTACATTTCTAGGCAAAAATTAAATGTCAAATAGGCGACGGTGTTGAGGTTTTGAAATTAAACATTGGTAAATAAGACCTTAAGCAATAAAATCGCAATTATCTCAAGTTGTTTTAAAAAGTAATAAGTCTAACTATGAAACCATCAAGCTTCTATAGCTTCAAGATATTGTAAGACCATGCTGTTGGTGCCCACACCAAATTTAGTGTGCCTCACCATTGAAGTTCAGAAGATATTGCAAAGTAATTACTTTGTATGGTGGTACTCCTCTTCCTATACCGCTAGGATTTCGTTGACACTTAAGATTTTGTGAGCCTTTATATTGATTCGTGAAAAAAGGTCTTTTGGCCCCACTGTCTGGTGCTGCCTTTTTGTTTGAATTTGTTATGTTGGACGAAATTCTTCATTCTTTCTAGATATATTCCCTGCATATGTACATATGTATATCACCTATTGCCTTTTACAGTCGCTGACTAAACATTCCAAAGGTCTTTTCTTTATTTTTTTAATGGATTAATGGATTTGGATTATTGGGACTATCAAACAGCTTTCATATTTAATGTAAATATGCATACATATCAAAGGTAACTATATTATGAAAAAATTATAATTTCTTTGCTTGTGAATATTTTATTTTTATTTCATTCAGGAATTATTCGTTGTAAGATGTATGTGTTATAATGGAACGCTATACAATTGCGCAAAAGAACAAAGAATGCTTTTCTATTTCTTAAAAAAATCGCTTTATAATTAATACTCAGTGTGCACACAGAAGATTTTGTGGTATCAGTGTTAGAGTTTTTCTTACGCCTGCGCAGATGGAAATAAAACACAACCTTTCTGATCAACAGTTTTATTAAAGATTAAAAAATTAAAAATTATGTACATATAAATAAAATAAGGTTATGCCAAGTTGCAACAAAAGTACTGCCTCTTGCAATCGTGTTGCCAGATACATATATTTCCAATAATCAGGACTGTTCCAACGTTTGTTTGGTGGATAATTTTGCTAAATTTGTAACGGTTGGAGATTTAAGATATACGGGTATACCTCAAACAAAGCAGATCGTCCAAAAATATTGATGAAGCAAATCAGAGCGGAGAGATAATCTTCTATACATATAAAAATGAATTCCTTTTTCCCTCGGTCACGGCATCATGCGTGAATGGCTGGACTGATTTCACTAATTCTTTTTTTGTTGTATTTTTTATTAATAGGAGAAGGTTATAATGTCAGTTTCGTGATTAAAAAAGTGGACAGTGCCACGCCCATAAAAAATGAGTTATAATTTTTAACTACTTGCACTAGATCGATTTTTCTGAAACTTTGCACACATATTGAACTGTCACGAATATATAATTTCGTGATTAAAAAAGTGGGCGGTGCCTTGCCCATAAATACAAGTTATAATTTTTAGCTTCTTGCACTGATATTCAATTAAAATTCACAATGCATTTTTATTCATTAAGGGGTGTAGCAACACGTGCCGGGCTTGGCTAGTCAATATATGAAAAATAATATAAAATTAACTTTATTTTTGTCATTAAATTTTTTGAATTTTAATTCCATTCAGTATTCACTCTGTACACAAATTATAAAGTTACTTTGGCCGCACCCTGTGTAAAATGTTTTGCATAATGCTTCTAATATTACAATAAATTAAATTTACTAATACAAATGAAAGATTCTAAAAAAAATAATTTTGAATACAAAAATTTCTTCCCTGGTTTTTGTGCTGGTAATTCTTATGTGTTAAAATTAAATTTCTTAAGTAAATTATGTTTTTTGTTTCTTTTTAGTTTTTTCTTTGAATGGAGTAAAAAACAATAAGCCAAAAACAATGCAAAGAAATTATAAGCAGCTTTTCACGTGAAGGCCATGAGACATTGTTGCATTTTCTTTTCAAGCCATGTTATTAAATTCTTGACAAAACTATTTTACACAACAGAATAAATATAAAAATATTTTCTTTTCTAGTTTTAATCATTAAAAAAGATCCTCAAGAAAGTGACAGGATACTAGTCGTTTGCTGTAAGGAATTTTTTAAAACTTGTATTAAAATATTAAATAACAAATGTAAATACAATTTGGAAGAAGGCAATTTTTACCATATCTTTACAATTATTTTGTCTAAAACATTTAATAATAAATATAAATAAAATTTGGAGGAAGACAATTTTTACTTCTTCATATAACATCCATAGTTCTATCAATTAATAATATTAATACTAAAAGACGAATTTTATAGTTTAAATACTTTCAAAGAGGGATAGTGGATAAGTAAGCAAAATATAGAGTAGGAGGTTTGGCTGCATTTTTCAAGCTATTTCATTGGTATGTCAAGTTTTCATTGTCCATCAAAAATTGATTTTTATCAAATGGTGATATAGTTATTTTATGTCCAATACATTTTAAAAGTAAGTAGCAGAGGTGTTATAAAAAATTACATCTCAAATTTGTTTATATCACATATAGATGTGTTTTTTTTAATAATAGTGCTATGTTTGTCCATGCCAAATTTGATACTACTATTCACCATAATGTGCACATCATATCGTAGCCTGGATATTAGATTTAATATTATAGACAATACTACTTTATTTTTTTCGACGTCATCTTTGATTTAACAATTTTATAAAGCTTATTGCATACTACTGTTTAAGGCCCAAATGAAAGCCTTGTCCTTATCCTTGTCAATTTTTAAAAACTAGATTATCCCCATATATAAAAATATTGTATGACATTCCAACAAAATAAAAGATTACGAAATCAAAAAATCAGTTGAAAGTACTAGAAAACAGTTCTTCACTACTTACAATTTGGCATCTAAACCCATTATTTTAACAGGGCGATGTCTCGGAGGCAAGTACTTACCAGGCTCGTTTACAAGTAGTCATAATTTTTTAAATGAAATGCTTTAATTATACCCCAAACTAAATGAGAGTTGTAAACAGTTATGTATTTGACTGGCTTCTAGAAAATTTCGCAACAACAAATTTTATTGTGTGTGTATATAAGAAAAATATCAAGTCATTACTAAAATACTTTTTATTATGAAATAGTACAATATGTAATTGTCATTGAAAAGTATGTGTTTAGTAATAGAAAGTCATCACCTAGTTATGCTGGGATTTTGTAGTGCTGGCTTCCATGGATTTAATTTTTTTTTTTAATATTTTATTCCTCTTTTTAAACCTTTTCATTGGGTAACAATACACTATCGGTTGTCTAGATGCAAAAAAAAACTATTTTAATTGATTTCAAACCAATTTGTTTTTATTTTCAGGAATTAGTTGTGAGACTATAGTTTGTAGTTTTGTATTTTTATGGTGTCCAAAAGTAATTTAGGAGCTAGCAAAACTTGTTATATATATTTAGAAATTATTTTACCTATAACTTTGCCAACTAGTGACCGATTTTTCCAAAAATTTTGTACGAATATCCCTATTGTCATATAATATCTCAAGTTGTAATACTAGCGTCTAGTATTGAACATTCTTAATTTTTTGGTATAAATATAGAGACAAGCAGAGGCAGTCTTATTTACTTATAAGATGATTTCGCTGGATTAAAGTAGCTATTCATTGTCAAATTTTCCAGAAGACTGATACAACGCATAGCTCTCTGCAATATTTGATTGTTTCTAAGAGTTGATTTCTACCAATACACGGACAGATGCACAGACGACAGAAAAAACATTCGGAAACATTGCTCAGACGACTTCCAATGAGCTTTTAATAACTATTGCGGTCGGAAATGAATTTTGTAGAAATTGCAAAGGAAATGTCATATAACCCTAATTTTTAATTTTTTTAATTTTGATTTAGTGTCGTATAATAATTTTAACTAAAAAGAAAATTACAGTAATTCAACACACTTTATGGGCCCGGAAATAAATTTTGTAGAAACTACAGAGGAAAGGTCACAACTACATATAACCTTGGTGAATGTTAAAACAGTGACATGTTGTTTATGAAGTAAAAAAAAATATTTTTTTAATTACGGTTTAGTTTTGTATAATAGTCTTAAAAAAAATTTCATCAAAAAAAAAAACATCAACTTACTGTTGAAATGTGCAGACGGGCGTATGAGTGTTATTCTCCTCATTGTTGATTTCTTTTAAATCAAGTATACGACCCATTTAACCCACACGAACTTATTTAATTTTAATTTTTAAACCTAAACAGAAAATATTTTAAATTACATTTATAGTGTGAACATATAGACCTCAAATATATGCAGACTATGTATTTGCATAAATGTTTGCGTAGACATGTAATTAATTTAATTTAAAAAATATTTTTTACTTTAACAAAGCTTGAACGTAAGATAATTAAAAAATTATCTAAAAATACTCAAGATATAATCAGTTGGAAGAATTTTTTAAATTATGTATTTGATTTTCTTTTTATTTATTTTAATTTACGTTTTTAAATATTTAGAAATAATGAAGCTGCACTTCAAAAATAACTGCACTGCAACTAAAAAAGAAATAAATAATAGGGAAATGCTTGAACAAAGAGTGAGTATATTAAAGTCATTAAAAATGGTTAGTTGAGCATGCCTTCGAGGTATAAATTAAATTTCCATTAATATTAAAAAAAATATTCAAGAGCATACATACAAATGTATAACAGATTATGTGTTTTTGCTGAGGTTAGTTTTTTCATAGTTATTGTGGCAAAAAAAGTGGGTGGTCAATGTACAGCAACTTGTTGTTACTTGTGTTTTTTCTTCTTTCAATTTGTATAGATTTTTAAGTGTGACCGACTGCAGGATACGCGAAACATTCTTTAATTTATTATTTTACGAATGATGACTTAAATCATGTTGGTCTCTTAAAGCATTAAATTATGTCATTATTAACAACTTTACTTGTACACTGTCGAAATATGATGGATTATATTTTTGTATAGGAAAAAAACGAGACCTCAAGATGTACTCAACTTTTTTTATATAAAAATACGAACACATGTATTTACCAGCAAAAAACATAAATATATCGACACTTTTTTTGTGTTACATTCATTATATTATGTGTTGTATTTGAAGGATATGAAAACAGAAAAGACAAAAGGCAGAAAAAAGTGTAAAACATTTTGCCGGTAGCTACAACAGCGACAATGTCAAAATGCAACAACATTTTTCGATGTGTTGTAAAGTTTAAACTATTTGTATACACATTCATGAAGCACTTGAATATTAACATACATAAGGTAAGGTACTCTAAAACGACCCCATAATAGCGAAGCTGAAATTGGGGGAAAAAGTGTAAAAAATAACATTTTGTTTATTGTATATGTGAAAACTATGGAGGCCCACTTTGTTGTTCCCTAAAAGTAAAAAAAAATTCCTGTATAAATATGCAAAAATTTTATAGTTTGAAGGAAAAGATCATGATTGTGAGATCATGAAAATTAAATCAATATGATTTTTTGCTCCTTTTCATCTATCACTATTGTATACATTTATTTTAAAAGTTTTTAAAAGAGGTTTGAGAATTACCCTAATATTTTACTTATAATAGATGTATTAGAACTTAAAAAATAATTCAACAAGTAATCGTATTTTGATTTTTCCGTTTTACTAAAGAGGCAAGTCTTTATGCTCATAAAACTATACAAATACAATTACATAGACATATACAAGTTATGTTGATGTGTGTTAAGCTTTAGGCCATTTAAATTATTTCGTGGTTTTAAAATTGCTGTAGAAGTGCATCTTGACATTAAAGTATTATATCTTATAAGTTTTAACTGAGACGTAAAATTTATGTATCTGATAGCAATTGGTTCTTTATATTCATTAATAACCACTTCTTCAATGAATAGTTAACATTTTCATTTTAGAAATGTTTGAAAAATATATTGTTTCAGTATTATAAAGAATAAACCTGCATTGCTTGAAAAGATAAAGTGTCTTATCTGTTTCAGGCTGAAAAACAATTTTTAAAAAGATCATAAGGGGCGGAAATTTAATAAAAGCAAACATATTAGAGAAAATATTTTATCGTAATAAATTATTGAGATAATTTACGAATATTTGCCTTGATTTAATTTATAAATGCAGGGATGGAAAAAGGAACATTTGGTTTCGGTATTAAACAATTAAATAAAAAATACTTTTTTTAAACATAAATGTACTTTGCCTGATATACGGATTGAATTGCTTTGCTGTATCAATTCTCCGTTGCTAATACCTTAATAATATGTAATGGACGCTGGACAAGATAGTATTTTATATGCAATATTTATATGACGAATTTATTTAATATTATAGGAGTTTCGTTAATGGTAAAAGTACTTATTTATTTTTACTACAAAAGGTATATTCAGTTCTATCGCATGTAAGGGGTTAATTGGCAGCTAAATTAGTTAAATCATCATTACGATCTTTATATACATTGTTTCAAATAAACGTTTATTTACTTATTTTGTGTAAGCATATAGAAACAAAATAAAAACTCAATGTTTTGGTTTCTCTCATACAGGCTTAACAAAGGCTAAGCTGCTCTTCGATAATTTTTACCAAAAATAAATGCAAAATAACCTTTAATCTTCTTTATTGTAATTAATATTGTTTTTATGGTTTGTACATAATAATCTCTGGCTGTGTGTGGAACGTAAACTATACATATTGTAATTAAAACAAATAATGTGTACATACTATATACATAAGAAGATTTTACTTTTGCGAACATACAAGTGACTAAAATGGACATAAGATCAAATGCTTTGCATTTATATATCTTTGATAAAATATTTAAACATTTTAAGGAAATAAAATTAGCTTACATAATTGAGAGATCAGGTTAGTTTACCACAGCAAATGAAATTGGCAGGAACAAAATGTATTATGACTCCGTTTGCAAAAATACAAATAGTAATGGTACAAAATAAAAATAGTAATGTCTCAAATTATGTCAAAACATAAAGCGTATAAAAAGATACGTTTTAATGCAACAAAGTAAACTGTAATTGAATAGTACTCAAAAATAGTTTTTTTTTTTTTTCGATAATCGAAAATTCTTTAGATTTTTCTAGAACGTGCAACGTGAAGGTATAAATAAGGCGTTTTTCGAAGAGACACTTCCTTTTTAATTATTACTTGCAATAAGAGCTCAACCCATAGAACACATTTTGTAATCCAATTGGATTTTCAACATCCTTATAATATTTCCGAATTTTATAAAAAAATTAAGGACCAGATAAACGTCGTGAAAAAATAATCAGGAACGTGTTGTGAAGAAAAATCATAAAGTGTGCGGTAAGCCAGGCTTAAAAATTCCTTAAAATAATTGGGTATATAACATCTATTTGCCACATGTTTGTGTGTAACCCAAGGTAATTACAGGAGATTCATAGGCAAAAAGAACTTCTACTATTCCTATTAAAACGCACGCATTTATACCTAGTGGGGCTAGAAGATCCCAACTGCAGTCTAAAAGTAAGTCTCGTACTAGATTACACCGCACAGGAAAATCATTGGGTCTAAATCAAATAGATCCAGTGAGTAAAATCTGCCTGTCCAATTGAATATTTTTTCAAGTAAAGTAAATAACTTTTACATTTCAATAATAACAAAGATTGGAAAGTTATTTAAGATGTTTCAACGTTCAAATTCAACCTCAACAACAATAATATTCTCGTGCTAAGTAGAACCTAAATAATATATGTATACATAAATCAACTGTCATCGTGTTACTCTGCCTAATTCAGTCCACATAAACGCAACATTCATATCACACCTATAATGAGACATTAAAAACCAGAAAGTGAAAAAGAAATAGAAAAATATGTGAACTTTGAAAGTAAAGAAAAAAAAAAACAGTTTAAAGTTAAAGTTAAATAATTAAAATAAGTGTAGTTCGTAAGAGGAAAAATAATTTTAAATGTTAAAAGAATTAAGAAAAAGACGAGAAATGTGTAGATAAAATTCCTCCAATCAAAATTGTTGAAGAAATATATATGCATATATCTAGTATATATATAAATATTTATATATATACATATATACGTATATCTATACATATGTGCATAGGTATGTGGCAATTCTAAAGAAAACGTCAAAATTAAAAAGAAGAAGAAACCTAGCTATTCGTAAAATAAAACCAATTTGGCTAATCTAACTGAGGCAAGAGCTATAAACTTCTAACTCTTTTAGCACCTACATCGCTGCACTGGAAGGCCTTCTACTGTTCGATGGAAAAGGGGTAAGTTCGATCATGCTTAGTATCTCAACATAAAATTATGTTTATAGTTCTTGCAATTTAATTAAATAACATAAACTACTAGTTTTTTTATTTAACAACAACAATGAAATGTCAAAACTTTTATTTTGTTGAAAAAGTATGTTTATATACATCCATCAAAGCTGTCACCTAAAATGTAATAAAGCTTTTCGTGGAATAATGTTGGAGTGAAACAAAAGAACTCCTATAAATAGACTTGCACAATAGGGAAATTATTCTCACCGTAAAGTTTTATGAGAAATATTGCTATTGATCTGGCGATTGTTGTTGTTGAATTATATATGTTTTATTATGATATTAATATGTCTCAGAATTGTAGAAGTAAAGCCTAAAGTGAAAGAAGAAACTGGTTTTTTTTATTGTAAAAGCAAAATTTGGAATGTTTCTTTTTCTCCGTAATTTTCGTTTTTATTTTGTGCTTAAAATATTGCACATCTCGCACAATGGGTAGAAAATTTTGCCTAACTCTTATTTTATAATTAATGAATTTCATGCACTTACTCTTAAATATCAAAATTAGGTATAACGTACATATATAGTTAAATATTATATGAATTTTTTTTTGAAATTTTCTTTAAATATTTGATTACTTCCTGTTTAAATTGAATCATGAAATTAAGTATCGATAGCGTGGAATTTCATATCATTAAAATTTGTGTAGGATAACTTAATTTGTATTTGCAAGAACAATAAGAATTAGATTTAAAATTTAATCATGAATATATATATGATACCAATTGTACGTTGCACAATGGGTTGCTAAACTAAAAGCTAAGGTGTTTTTATTCTAAGAGATGAAGTTATAAATAAAGGTATATAAGTTAGGGGTTCCAAAAATAGATAATACGCCACTGGAACATTTGGTTGGTGAGGGTATAGAGGCGGCCATCTCCACGAGACCTGAGAGATGTGCGTTATTGCAAATTCACTTATACCTTTTAGAGTAGATTTTTTTTTTCGTTTACAAAAACGACTAGACTGGGGCATTTGGTTTTGTAAATCTAGTCGTATTGGCCCGTAGTAAAATTAAATTTCATAAATAAATAGGGAGTCTATAATAAAGGTTTGTAATAAAAAATGGTGGTACTAGGATGGGACCCGAACCCCCCACCCGACTGCTGTGCTGGCATAGTAAAGGCTCCCGCAGTCCTAATTCTAACACCACTCATGTATGCTCTTGTTGTTCTTTGGAAAATTTCTATTATGTAAATTTGACACTGACATCATGGTGCATGTTATACCACACAGTTGTGTACCTTGGTGTGTACTTTATACGTATGTCCCAAGGCAACGCAATGCTACGAAAGCGTATATTAAACAAGACGTGCATTACAAAGAATGGCGCCCAACGTGGGGCCGAAAAGGACTTTTTGTTCCTTTAGGCTCTGGATTCATTTTTTTTGTTGTTTGTTTGTAAATTTCAACAAATTGCTTAGTATAGAATGTTTTTGATTGTATGATTCTTAATTACAAATAATTTATGAATCTTAACTGGATTTTCAGCAATCTGAGGGTTAATAGTTCGGATTTGCTGACCGTGTAGAAAGAATAGATGCTTTTATAATTTTGATAATTATTTTCAGATAATTTCGTACTCGAGCATTTGCGAACATAATTAATTAAGATTAGAATTAGTTTCATATGAAGTTAACTTAGAGCTTATTTAAAATGGATTTCGCTGAATTGTCAAGGATAATTTAACGACCTTTGAAAGTTACGCTAAACGACGTAGTAAGATTAAGCGTATTATGATAGTGTGTTAGATTCTGATTCTGATTTTTAATATTATGCGCGCATCATAGCCAAAATTTTCATCCAGTATAAGTTGAGTTTGTAGAAAAGTAATATACCAAATTTATTTCTTCATCTTTAGCAATAAAAACACTATATGGAAACGGAAAGAATTTGAGAAATTTTATTTTATAAGAAAAGTTTAGTTTTTTTTTATTTTTGTTATACACTAAAAATATTCTGGGAATAAAAGCTAGTGCTTGCATTATTAATTTATAAACTTTTGTAATTTAAAACATATTTTAAATTTATTATTTTTTTTTGCTTTACAAATTTGCGTTGCACTTAAATATTTGATCCTGAGATTCGTCAAAAAAAAAAAAAAAAAAAAAAAGGGAAAAAATAACAAAATTTTTAAATTTTTCGTTTGAGCTAACCCAAGCTTCAATTTAATTTTCAATATTTTGCACTCTAACTGTTCACGTAGCAAGAAACATGTCGCTTGAGCGTACACCACCACAAGCTAACGTACCGCCACCATTGCCTTTGGCACCTATTTCTATAGAACCTTCGGTATGTCATGTGTGTAACGAGACTATGACAGAAGGTCAAGATTGCCTCATAATTAAGGGATGTTCTCACGGGTATCACAGGCAATGTATTGAGGCAAATTTATCAAACGTTACAGAATGTCTTGTGTGTAAACGACCCTTTCATATTTCTGAGTTATGTAAATTAAATATTGTAAATAAAAATTTTCAATTGCCAAAGAATAACCCTAAAGGAAAAGGTCGCGGAGCAGTACCTAAAACTTATAATACTCGAAGTACAACGCGTAACTTATTTCCAGACTCGCAAACTTTAGTTGCTGTAGAAAATGTAGCGACCCCTAATCATTCAATCCCAATTGTTTCGGAAAATCATCTGTTAAACACAGCTGCACGTCCACCATTACAGCGTTCCTCTTCACCCAATATAAATAATAATAGTATTTGTTACGAAGAATTAAATCGTATGATAGAAAATAGTATCACACGGCTCTTATCGAACTTAAATATTATCCCATCTGGTAATGTAGCAAATAACAACGAGGCTAATCCTATTCATGGCGTTAGACCAAATGATCAACAATTTGCAAGTAATGTTCCCAATAGGCAGTTTATATCTCCCAATATCGGTCTTAACCCAAATTCGTTAAATGGTTCATTTCACCCCGATAAAATTACTTCTGTAATCCAAAACTGGAACTTGAAGTTTGATGGTTCTACTGTAGGTTTAAACGTCGATGAATTTTTGTATCGAGTTCGATCACTGACGAGAGACAATTTTAACGGCGATTTTACAGTAGTCTGTAAAAATTTACATATTTTATTAACTGGGAAGGCGAGAGACTGGTATTGGCGATACCACAAACAAGTACAATCTATAGAATGGTCTGATTTTTGTGACGCCATAAGATGTCAATATAAGGAATTTAAATCCTCGTTTGACATACGCGAAGAAATTCGTAATAGAAAACAAAAACCCAATGAAACTTTTGACACATTCTATGAAGGGGTATCTTCGATTATGGATCGATTACCAATTCCGATGTCAGAAGCTGAATTAATTGAAATTCTGGCAAGAAACCTTCGCCCAGATATTCGCCAAGATCTTTTATACGTACCCATTCATACTATATCTCATCTAAGAAAACTGGTTCAAATGAGGGAAAATTTTTTAAATGACGAATTTGTACGCAAAAGTTTTGTGGGTAGAAATACCAATGTAATGATACCTAGACGGTATATAAATCAAATTGATAATAATGAACGTAGTGAGGTGATGAACGAGGTCTCAGATAGTAATAATTTTTCTGTAGACGCTATCCAAAATTCTGCAAAAGTTTCAAAGTGCTGGAACTGCGATGAAGTAGGGCATTACTGGGAAGACTGCCTTCAAGAAAGAACTGTCTTTTGTTACGGCTGTGGGGAAAAAAATGTGTATAGACCTAAGTGTATTTTTTGCATATCTCGAAAAAAGAATCAGTCAAAAAACTTAGGCAATTGCAGGCAGGGGAATTAGCGAATACATTTTCTAAAAGCCCAGCCATACCTGTTAAGTTAGAAAATTCTGCTACTACAGAAAATGTAAAACCTGATAAGTCATTTGCTTCTAACCAAAACTCTAGTAAAATTATCTCAATTTTACCACGTAAGAATTTAGAAAATCCCTCAACGGTTACTTCTGAGGAGGACGTTAGTAAGATCATTATGCCAAAATTGCCATATCACAAACGATGGGAGATTTATAATAGAAAACGAGAGGAAATTTTTAATGTTTCTGGTCTTTCTTTTCACTGTGAAAATAGAACCAAACGCTCTACCAGTCGAATGAGAAAATTCTATAAAGTGCGTAAAATCTGTAAAAAATTCCTAATATCAACTATAGTAGCAAATCCTATGGATAAACGATACTATGCAAAAGTGCATTTTTTGAATTTTCAAGAATTTGGCCTATTAGACACTGGGGCGAATATTAGTTGTGTGGGAGCAGATTTAGCATTGTCTGATTTTTCAAAATTTCCTAATTTTGTTAAATGTAAGAGCTATGTTAAGACTGCCGATGGGAAGTCACAACCTGTTCTAGGATGGTTGGATGTTAATATTACGTTTCAGGACAAATCAAAGTGTTTAAAATTATTCATAATACCTACAATTTCACAAAGGTTGATATTAGGAATCGACTTTTGGAACACCTTTGCATTGCTACCAGATTTAGTTGGATCGGTGAGCATTGTTTGCATGGATAATAATTCCAGTCCGTCTGTGTTGTCTGGTCTTAATGAAAGTTATGATGTGTTGTCCGATGTTAAAGAAAAATCTCATAATGTAGATGAGAATACGTACCCACTCACTGTTAGACAACAGCAACAACTTAGCGCAGTAACGAAACTTTTCCCGAATTTTGAAGAACAAGGATTAGGTAGAACCAGCCTTATTAAGCATTCAATTGACGTAGGTAAGGCTATACCTATTAAGCAACGTTTCTATCCAGTTTCTCCGGCTGTTGAGAAACTAATGTTTGGTGAGATTGACCGAATGTTGGCACTAGGGGTAATTGAGCCATCGTCGTCCCCGTGGAGCTCACCCATGCGACTGGTGGTAAAACCTAATAAAGTTAGATTGTGTTTAGATGCAAGAAAGGTAAATTCAGTTACAAAAAAGGATGCGTATCCATTGCCTAATATTGAGGGAATTTTTGCAAGGCTTCCAAAAGCGAATCTTATATCAAAGTTAGATCTGAAGGATGCCTATTGGCAAATAGCTTTGGACGAAAAATCCAAAGCTTTGACGGCATTCACAGTCCCAGGTAGACCACTATACCAGTTCGTAGTAATGCCTTTCGGACTGTGTAATGCACCTCAAACCATGTGCAGATTAATGGATGAGATTATACCACCTGATCTACATCACTGTGTCTTCGGGTATCTGGATGATCTAATTATTGTATCTGAGGATTTTACGACACATTTAGAAATATTAGTAAGAATTGCGTCTCAATTTCGTAAAGCCAATTTGACATTAAACATATCAAAGTCTAAATTTTGCGTCACTAGGGTGAACTATCTGGGATATGTGATAGGAAATGGTGGGATAACAACTGATCCAGAAAAAATATCGGCAATTACAAACTGGCCAACACCTAAAAATCTGAAGCAGGTTCGTGGTTTTCTCGGATTGGCGGGGTGGTATCGTAGGTTCATCGAGAATTTTGCCACTGAAGTTTTTTATATCACTGAAGTGTTATCTAAAAAGAAAAAATTCTTATGGACTGAGGAAGCAAACAAAGCGTTTGAGCGAATAAAAATGCTTCTAACAACAAACCCGGTATTAGCGAATCCAGATTTTACTAAGAAATTCTTTCTGCACTGTGATGCTAGTGATTATGGTATTGGCGCAGTTCTCGTACAATTAGATGAAAAATTAAACGAAAAACCAATTGCCTACATGAGTAAGAAATTAAATTCTGCTCAACGTAATTACAGTGTCACAGAACGGGAATGTTTAGCAGCTATAGAAGCAATAAAACGTTTTAGGTGTTATCTGGAAATGCAAGAGTTTGAGGTGGTTACGGATCATTCGAGTCTATTGTGGCTAATGAGACAGCCCGACCTAAGTGGTAGACTGGCCCGATGGGTTTTTAAATTACAGGCGTATAAGTTTACTATCTCTCATAGAAAAGGCAAGGATAATGTCGTGCCGGATGCACTTTCTAGAATTCCCAATGAAAATGTGTCAGCCCTAGAATTCGGTGAACCAGAAGTTGACCTAAACTCTCCTCATTTTGATGATAGAGATTATAATGACTTAAAAGAAAAGATCGAAAATAATGCAGGCAAATATCCTGACGTCAAAGTTGTAGACAAATTTGTTTATTATCGTACCCAACATTATACTGGAGATGAGACCCAAGAAGAAGCAAGTTGGAAACTCTGGATACCTGCTGGACTTAGAAAAACTACTATTGTTAGAGCACATGATAGTCCCATTACCGCTCACGGTGGTATGAGTAAAACTATAGAGCTACTACGAAGAACCTGTTTCTGGCCTGGAATGGTGCGTGATATAAAGAATTACATTCGGGACTGCGAAATTTGTAAATCCACTAAGTCCCCAAATTTTATCATGAAACCTCCAATGGGAAATCAAGCAGTATCGGTTCGACCATTCCAGCGTCTATATATAGATTTGCTTGGTCCATATCCCCGCAGTAAATCAGGCTACATTGGCATACTCATAATTTTAGATCATTTTAGCAAATTTCATTGGCTATGCCCCTTGAAAAAATTTACCTCTACTGTTATCCAAGAGTTTTTACAAAAACATATATTTCACACATACGGAGTACCAGAAATCGTTGTAAGTGATAATGGCAGCCAATTTCGCGCAAACGACTTTAATGCTTTTTTAACCACGTATGGAATTCAACACATTTATACTGCACTTTACTCCCCCCAATCCAATGCTTCAGAACGCGTTAACCGTTCCCTGATCGCTGCTATTCGCGCCTATATTAGAACAGATCATCGATTATGGGACGAGAATCTAACTGCTATCAGCTGCGCTCTTCGCAATTCCCGTCACCAATCCATCGGATGTTCACCTTATCATGCACTATTTGGCTTTGATATGGTCACACACGCTTCATCATATGAGCTGTTGAAAAAGCTTCATTTACTCAACGAGCCTTCTGCGAAACTGCCTCGAGATGATCAACTACAGCTTACTCGCCAAGATATTCGCAAACACCTAAACGAAGCTTACAAACAAAATCAACATCAATATAATTTACGAGCAAAACCACAAAACTTTAAAGTTGCTCAGGAGGTCTTTCGTAGAAACTTTGTTCAAAGTAATATGGAGAAACGTTTCAACGCCAAACTAGCACCAGTGTTTGTAAAAGCTAGAATAAGGGAAAAATTAGGAAACAATTATTATGTTTTGGAAGATTTGAATGGAAAACTTGTCGGAACTTTTCATGGCAAGGATATAAGGGCTTGACCTAGCGTGTTTGTCCATCTAATTCTGTTTCGAAGTTCGACAGAATTATCTGGTTTGTAATGGACGCTGGACAAGATAGTATTTTATATGCAATATTTATATGACGAATTTATTTAATATTATAGGAGTTTCGTTAATGGTAAAAGTACTTATTTATTTTTACTACAAAAGGTATATTCAGTTCTATCGCATGTAAGGGGTTAATTGGCAGCTAAATTAGTTAAATCATCATTACGATCTTTATATACATTGTTTCAAATAAACGTTTATTTACTTATTTTGTGTAAGCATATAGAAACAAAATAAAAACTCAATGTTTTGGTTTCTCTCATACAGGCTTAACAAAGGCTAAGCTGCTCTTCGATAATTTTTACCAAAAATAAATGCAAAATAACCTTTAATCTTCTTTATTGTAATTAATATTGTTTTTATGGTTTGTACATAATAATCTCTGGCTGTGTGTGGAACGTAAACTATACATATTGTAATTAAAACAAATAATGTGTACATACTATATACATAAGAAGATTTTACTTTTGCGAACATACAAGTGACTAAAATGGACATAAGATCAAATGCTTTGCATTTATATATCTTTGATAAAATATTTAAACATTTTAAGGAAATAAAATTAGCTTACATAATTGAGAGATCAGGTTAGTTTACCACAGCAAATGAAATTGGCAGGAACAAAATGTATTATGACTCCGTTTGCAAAAATACAAATAGTAATGGTACAAAATAAAAATAGTAATGTCTCAAATTATGTCAAAACATAAAGCGTATAAAAAGATACGTTTTAATGCAACAAAGTAAACTGTAATTGAATAGTACTCAAAAATAGTTTTTTTTTTTTTTTCGATAATCGAAAATTCTTTAGATTTTTCTAGAACGTGCAACGTGAAGGTATAAATAAGGCGTTTTTCGAAGAGACACTTCCTTTTTAATTATTACTTGCAATAAGAGCTCAACCCATAGAACACATTTTGTAATCCAATTGGATTTTCAACATCCTTATAATATTTCCGAATTTTATAAAAAAATTAAGGACCAGATAAACGTCGTGAAAAAATAATCAGGAACGTGTTGTGAAGAAAAATCATAAAGTGTGCGGTAAGCCAGGCTTAAAAATTCCTTAAAATAATTGGGTATATAACATCTATTTGCCACATGTTTGTGTGTAACCCAAGGTAATTACAGGAGATTCATAGGCAAAAAGAACTTCTACTATTCCTATTAAAACGCACGCATTTATACCTAGTGGGGCTAGAAGATCCCAACTGCAGTCTAAAAGTAAGTCTCGTACTAGATTACACCGCACAGGAAAATCATTGGGTCTAAATCAAATAGATCCAGTGAGTAAAATCTGCCTGTCCAATTGAATATTTTTTCAAGTAAAGTAAATAACTTTTACATTTCAATAATAACAAAGATTGGAAAGTTATTTAAGATGTTTCAACGTTCAAATTCAACCTCAACAACAATAATATTCTCGTGCTAAGTAGAACCTAAATAATATATGTATACATAAATCAACTGTCATCGTGTTACTCTGCCTAATTCAGTCCACATAAACGCAACATTCATATCACACCTATAATGAGACATTAAAAACCAGAAAGTGAAAAAGAAATAGAAAAATATGTGAACTTTGAAAGTAAAGAAAAAAAAAAAACAGTTTAAAGTTAAAGTTAAATAATTAAAATAAGTGTAGTTCGTAAGAGGAAAAATAATTTTAAATGTTAAAAGAATTAAGAAAAAGACGAGAAATGTGTAGATAAAATTCCTCCAATCAAAATTGTTGAAGAAATATATATGCATATATCTAGTATATATATAAATATTTATATATATACATATATACGTATATCTATACATATGTGCATAGGTATGTGGCAATTCTAAAGAAAACGTCAAAATTAAAAAGAAGAAGAAACCTAGCTATTCGTAAAATAAAACCAATTTGGCTAATCTAACTGAGGCAAGAGCTATAAACTTCTAACTCTTTTAGCACCTACATCGCTGCACTGGAAGGCCTTCTACTGTTCGATGGAAAAGGGGTAAGTTCGATCATGCTTAGTATCTCAACATAAAATTATGTTTATAGTTCTTGCAATTTAATTAAATAACATAAACTACTAGTTTTTTTATTTAACAACAACAATGAAATGTCAAAACTTTTATTTTGTTGAAAAAGTATGTTTATATACATCCATCAAAGCTGTCACCTAAAATGTAATAAAGCTTTTCGTGGAATAATGTTGGAGTGAAACAAAAGAACTCCTATAAATAGACTTGCACAATAGGGAAATTATTCTCACCGTAAAGTTTTATGAGAAATATTGCTATTGATCTGGCGATTGTTGTTGTTGAATTATATATGTTTTATTATGATATTAATATGTCTCAGAATTGTAGAAGTAAAGCCTAAAGTGAAAGAAGAAACTGGTTTTTTTTATTGTAAAAGCAAAATTTGGAATGTTTCTTTTTCTCCGTAATTTTCGTTTTTATTTTGTGCTTAAAATATTGCACATCTCGCACAATGGGTAGAAAATTTTGCCTAACTCTTATTTTATAATTAATGAATTTCATGCACTTACTCTTAAATATCAAAATTAGGTATAACGTACATATATAGTTAAATATTATATGAATTTTTTTTTGAAATTTTCTTTAAATATTTGATTACTTCCTGTTTAAATTGAATCATGAAATTAAGTATCGATAGCGTGGAATTTCATATCATTAAAATTTGTGTAGGATAACTTAATTTGTATTTGCAAGAACAATAAGAATTAGATTTAAAATTTAATCATGAATATATATATGATACCAATTGTACGTTGCACAATGGGTTGCTAAACTAAAAGCTAAGGTGTTTTTATTCTAAGAGATGAAGTTATAAATAAAGGTATATAAGTTAGGGGTTCCAAAAATAGATAATACGCCACTGGAACATTTGGTTGGTGAGGGTATAGAGGCGGCCATCTCCACGAGACCTGAGAGATGTGCGTTATTGCAAATTCACTTATACCTTTTAGAGTAGATTTTTTTTTTCGTTTACAAAAACGACTAGACTGGGGCATTTGGTTTTGTAAATCTAGTCGTATTGGCCCGTAGTAAAATTAAATTTCATAAATAAATAGGGAGTCTATAATAAAGGTTTGTAATAAAAAATGGTGGTACTAGGATGGGACCCGAACCCCCCACCCGACTGCTGTGCTGGCATAGTAAAGGCTCCCGCAGTCCTAATTCTAACACCACTCATGTATGCTCTTGTTGTTCTTTGGAAAATTTCTATTATGTAAATTTGACACTGACATCATGGTGCATGTTATACCACACAGTTGTGTACCTTGGTGTGTACTTTATACGTATGTCCCAAGGCAACGCAATGCTACGAAAGCGTATATTAAACAAGACGTGCATTACAAATAATAATACCTAATACCTTAATAATAATAAATGCTAATACCTTAAGTGATAGAAAATATATATGTTTTCGTATTCGTAAAAAATATTTTAGAATTATTGAGGGTTTATTTGACAAATTTTTGTACAAGATCTGTCAAAGAAGCGTTAGTAAGCCTAAATTATGTTTTGTGAATACGCGAAGTTGTATTTTTCTTAGAACAAAGCTCAATATAAAAAAATTTCCGATTTCTTGTAGGTATGTTTTTTGTTAAGGTAATATTAGAGAAAATAAGTATTTTATATGTTGTCTATATTATATCTGTGGCTTGAAGCTAAAAGGGCTAATGTCACTTTTTTTCTCTTTTGAGTTAATCATTGCATTAGATTTGTTTTCTTGCTCTATTTCATTATGATAAAACAGCTAAAGTCATACTTAACCCAGAACAGCTTTAAAAATAAAATGCTGACCAATGTCACTATGAAAGCATCTTTAAAAGTTAAAGTTCAATTCCCATTTTCTCAAAAGTATTAGCTCCAAGGCGTTAAATCGCACGATCTAGGCGGCCAATTGACTGGTTTCGAAAGTGAAACAAAATGTTCACCAAACTCGCTTCTCAATAAGTCCATTGTTAAGCGTGCTGTGTGGCATGTGGCACCGTCTTGTTGAAACCACATGTCGTTTAAGTCAAGCTCTTGCATTTTATGCAAAAAAAGTTGGATATCATCTCACGGTAGCGCTTACCATTCACAGTTACGTTACGATTCGCATCATTTTTGAAGAAGTACGGTCCAATGATGCCACCAGCCCATAAACCGCACCAAACTGTGACTTTTTCTGGATGCATTGGTAGCTCTAGCAATGCTTCTGGCTGATCTTCACTCCAAAATCGACAATTCCAAAAATAAACTTCGTCGCTGAACACAATTTTTCGATCAGAAGCGCGCGATGAACTTTTTTAACAGAGCACGCATTTTGATAACAAAATTCAATTCAAGTGTTGTTCGCTTGTAAGGCGATTCAAGGTTCAATTATAGACCAAACTGAAGATGTTTGACAGTGAAACAAAACACGAAACGTGCGTCAGCTGTTTAAACCAGATAATAGCTAAAAAATCACCCTTTAAAACAAAAATTATTTGGGATATTATTTTCATTTCTTTTAATTATGATAATATTGGTATGGTTCAATTATGTATGGAACAAAATATTGGCCAAATGGCCGCCGCGACCTCGGCGTCACACCTCTATCCGATTGTCCAAATTTTCAATGACAATGTTGATGTTCAATTGGTTAACACGATGATAAGTTGAGGTTGACTGGTCTTTTGCCACACTATCGCAAAAATATGATTTTCATACAGACCAGTTTAGCTGAAATTTAAATATTTTTTACAATTCTCCCGATTGTGGACGAATTTGAACGATTGTATTGAATCACGAAGTGTACGAAATTAATTTTAATTTAAACGCCCATTTTAATAGGGTCTTTCTATTGTTCAAATTGATTAGTCTGCAATTGAGAAATGTCAGATGAAATGCAGAAAATAACTTGACGTTAAGGTGTGGTTCACATTCAACACATGCCCTTAAAATTTAACCACCCAGAAAACAAAAAAAAAAAAAATTTATTGCAAATCGAATGGTTTAGTTCTTGCAAGCAAACTATTCTTATGTGGTTAAAAAATTTCTATTGCAAGAATCATAATATCATTGTATATATATATTTATATTCCGAAACAAAAATCTGTTGATACAACAGTAAATTTCTACTATCACAACTAAACTTTGCGGTGATTAACCGCAAATGTGGAACTCACAATTCATATTTTATTCTCTGTGTATATCAATTTGGTTTAATATTTTTATTATAAAAGTAGTTTTTTGTTATGCTTTTTATTATTACTACTAATATGATTTAACATAAATAGGTACGTAATTGTGGTCTTTTGCCAATACAAGTTAAGTCGATTTTTCTTAATCAAAAAAGTAAATTCTTCAAGAAGTTCTTTCTGCACTGATCGGCTTCTTTGTATGTAAAATACATTATTTAGGAAATATTGAATATTCACTATTTATTTATTCTACTACCTAGCACAAAATTTTTGTATTAATTCAATGTGAATAACACAAGTTCCTATTCATAAGTGCAAGAGGATGCAGAAAGAATGTCGTCACCAAATCCAAATACATGCAAATGCATGCAAAATATCTACAAACAATTCATGTCAATAAACATTAATAACCGATGAAACATGGGTTTCTCTATATCAAATATGCATGCGTCCTATGCACTTATTAGAACTAAGTGAATTTGTTTATTATATTCATATAAACACCTGCTCTCTAATGACACGTTAAAATCATGCATGATTCACCTCAAGTGTACCACTTGATCATGGATTGAACTCTTGTCTTTTTTCGCTGGGTCATAATGGGATTTTCGAAAATTTTGTGAACATTTATTTAAAAATAAGTCAACAATACCTAAAATTTTAATTTATTTCTTATCCAGATGTCTTTCTGTGAGTTATAGAATAAGAGAAATCATACATTCAGGAAAAAGTTTGGTTGGAAAATGGTTAAAACAATAAAAATAGTATTGAAAATATTAAAAGTTTGTAAAAAGAACAAATATTATATATTTATAAAAGAAAAAATACAACAGTATTAGAACTTTATTGCTCAGGACAAATAAATAAGTTCTTCCAATCAATTAGCCTTATTAATAAGATTTATATCACAACCGAAATTATTGGTCTGTATTAGCGTTCACAACTAAATTTTAATTCATGCAATAAAAAATCTTATATTCTAATGTTGTATTTTAAATAAAAATAAAATTTTAGTTATTGTAAGTAATTATTGGTTACTTGTATTTTTACAATTCGATTACATTAAACAAATGCTTAGATTTAAACTATATTTGGTGTTTACAAACGAAAATTACATGTAATAATTATTTGTTATAAACAATTAATACAAATATTATCTTTCAAACAAAATTAATTTTTCTGTCATTTGTGAAAAATTTTCATTAGCCGAAATTAAAATTTATATATTTTATTGAGAAAAATTTTTTAAAAATGAAAAAATATAAAAATTTTTCAATTATTTTCTTTGTGATACAAAATAAAATCTGCAAGATACTGTTTTATAAGGTAAGAACTTGATTCTGTATTTCAAAATATTATCATGCATTTCAGTACGCAAAATGAACTTTCAGATGAGGAAATTTGCAAGTACATACTAACGTCATTGATGGTGCTGTACTGAGGATGCAAAATAGTTTGAAGTCACTCAAAATACATACACATAGACATGTATTAAGTTTTGGTCGCTATAATATCTTCGAACCACATTTAACCAAAGAAACTTAGCTTTACTTACTTCTTTGTAGCGTTTGCATCGCCGCGTAATGCCCGAGTTAGATAAGGCGAGTATAATTTTAAAGACTAAAAAGAAAATCAAGGGCTTGTCGTAATAATATTTGCAATTTCTAGTTTTATTTTAGTATTTAAATGTATGTACATACATATATGTACATATGTAGATATTTATTTTATTGGTATATAATGTCAATATTATTAAATTAAAAATGCAAAAAAATAATTGAGAAAAATGTGTTTTTATTTTCCTGGTTAAATCGAAAAATTGATAATTATAATTAATTAATCTTTTGGTATTACCAATTCGATATTTAATTTCACTAGCATCAATCATTTTTTTAGAATCAGGGACAGTTTGTTTTTTAAATATCAATAATACTAACTAATAAAATCTGCTAACACAACCGTTTGGTTACAAAAATTCTTCTGTTGCTAATAAATCTACCATGCTAAAAAACAAAATTTTAAGTTATTACAAACGAATTAAGAGATAATACGCAGAACCGAAAGAATTCGATTGGCAACAAATTCGGTTGCCACAATGAATCTGTTTTCTGTGTGTAATAAAACAATTAACTTCGATTTAATAACTAGTTGAGATGCGTTTTTTCGATCTAGTGATATTGAATTTCAAAATAAGTCTTTTTTTTTCAAAAGTTCACAGATGTATTTGTTTTATAATATTTTATGGCTATTTTTTTTATTAATTTAGAAAATCTTAGAATACGCTTTTAATATATGAAATGATAACGAAAACAATTTTTTTCTTTTTTTTAATAATATGTTTGTAAAATTTCTTAAATATTTCAAATGTTATAAAAATATTAAAAAAATATTTAACAAAACAATTTTGATTACTTTCTGATAAATTGTTGAAACATTTATTTTTAATAGATTTTTAATATAGTATTGCCTTAAGAAAATTTTTATTCGTCTTTTTGGAAAATTTAAAATTATAAAACAAAATAATATATTTTAAGACAAAAGGATTAATAGTCCGCCTAATTAGTAAGAAACTCGAAAGCACACAAATCTTGTACATATAATACCATGTAAGCAATATTTCGATTATTTTTAAAAAAATTCAATTTATTTAACAATATATTTAGTGTGTCACTTTCATGTTAGCTGCACTACGAACTTTGATGCATTAACAATTAAAATATATGTGTAAATGAATTAAAAATTATTTCTATAATTATCTCTTATATTTCTCTTTTTAGTATGAACACTGCTATCAATTCAAACAACTAGAAATTTACCCTCTGCCCCTTTTCAATACATCAAACAATTTACTTTTGTAAAGGGATATGGATAAAAGTTTTTAATAAATTTATTAAAATAAGTAAAAAAAAAAGCTCTACTCCATAAGAAAATTGTCTTTAGTATATTAGAAATTTAATAAAGATGTACCAAATAAAACTGAATACAGTGTATCAAGTATAATTTGAACAAAATAAACACATTTGGTTTATTCCTTTATAAAAGGAGTTACAAAGAAAATAGTACTAAACTGTGCTGAATTTTTAGAAGTCTACATAAACTGTACAGCATTTGA
Source organism: Phyto melanocephala (assembly GCA_941918925.1). Lineage (NCBI taxonomy): Eukaryota > Metazoa > Arthropoda > Insecta > Diptera > Rhinophoridae > Phyto > Phyto melanocephala. The sequence continues at coordinate 57,542,087 of OW799234.1, forward strand.
AATCATTAGCGAAATTCAGTTTTGGTAGCATTTTTGCAATTAGTGCAAGTATGCACTAATTTTTTGTTACCAAGCGTTAGTGAATTTTTCATGTGTGTTGCAAACAGCTAATTTTTTAGGCAATTAAGAAACAACAAATCCTTTTTTAAATTAATAAGTAAGATTCTGTGTTTTAATATTTTCTCAAAAGAAAGTTACTTAATTAAAAAAAAAATTACAATGTCTAAATCAACGGAAAAATATAGTATAAATAAATTTTTGGAAAAAATGTCATGAATGAAATTGAATATGTGGAGATTTTCAATCCTGAAAGTAAGTAAATTCTGTTTGTGTTGTACAATTTTTTTTGACATTTAGGGTTTTTTCTCAAGGAATTTGAGTTATTTAATCTTCCCGTTTTTCCGGGATAATTTTTCGGGATCCCGGGAAATGAAAAAAGTGGCTACGACTCGAAAGCATATGTTTTTATTGTGACATTTCTTTTTCATAAAAATATTTTCTTCAAGGTTTTTTTAACTTTATGCTTAAAAATATTTTTATAAATAATTCGATATACTTTTTGAGGTATAATATGTTAATTTTATAAACTTTTTTTCTTTAATATTAAAAGAAACGAAACTGTTTTATATGGAAAGTTCAATAGTATGGAAGTTTTTTGAAAAGAAGGCTGATGACACTGTTGTATGCTCTTTAATTTCATGTAAAGGCCGAAGCACCAGCGGATTAGTGCGTCATTTGAGATCATTCACAAAGCAATCTGGGAGAAAAAGTTAGCTGATATAAAAAATCAGAAAGAACTTCCGTCAAAAATTAAAAAAACTCAGCCCAAGTTACCAATACTTTAAAATTTCCATAAAGAAAGAAAGGAAGTGGTCAAAAAACTCAAAATATTATTTATGTATTTGTTAAATGCTCTTGTAAGTTTTCGTCGAACATCAGTAGAAAGAGAAATAGTGTTTTCTGTAACAGAGCAATTTGTTAAAAAATCAGAAATAGATTTTGTGACCAGTCAATAAACACTTTGAGCGCATTAAAAGATTATTAGTCGTTAAAAATTGTTACGTTATATTTTTATACCCGCCACCAAAAAAATGGTGGGGGTATATTCATTTTGTCATTCCGTTTGTAACACATCGAAATATCCATTTCAGACCCCATAAAGTATATATATTCTGAATCAGGGTTTGATTTGATGACGATCTAGCTATGTCCGTCCGTCTGTCCGTCTGTTGAAAGCACGATAGAGGTCGCACCGAAAAAGCTAGGGGGCTCAAATTTTGCCAGAATCTTTCCTATAGACAAGGTTTGTTTGGTATTGAAAATGGGCTAAATCGGAATATTAGGAAGAGAGTTATAGCTCGAAAAGCAAGAGTAGGTCGAAAAAACCGTGTCCTTCGAACATCGAATAAAATGGAATTGTGTCCAAACGCCTTAACATGACTCATGAAACTTCGAATATATATTTCCTGGGTAAAGGCAATATTTTTCCCGGAAAATTGTCGAAATCTATGCATTAGGAGAGGAGTTATCGATCAAAATGTACGAAAATTTATACCGCACAGTGTATTTTTCGGTATATTTAAAAACAAAAACGTCATAAAAGCAACAAAATTGGATGTACGACTCTGAAATTTTGCACACTTTTCTTTCTGAAGACACGCTTTCTTGTAACGGCAAATCAATGCCACGCCCACTTTTACGCCCACCTCCCATATAACGTTTTAACTAAAATTCATATAATTTCTCTATTAATAAAGATTTTGGAATAATAAAGGCCTATATTGAAACACCTAAGTTGTACTCTTTAGCAAAAACAACTTTGACACGCCTACTATAACGCCCACTTTCACTTTTGAATTGTGTCCAGACGCATAAACGAAATGAAACTTCGAACATATATTTATCGAGTCAAAAGAATATTTTTCCCTGAAAATCGCTTAAATTTATGAATTAGGAAAAGAGTTATAGATAAAAATGTACGAAAATTTATACCGCACAGTGTATATTTCAAATTTAAAACGTAATAAAACTGACAAAACTATATGCACGATTCTGAAATTTTGCAAACATGGCTTTTGGTCAAAGTCTTCGTTATAACGGAAAATAGACGTGCCACGCACACTTTTTTCCTTAAGTTTTTATAAAAATATATTAGTTATATATATTAGCATTTATTCATCTTACACTGTGCCATTTATTGTACTGTAGCTAAATATAAGATAAAGATGATAATATAGATGACTCTACTAGCAACTACTAGATGGCATGCTAACAACTTATGCTTATGTTCTCCTTAAATTATGCTCTATTAAAAATGGGAATTTAGGAAAATTTTGACCTAAGTCAAAAAAAATTATCTCTAAACATTATAAACAATTTATTTTCATGTACTAATGGCTAACAAATTTTAAAATTATACAAAACTTATTTCGTTTGAAAATCTTTTAAAAGCAAAATGTTGTAGAAGTTTAAAAATCAAAATCTTACTAATAAATTTCCCGTTTTAGAAAAATGCAGAAAATGTATATTTTAAATCACCCTGTGGCCCTTAAAATTTAACCTTAAATTCACTTTCTTCCTCTTAAATTCATGTAAATTCTCTATGAATAAAGATTTTGGAATACTAAAGGACTATATTGAAATATCTAAGTTATGTTTATTAGCAGAAACTTTATTGACACGCGTATTTTAACGGCCACTTTCATTGAAAGACTAAATTTACGAAAACATTTTATTAGCATACCGAAGTTATAATGGGTGGTTTAATTTTAAGGGACTATGTTGATTTTGAATAAAATTATTATGAAATTATTATCATTTATTTTTATAATGATAATATTTGTATGCTACAATTATGTATGGAACAAAATATCGGCCAAATGGCCCCCCAACCTAGGCGGCACACCACGATCCGATAGTCCAAATTTTCAATGACACTGTTGATGCTCGATTGTTGGGCACGATGATGAGTCGAGGTTGCTTGCTCTTTTGCCACGTTATCATGAAAAACAGCAATGTTTCCCATTCAACGAACTAAGATGGCATTCACAGATGTTTTCACATTTCATACAGACCTGCTTTGCAGACATTTAAATATTTTTTACAATTCTCACGATTGTGGACGAATTCGAACGATTATGTTGACCAAAAGAATCACGAAGTGCACAAAATGCATTTTGATTTGAACGCCCATTTTTATAAAAATCTTTAATATTTAAAAGCGTTGCTCGATTGCGTATCTTTCCACGGTTTAAATTGAGTAACTTTAAGATTGAGAAATGTCAAGTGAAATGCAGAAAACAAATTTAAAGACTAGGTGTAGTTCACCTTCAACATGGGCCCTTAAAATTTAACCACCCTCTACAAAGAAAGTGATACATATTTTATTATAAAGAGATTATTCTATAGCGATTAACAAAATAATAAATATTGTGCTTTAAATGTACACAAAATTGGTGGTGGGTATAAAAGATTCGGCACAGCCGAATATAGTGGTCTTACTTGTTTTAATTAAAAATTGTATTTACATGTTTTTGAAATTGAATTCTAATAATTTTATTTTTGATTTCATAGCTGAAGTACCTGTATTTTTGTCTTTTGTGCTCATATTTGATCTCGTATCTAGAGAATAATATTTTTTCAATTATAAATATTTTAACTCAATTTATATTTTAAATTCAAGTTTCTTTATTATTTTTTATAGTTTTAAAGTGTTTTACACTATATACTATTTTATGCTTTTCAATAAAAAGTTTTTTATTAATTAAAAATAAATTTACTTCTTATTTATTTTGCTGCGCGGTCCCGGGATCCCGGAAAGTTAAAAAATAAATCTCGTATTCCCGGGAAACAAAAAAGTTCAGGAAAAAAACCCTGTTGACATTACTTTGCACTGGTTTTTCGCTGTGCAGATTTGCTCAAGTGATGCAAATTGTGCTTTAATTTAATATGTTTTTGTAGTCGTGCAAAAGTTAAATTTATTGCTAAACTTGCACGGTCTGCACGACTTGCAAGGGTAGTTTGCATCAAAGAGTGAGTTTCTCTATTTCGAATATATTTGAAATTTTACTAAAACAAAGTTCAAAATACTGTTAGGTTTATAACTTTTATAAACTTTAGTTTATTTTACCTACATAAACCGGGGTTAGTTGTATTGCAAAAAAAAAAAAAAGAACACACTTTCAATTAGATAGAGCAATTTGTTTAAATTTTACACAATAGCTTTTACGGTATAAATTAAACTTGTTATTTTTTGTGAAAACGTGACGTTATTGCTAAACGTTAAATTTGTTATGTTGTAATGGTGAAGTATACGTTCTTATATTAATGTTAAGATTTTTCATTATTTTTTGATTGTTGGCGAAATAAATACAGATAAATCTATTAACATCTATACCCATTTATACATTTTATATTTATTTTTTATCTTTTTTTCACAAACTTTTTACAATATTTTAACTTAACAAAAAAAAAATTGTTTTCAAAATGACTGATTTTAAGTTTAAACGACATATCATGTTAAAAATGCTCTGTTTAAACAAATATTTTAACAACCGTATTAAAAATTAAATTCAGTGTTAATGTTAGGCATTTCATGTCTGTTATAGACCTTCTTATCAAACTTTATTTGATATACACACACCGAACTCTGTTGAATTACTGTCGCCCTAACTGCGCTTGCTCAACTGTTGATATTAGTGCTGCCATAATGGTAACGATAAAAAATTAATAAAAAAGCGAACTTCTCATAAGTATATAAGCTTAAGAAATTATTAAATAGAATTAATCAATGGAATATCTTTTTAAAAATAAAACGTGTTTTTATTTAAATATACCGTAGGTTCACCACACAATGTACTATGAACTTCAATAAAAATAATATTAGTAAATTTCAAGACCTAAAATACAAAAATGAAATGAGTCACTCTGTGTTAAAAGAAAAAGTTTAATCCTTGTGTGTGACAAGGAGCGTAATGCTGATAATCGCTTGCAAAAAAAGTAAAGCGGACTTAATCTGTATTAACATATTTATTTTATTAGCAAAACTAAGGTATTTTGTCTAGCCAATACATTTTGCGAAGAATCTATACTGCAGAAAATTCAGTCTCGTAGTTTATATTGTCTTTATGTAAAAAAGCTGACAGTTCAATACATCCGACCTGCTTAACAAAACTGAAAACTAATTTAATGCATTCGAAAAATCTTTAATTGTTTATACAATCATTAATCATTAATTGTTTATACAATACCTAAAATAATTTAATTTTTATTAATGAATTGTTGTATAATTACATCATAGCTGATGTAAGTATTATTGCCGTTCTTCTATAAGTTAATTTTAAAAACTTACGACGACAGGTTATGAATTAAGCAGTTATATCTTTTAAAAACAGTTTCACTTGTTAAGCTCCACTCTGTTGAACGCACACAATTATACAATATTTGCAACAAAATATGTGCACAATTAAACCCGCACGCATACATTCAGATTCAACATACTGGTATGTGTGTTTACATGTTTGCTGTATAGAATATTGTTTATTTTATTACAGCAGTTGTTATGGACGGATAATGCACTTGAATCTAGTAGGTTTTTTTTGCCAGTTTTTCATTGCACTTAACCTAAACTGTTTGTTATGTAGTAGTGTGACAGCTTAAGCAATTTTGCTATATTTGCAAAAAACAATCTCTTGATTTACTTGGCTTTTTTTACAATAAGAAAAAAAAAACAAATTCAAACAAAAGCTTGTGTGTAAGACAACATGAATCTAAACATATTTATATACTATAATAGTGTAAAAGAATAGAAAGGAGGATTTTAACCCTGCAATTGCTCTGGACCATTTTGATCAGTCGTTTTGGTTTATTAAATTCTCAAATACCTGTGACAAAACAGGAGAGAAGAAAACAAAAAGATTATCCAAAACCTTAAATCACAGAGAAATATAAAGACGGTAGAAGTAGAACAAGCAACAAGAATCTGAAATGATAACGGTAAGGAAGGTAAAACGAAGAAAAGGCTATCGACAACGAAGTAAAATGTAAGTGGGAATATGACACAAAAATATGAAAAAGGATAAATAGTCATGAATGCCTGATAGAAAAACATTTAGCTTAGATAAGCTAAGTAAGTATAAAAGTATACAGATATGTATACGTTTGCCAAAATTAAGAGGACAATGTTTTTTGTATGTATAAATTAATTAAATTACCGTGCATCAGCTGGTGAAAGGCATTAACAATTGCATAATTTTCTATTGCGTTTTAATTTTTATACGAATTTTTTGGAACGATTCTGATAAGGTATCGATTTTTTTAAGTTTTATAATCCTAGTAAAAAAATAAATTAATGATGAAACGAAAAACTAAATTTATTTTAGGACTTTAAAGTATAAAATACAGTTAATTGATTAAACTTAAGCTGAAAGTCTACACCACGCTTTCTATTTCACGTCGTAGGTCTCTCTCAAAAAAGTTGAATCAATGCAGTTATATGTTGTAAGTTACAGAGCACAAAGCGTAGGACGCTTTCACGTATACAACACAAAAATTAGGTTTACATTCTACTATTTTAGGTGTCATGAGCAGCGATAGAACAACTCAATTGAGTTTAAATGCCAGAGATGACGAATTATATTTTAATTTTATCGATAGTTAAGTTTGTAGTGTGTATTTTTTTTTTATATTATTATAGAAAAAAATTTAAAGAATAAAAAAATGATTTAACAATAAAGTTTAAAATTATTGGCAAGAATAACATAAATTTATTTAGAAAAATTGTTTATTTACAAAAGTTGCAGTTTGCTTTTCGATGCCATTGACATAATGAGTGCCATCTCTTAACTTGTATTATTTGATGCGAAAAAAGCGTGGTATGTAACTTGAAATTCACAAAGCAGAATAAGCAGAAGCGAGAAAGCGTGGTATAGAGACTTTCAGCTTTAGATATTGTTACAGTTTTAGTCTGATTTTTACACTCCTTGACATACTTTTTTGCTTTTTATCAACTTGGCATGACTCATGTATTTTTTATGATAAATCGTGTTACTGACTTTCAGTTCTAGAAAATGCTAGTATTATTATTATTGAAGCTTACAGAAAATTGCAGATCGTATATTTTATTGAAGTGCTAATATAAATAGTTAAACAAACAAAGTTGATACAGGATGGTACAACAGGAATCGGTGCGTGTATATTTAATTTAGTTGCATAACAATAAATGATATGGTAAAAGTTTTATCTTTAATATTAGTAGTCAATAAAGTGCTCTTAAATTTTATACCGAAACTTTCAAGTTTTTTTTTTTTGGTCTTGGCTTCTAAATACAATGGTTACAGAAAAAGATTTAAATTTTAAACTATAAATTCAGTAATAATTACACAATAGCTATAAAAGATATAGCTTCTTCAAATACATATTGTGTAGACAAAATATTTAAAAATATTAAAAAAAAAAACAAATACATATAAAATGTATAAAATGGTGCTTTGCGTAAGATCCACATCCGTATTTTTAATCAGGCAATAGGGTTAAATATGTTGCATAGTTGTAGGTGTATTAAGCTATTGGTGTTATTTATTTCATTACCCCTTTCAATTGCAATTATGCTTGTACAGTCGACTCCAACGATAACGTTTTATTTCAAGCTTAAAGAATTAGTATTATAAACGTGTCTAGATGTATATGTGTATGTCTAACAATAAGCTGCGATATAGAAATCTTCTTGCGATTACGTATTATAATGTTTGTATGTGCACAGAACTAATTTATTTGTATCTAAAATCAATCACTTTTTCTATAAAATTATTATATATCTATATAATTATATATATGCGTTTGTGTGTTTGGTCTCACTAATTCATAGACATGTTTAAGTCCCACAGACACTTCAATAATTGATTTTTGTTTTTGTTTTCAGATTTGACATATTTTTCATTTATCGTTTAGCCAAATTCATAATATTATATGCACATACATATGAAGTGCAAATTAAGGTTTGTAAAAAAATCGCCGTTTAATGAGAATACTACTTTATAGTTTAAGTGTTCTAATAGTCAACAATACAAAGTGTTTGACTATTTTTTTTTATTTTTGAAATCAGCTTAACGCATTGTTTTATTCGCTTAACGTTTTCTGGCAATTTATTGCTGTTTCTTTTTGCTTATTAATTTTATAACCAAATTTGACTGGTGCAAATATTCTAATGATAATTTGATTTGTATAAGAGATTTATTTTGACCGTTTTTTTTTTTTAATGACAAAAAATAAACCTCCAGAAAATTTAATTTTTTATAATAAAAGCTGATTTGTTTTTGTTGATTTTAGTTTCACTGTTAATGAAAAATTCGTGATTTGTAGCACGAATGCTAAGTAAGGCTTAATATTTCATTACAAATAGATTAAGAAATAAGTAGCGCTTGAAAATCATTGACCTTTAGTAAACAAATTCATACTGTATGGGAAAAGTGGCGCAAAAATAATGTCAATTTTATAGTCGTCATAATTGAAGCACCGAAAAGGTTATTCAAACAGTTGTCACCAAATTTCACGTGTGAATTACTAACTGCTGTTGGCAAAAAAGTGGGAAATTGGATTTGGTTCATATGTAGTTTTAATAAGTTTTTGTTGCCACATGATAAAAGGCATGCCATATGCTAAATGCATTTGAGTTATTTAAAACTTTTTTAGTTAGCAATTGAAGTCAGGTTCTGTAGTAGTTCCTTGGCAGCCAGTATCATACGGTTTTACCCAACTAGACTATTTTTTGTGAGTCACAATTTCTGCTCTGAAGGACAACATTACAGCTGCAATTGCTGAGCTACCGACTGAAACGATAAAGAATAGCAAACTTGGAGCTCTCGGATAGGCAACCTACAATAGTAACATTAAATAGTTTTCAAAAAGTAAATGGAAGATTTTGATTAATCGTTCTTAAAAAAAATTTCATTTGGTTTCGCAAATATTTTAATGTTTAAAACTCGAGCGTTTAAAAAATCTTCCTTTATATTGTCAGGCTATACTAAATAGGCCATGAACTGTCTAAAAATATGTTTCTGGAACGCAAACGGCATACGCCAACATAAAAACGAACTTGAGTGTTTTCTTGTGAACAACAAAATTGATATAATGCTGATCTCCGAGACTCACATGACATCAAGAAGTACTTTCAAAATAAATGGATACACTTTTTACGACACCAAGGACCCCAGAGATAGATCTTGTGGTGGGTCAGCAATCTTGATCAAATCCAGAATAAAACACCATTTATTGGCTGGTCTTTCTGAAAGTCATCTACAGGCAACAAACATCTGTGTAGTTGACTTTGGCCAAAATCTAATAATATCGTCAGTGTATTCTCCTCCAAGGTTAGCAATAACGAAAAGTCAATATATAGAGTTTTATAAGTCACTCGGTGCTCGGTTCATAGCAGCTGGCGATTACAACGCAAAGCATACTTTTTGGGGTTCACGACTTATTAGTCCCAGAGGCCGCAATTTATATGATTCCATTTCTGAATTGAGACTTAACGTTATTTCAACCGGACAGCCTACTTATTGGCCTACTGATGCTCGTAAAGTCCCTGACCTTATTGATTTCGGCGTTATGAAAGGAATAAACTCTGAACTTATTGAGGCGGAAGCATCGCTGGAGCTTTCGTCGGATCACTCACCAACCATTGTCACTATCTGCAATCCTCACCAAATGTTAACGGAGAAACTATTTTCCACACGAGTTAATTGGTTAAAATATAAAAAGTACATCAGCACACATTGTACAGAAAATTTGCTTCTAAGAACTACAGCAGACATCGACTCATGTATTGGCAACCTCAAAGAGCAAATGAAAAATGCCGCGGAACATGCTTCCTATACTTTTCGTCAGCCCAGGTACACTCGTATTTATTCTTCAGATGTACAAGAACTTTTGTCTGAAAAGAGAAGAGTCAGAAGAGAATGGCAGCAACACAGATCGCCCCAACTTAAAATTACTTTAAGAGAATGTACAAAAAAGCTTAGGAAACTGCTAGAATCACAAAGAGAAGCTTCTCTTAATAATTATCTGAAAGGTCTAGATGCAACTACTCAGTCCAATTATTCGTTATGGCGCGCAGCTAGTAAACTCAGGGGACCCGTGACCTCAAAACCCCCACTTCGCAATTTAAATGGCAGTTGGGCGAGAAATGACGAAGAAAAATGTAACCTTTTCGCAAGTCATTTAAAGAATGTATTCACTCCCAATGTAAGTACTGACATCAGTGAACTACCACCTGTTGTTGAAAGACCACCTGTAGAAATAAAATTTCAATACGTAGAGGTTGTTAAGGCTATTGACAACTTAAATATCAGAAAAGCTCCTGGCATTGACAAAATCAGTAATAAAATGCTTTTGCAGTTGCCTCGCACCGCAAAAAGAATTATTCTCTTTCTTTTTAACGCTATCGTTCGCCTTGATTACTACCCGTCAGAATGGAAAGTTGCATTGGTCAAGATGATCCCTAAGCCGGGTAAAGATCCCTCAAAAGTTGAGTCGTATAGGCCAATTAGTCTATTGCCAACAATGTCAAAATTGTTCGAAAAGATGATAATAGCGAAATTGATACCGATATTGAATGTTAACAACTGCATTCCAGATCACCAGTTTGGCTTCAGAAAACAACATAGTACTATCGAACAAACTCACCGACTGGTACAAGTTATAAGAAAAGCCTTTGAAGAAAAGAAGTACTGTTCGGGTCTATTTATTGATGTTTCTCAAGCCTTCGACAAAGTTTGGCATGAAGGCCTCTTACATAAATTGAAGCATAACTTCCCAGTTAATGTTCTCAATCTTCTACAAACATACACAATCGGTCGCCAGTTTCTTATAAAAGAAGGAGACGTTGTTAGCTGCCCCCAACCAATCCTGGCTGGAGTACCGCAGGGGAGTATTTTAGGTCCAATGTTATATTTAATATATTCAGCAGACATGCCAACAAGCAGTTTAACCCATACTTCAACATTCGCTGACGACACGGCTTTTCTCAGCACTCATAAAGATCCAAAAGATGCCTCAAGCCAACTACAGCACCATATAACCGATGTTGAGAAGTGGGCTAAAAAATGGGGAATAAAAATAAATGAACTTAAATGTTCACATATAACATTCACTTTACGTCGGGAATCTTGTCCCCCCATTTTTATTAATAACCAGGTGGTGCCACAACACTCTCACGTTAAATACCTTGGTATTCACTTGGATCGCCGTCTCACATGGAAAAATCATATAGATGCAAAGTTGACCCAATTGAAATTAAGGACTGCTCAAATACATTGGCTTATAGGTCGAAATTCGATATTAAGGCTCGATTGCAAACTTTTGCTCTACAACTCAATTTTGAAGCCAATTTGGTGTTACGGTATTCAATTATGGGGAACTGCATCCTCCTCTAACATAGAAAAAATTCAACGACGTCAAAATAAAATACTACGAATGATAACCGTTGCCCCTTGGTACATAAAAAACAGCAATTTACATAAAGATCTTGATGTTCCGTTGATAAAAAGCGAAATCACTAGACACGTTGGCCGCTACTTAAAAAAGCTGGAAACTCATCCCAACCCACTTGGCCGAAACATCTTACAATATCGCGGACATGTTCGTTTGAGAAGAAGGGACACCATCTCTCTTAGATGAACTAAATAATCGCAATCTCTACAATTTATTTTAATTTCGAAAACCAGATTTTGTCTGGCATTGGCTGGACTTTCATCTACTAATTATAGATTTAAGATTTGATAACTTATTGTTAGTTCATAAACATATATGAAGATACAATAAATATTAGTTTGAAAAAAAAAAAAAAAAAAAAAAAAAAAAAAAAAATATTGTCAATGATCCATGCTTCTTAACAAATAAAGCTATTCATTATGATTTATTTATTCCAATGGTCAAGGACGAAATTAAAAAATTGTTTGAATTATTTGAAAATTAAAAATTATTTTATGGCACCAACGAAGTTCGAAGACTTAAAAGGAATCACATATTGGATTTACCATTTCGAAATTAAATATCCTTGTACGTACATATTTTGTAAATAGAGTGCAATCTATGTATATATATAAAAGTGAAACTCTGTGTGTGTGTGTGTTAGCTATAGACTCCGAAACTGTAAAACCGATCGGACTCAAACTTTGGCAAGTTGTTGTAAATATTCCAGGGAGTGTTTACGTGTGACAAAAAGTGGGCGGGGCCACGCCCATAAAAAATTAGTTATCAGTTTTAGCTACTTTCACTTGACCGATTTTTCTAAAAGTTTGCACACATATTGAACTCTCATGATTATACAATTTCGTGATTAGAAAAGTGGGCAGTGCCACGCCCATAAGCAATTTGTTTTAATTTTTAGCTATTTGCAATTGACCGAAACTTGAAAATTTTCACACATATTGAAATCTCATGATTATACGATTTCGTGTTTAGAAAAGTGGGCAGGGCCACGCCCATTAATAAAAGTTATAATTTTAAGTTACTTGCACTGGACCGATTTTTCTGGAACTTTGCGTACATATTGGGCTGTCATGACTTTACAATTTCGTGATTAGAAAAGTGGGCAGTGTCACTCCCATAAAAAAGTTATAATTTTAAGGTACTTGCACTGGACCGATTTTTCTTAAACTTTGAAAACACATATTGAGCTGTCATTACTTTACAATTTCGTGATTAAAAAGTGGGCAGTGCCACTACCATAAAAAAGTTATAATTTTTAGTCTTGCACTTGATATTCAATTAAAATTCAGAATGCATTTTTATTCATTAAAGAGCGTTACAACGCTCGGCGGGCTTGGTTAGTATTTATAATATTTATCTAATTTATATTTTTGAAAATTAGTTTAAAAATATCTTTGTTGAAATTTATTTACATATTTTGTTATTTTCGTGGAAGTTCAGCAAATAATGTTATTCTTTATATTAAAAAATGTACTTATTATCCTAAAAAAGATTGTAAATAAAATGTCAAATAAAAAAAAAATATTTTTACACATTTTCTTTTCGTATTTATATTTTTTAAAATATTATAAATAATGATTATAAATTTGTACTTTTGAAAACTTATTTGTATAAAATTTTCAATGAAAATCTTTTATTATGTGAAAAGTTTACTCTTATAAATTTTTATGTTAAAAAAATAAATTAATTATACAAATAAGAACTTGAATAAAATTGTAATTTTATACATGTAAAAAAAACAAAAAAAAAAAAAATAAATATAAAACTTAATGCTATGCGCTCCGTTTTCTATTCCACATTATTAAATTGTAAATTGAATTTAATATAGTTTCGACAATTTATATCATAGTAATTTTCTAGTTTTCTTAAATATCTACCTTTTAACTTAACTATTTAATGAACTTCAACAATTCATGAAAATTAACTCAAGCCAAAATATTATATTTAAACTGAAAATATTTTAAACAAATTAATTTCCCTATAACATTTAATTTCATATAACAGCTAATTTGGTATAACACCTGAATAATAATTTAGATAATCGAAGGAAGTGCACATCATTAAAGATGATAAGAAAAAATAATTGATATAATTTTTTTTATACCCGCCACCAAAAAAATGGTGGGGGTATATTCATTTTGTCATTCCGTTTGTAACACATCGAAATATCCATTTTAGACCCCATAAAGTATATATATTCTGAATCAGGGTTTGATTTGATGACGATCTAGCTATGTCCGTCCGTCTGTCCGTCTGTCCGTCTGTCCGTCTGTCCGTCTGTCCGTCTGTTGAAAGCACGATAGAGGTCGCACCGAAAAAGCTAGGAGGCTCAAATTTTGCCAGAATCTTTCTTATAGACAAGGTTTGTTTGGTATTGAAAATGGGCTATATCGGAATATTAGGAAGTGAGTTATAGCTCGGAATGCAAGAGTAGGTCGAAAAAACCGTGTCCTACGAACATCGAATAAAATGGTATTTTGTCCAAATTGATTAACGTACAGTCATGAAACTTCGAATATATATTTCTCGAGTCAAAGCAATATCTCTCACCAAAAATTACCTAAATCTAATCATTAGGAAAGGAGTTATCGATCAAAATGTACGAAAATTTATACCGCACAGTGTATTTTTCGGTATATTTAAAAACAAAAACGTCATAAAACCAACAAAATTGGATGTACGACTCTGAAATTTTGCACACTTTGCTTTTTGGTGAAAGGCTTTTTTTTAACGGAAAATCAATGTGCCACGCCCACTTTTACGCCCACCTCCCATATAACGTTTTACCTAAAATTGATATAATTTCTCTATTAATAAAGATTTTGGAATTATAAAGGGCTATATTGAAACATCTAAAATGTACTCATTCGCAAAAATAACTTTGACACGCCTACTATAACGCCCACTTTTCACGTTATCTACCGTTAATGAAATTTAAAAACTCATAAAACCGCCAAAATTAGAGGTATGATGATCAAATTTGCTACGTATATCCCCCTAGACAGTGTCATTATTGTACAAAAAAATTGAGGTGCCACGCCCACTTTTACGCCCACCTCCCATATAACGTTTTACCTAAAATTGATATAATTTCTCTATTAATAAAGATTTTGGAATTATAAAGGGCTATATTGAAACATCTAAAATGTACTCATTCGCAAAAATAACTTTGACACGCCTACTATAACGCCCACTTTTCACGTTATCTACCGTTAATGAAATTTAAAAGCTCATAAAACCGACAAAATTAGAGGTATGATGATCAAATTTGCTACGTATATCCCCCTAGGCAGTGTCATTATTGTACAAAAAATTAAGGTGCCACGCCCACTTTTACGCCCACCTCCCATATAACGTTTTACCTAAAATTCATATAATTTCTCTATTAAAAAAGATTTTTGAATAATAAAAGGCTATATTGAAACACCTAAGTTGTACTCATTCGCAAAAATAACTTTGACACGCCTACTATAACGCCCACTTTTCACGTTATCTACCGTTAATGAAATTTCAAAGCTCATAAAACCGCCAAAATTTGATGTATGATGATCAAATTTGCTACGTATATCCCCCTAGGCAGTGTCATTATTGTACAAAAAAATTAAGGTGCCACGCCAACTTTTACGCCCACCTCCCATATAACGTTTTACCTAAAATTCATATAATTTCTCTATTAATAAAGATTTTGGAATAATAAAAGGCTATATTGAAACATCTAAAATGTACTCATTCGTAAAAATAACTTTAACACGCCTACTATAACGCCCACTAAAACAGACAAAATTAGAGGTATCATAAAGGAAATTTGCTACATATATCCTTCTAATCAATGCAGTTGTTGTGCCAAAAAGTTTAGGTGACACGCCTACTATAACGCCTACCTCCCATATAACGGGTTTTCTTAAATTCATGTAATTTCTCTATTGACAAAGTTTTTGGGAAAATAAAGGACTATATTGAAATATCTAAGTTGTATTTATTAGCAGAAACTTTATTGACACGCCTACTTTAACGCCCACGTTCATTAAAAGACTACATTTACAAAAGCCTTTTAGTAGCATATCGAAGTTATAAAGGGTGGTTAAATTTTAAGGGCTGATGTTGAATTATTCAAATTATTTAGGAAATTATTATTATTTCTTTTTGTAATGATAATATTTGTACGGTTCAATTATGTATTTAACAAAATATCGGCCAAATGCCCCCCCCCCATCCTTGGCGCCACTCCTCTATCTGATGGTCCAAATTTTCAATGACAATGTTGATGCTCAATTGTTGGGCACGATGATGAGTCGAGGTTGACTGCTCTTTTGCCACACTATCGAAAAAAACAACCATGCTTCCCATTCAACGAAATAAGAATGCATTCACAGATTTTTTAACAATTTATACAGACCTGTTTTGCAGAAATTTAAATATTTTTTACAATTTTCCCGATTGTGGATGAATTTGAATGATTATGTTGATCAAAAGAATTACGAAGTGCACAAAATGCATTTTGATTTAAACACCCATTTTCATAAAAAAAACCTGAATAACTTTAAAGAGTTGCTCATTTGCGTATCTTTCTACAGATCAAATTGAGTAAGTTTGAGATTGAGAAATGTCAAGTGAAATGCAGAAAACAAATTTAAAGACTAGGTGTAGTTCACCTTCAACATGGGCCCTAAAAAATTTAACCACCCTCTACAAAGAAAGTGATACATATTTTATTATAAAGATATTATTCAATAGCGATTAACAAAATAATAAATATTGTGCTTTAAATGTACACAAAATTGGTGGTGGGTATAAAAGATTCGGCACAGCCGAATATAGTGCTCTTACTTGTTAATATTCTTATAGCGCCACATTATTTAAAGGAAATACAAACACACACTTACCACCACATTATCAATAAAGGACGCTTTAAAATAAACATTTTTTTTTATATCTATTTCAACACAATTAAAAAAATTTTGGAAAGAAAAGGAAAAATACAATAATATTTTTTTTTTAAATTTTAGTTTTATATATTTTTTTTAATTTTTGTAAAAAGTAAAAACTTTAGTTTTATATATTTTTCAAATATTTCTCATATTATTTTTTCAAATTTAACCGATTTTTTTGCTTTTGCGAAAAGCTTTTATACGCGCAAATGGTTGCAATGCAACTAACACAAAAATCAAATTGTCTAGGAAACATTAGTTCCGTTATAATGATGTGTGCTGTCTACTTTTTTTTACATTATGCTATTTTGTCACATACATCACTTACAAACATGCTCAGATGACCTTTGTGTGTGTTAGTGATGTTACGAATGTTTGTCTATATGTGCGCTTTGAGGGAATGTGTAAGATTTAGGCGCCAAACATTAAAACAATGACTGACGGTCTCTGTTGGCTGAAATTTGGCTACAGTTTGTTACACATACGAGTATGTGTGTATGTGTGATATTAAAGAACATTGGTTTCCCTTTGGGTGCATTGTACCAGCAAGTATTTTGTTTACAAAGTAATAAACATGCGCATCCATACCATGTCACGTGTAGGGAACGATGTTGGATTCTATTCATTCACAAAAGTGGAAAGTATTTTGTTAAGTGTGGACGAAAGGACAAATGTTTCGTAGTAATGTAAACAATAATTTCTATAGTTTAATGTCGTTATTTGTTTTACGAAACTAACAATTTCAAACTCATTTAGTTTATTAAAAATGTGGAAATGCAAACAACTCTTACAAATTAGTTTTAAAGTTGCGGTGCACAGTGTTTTTCATTTTGTTTTCGGTTAATCACCTTAATATATTATATTTTAGTAATTTTGCAAGGATTTAAAGGAGAAAAGCGCTGTATATGGGCTAACTGTTACATCCTATTGAGAAACAGCAAAGTAGGCGAGGAAAATTAAAAAGGCTTATTAATTTAAAGAAAATTACCAATAAAAATACCGTTTTCCTTAACATGAAAGTTGTTTATTTTGTGAAATCTATGGGCCCGGAAATAAAAGGAAATATTAGAGACAAAATGATTTTTAATTTGTACTTTTACAATAAAAAAAAACACTGTTTTAAAATATAAGTGCTCTTATTTTAAAATAAAAAAATGACGTCTTACACTCTAAAAAATAAATAAAGTAGTCGACTGCTTTTTTACTTAATACATATTTAGATTAGCTGTCAGCGTCTTTATAATTTTAATTTTATTATTAATAAGCCAGTTATTTTGATATTTTGTCAGAAGTCCAAAAATGTTTTGTAACTAATTTTTTCTTAAAACATGAACGATAATTTTTGAAATATCGCATTCAATGTTCAATATTCATTCATTTGGAATAATTAAAATCAAATTTTTTGGACAATTTAGTTTCGTAAAGGCGAATTTAAAATAATGAATACTATTTTTTCCTTAATACTAGTAAGAAAAGACAACCATATTAAAGCCTTTAGAAAAGGTTAACATTTAATTGCGAAATTCTAAAAAACATTTAGTTAATGTGAAGAATCAATTACCAAATCTAAATAGCTATAATATGTTTGCGATAACTAATGATATTGAAATAAACCGTCATAATCAATGCTTTTCTCTGCGTGTTTGACTTGTAATTATAAACTTATACGTTGGTTAATTTTACAAAATCTTTCGCACAGCCGATATAACTTTTTAAAATTTTTTTTTTATGTTTCATATATTTTGTATTAACAATCCAGTGTGCAACTTAAAAAGTGTTGCTTTTGTGATATAAATATAAAAAAATCCTTTCAGTTCTATTTTGAACCTTTAGGTGTGATAATGGATTTTCTGATAGCGCTAATAAATACCACAGTTCTTGCTGCTGAAACATGGCAACTAAAAGAATTAAATTCTATCATAGCTGCGACTGAAAATAAAACAGAAATTTCAACTTTAACCATTTTTGGGCATTCCTATGAAATTGAGTCATATATACGAGTGGCAGAGCATAATACTATACCCAAATTAGTGATAACGCGAAATTATGGCGATATAAATTTTAATTACGAATCCGGCCTAAATCGAAATATATTTTTTATAGGTCTGTCATCGTTGGATCGTAAGTCTATGTGGAATCATATGAACGATGCTTTTTTGGGCATACAGGGTTATGTTAAAGGTGTTTTCATAACACAGCATCCCAAAAGAAAAGATTCACGCTTAGATTTGAAGGAACACTTTGAGTGGAGTTGGAGAAAAGGCTTTACGAATGCTTTAATACTTGTAGATAGTGAGCAGCCCCATCAACGAAGATATAACATTTATAATTATAATCACTTTTTAAAAACAAAAGTTACAAATATGACCAACTTTAATAAATCAGAGTTATTTCCTGATAAATTTCGTGATTTATACAAATTTAAAATAAGGACTTTGGCCCAATTTGATCCACCGAGAGTATTTGAGAGAGGCGGCTGCATGTTCAAGTATAAAAGGCAATACTTGGGTTATGTGGCCACTTTATTTCAGGCTTTTCTCAAGGAGTACAATGCCGAAATGGATTTGCTTTATATTCCACGAAATAAAAGCTATAATATAATGGAAATTATACTAAAGGTTAATAATGATGAAATCGATTTGGCCATTAATCCCTATATACCATACAAAAATGTGCATTTAAGTTATCCTTTGCGCATGATGCAGAGATGTGTAGTGGTACCATATCCGGAAGAGCAATCCAAATATAAATTTTTCATAATGCCTTTTAGCAGCAGAGTATGGTTGAGCTTTTTAGCTACTTGGTTTACCCTAAGTATGGCCAAATTATGGGGTTGGTTTTTAAAGGAAAAGTACCTAAAGCATGATTCATTGGATGTCAGTCTAATATTACTGAATGTCTGGAGGTTAATGATGTATTTACCCTCATTTAATACCTGCTGTTACGTAAACCTAAAATGGTTCAATGCATTGTGGTTTAGTTTAATAGCAGTCATGGGTTTTATAATTTCCAATTTGTATATGGCTTCTTTGACCAGTTTCTTTTCGGGTCTGACATTTAAACCCACAGTCGATACACTGGCTGATTTAATAGAACGGCGTATAGCGGTAGATGCTGTTGAATATGAGATACCTGTTGTTTTAAACAATCGCGATCTACCCAAAAATTTTGCCGAATTATTACGCGCCCGAAATGCTTCGGAATTACTCAATGATATACTGGCATTGAAAGCCAATCACTCGTATATGGTTCTTGAAGATCGCATACAATTCTCCTTAAATCAGCAAACCCATTTGCTACGTCCTATTAGCCAGATGGTTAAGGAGTGTTTAACCACCATGCCTCTCGGCTTTATAATGCCGGTACATTCACAATTCGAGAAACCCTTGAATCGTTTTATTTTGAGATCCTCTTCAGCTGGCTTGATTGACAAATGGTTTTTCGAAGCCATACAGGATGGATATTGTTCAGGTATTTTAAATATGCGTATGCCGCAATTGAAAATTGCTCGGCCTTTAATGCTGGAACACTTTCAATTTGGTTGGTTTGTTTTGGCCGGCGGTTATGTGGTGGGAATTGTTGTATTTTTGCTGGAAAATTTAAAGAGGATATTTAAGCGCTTTAAGATATTAATTGTTTATAATTAAACAAAGTGATGATTAAGTAAAGTAAAGCTTTAAAGATAACATTGTAGTTGAGTTGTCGGATACATCAGCCAGCTGACTTTAAAAAAATCTTTAAAAATTTTAAGTAAAATATATTCAAAGTGAAGATATTTAGTCTGTAATAATATTTGAATTTATTTCAGATGAGAACTGCTTTTGAGCAAAGCTTCTAAATAAATTAGAGAGAGTTGTAAAAGCTGCAAACCTAGCATCTGCGCTTAACAAAAATTTTGTTTGTTTAACATGTGTTTTAATTGTGAATGAAATTAGTTTGAAGCAGCTTTCAAAATGGTTGATGTATTTGCTAAAGTAACAAAAATCTCACCTAAAATCAATGCGCATTTAACAAAAATATTTTATTTGCAAAAAAAAAAAATAATATATTAAATGAGCTTAAAGCTTTTTACATATGAGTACAAAAAACACATAAATTTTGAGAAACAATGTTGTCAATAAAACTTATTTGATATTATTTGAAAAAAAACGGTGTTGTCTTATTTCATATTAGCATTAACACTCTCAGTTGAAGTTGATTCTTAAATAGGTATGACTTTAGGCATATTCATACAGGTAAATACAACGACGAATGGCTACAACAAGAAAATTTTTTCGTTGATATTTTCTGTGTAGGTAAATTCGTATACAAGATTTGAAAAAGTGCTTGTAATAAGAACAAAATTAAAAACAAATATAAAAAAATTTACCTTTGATTTGAAAAAAATAAAAATAATTTATTTTTATTATTATTTATTTTTATACTGAAAATAAAAATCTAACATTCTATTCCTCCACAAAAAAATAATAATATTAAGGCCAAGGCGATTTCATACAGGTATATGCAATGGCGAATTGATACAATAAAACAACTTTTTGGGAATGTTTTCTATCAAGGCCAATTTGTATATAACGGATGGAAAAGTTGTTATTATATCTTAAATTAAATAAAATTTGATTAAACAAAGGATATATGGTACTCATAATTGATGGTGCAAGAGCAACAAATACTCGAGGTAATTGTTTAATACCAACACAAAAATATCATTTTCTATTCCTGCATGTATAAATTAAAAAAGGCAAATTTGTCCTTATATTGATATTAAGCTTCCCCATTAACATTCGCCTTAATCAAGACAGCATTTCTGATCACTGTTTAAGCATATACTTATTCATCACTTTTGTAATTTTATGGCAATAAGGAAAAACTGCTTATGTCTAATTTTATAGTTTTTCAGGAAATCCCTTTAAAATTCTTAGCTGATGGTGACAAATTGATTTCCCCTATTTAAATTATTATTGAAAGGCATTAAGTTTTTTCGCCATAGCTTCGCTTGTAAGGATCTTTTATTGTGAAACTACAGTGGTGGTATTATCTTCGTTTCGATTTAGGTCGATTTGATCAGTTATATTCTCATAACAAAAAAAAAAAAAATAATAATAATAATAATGGAACAAGTTTGACATAATTTCTCTTGCCCATCAAATTTTTAAAAGGCTAATTGAAATACTGCGACGACAAAGCTTTGTAATTGAAAATACAACTTTGCAAAGTGTTAAACCAAATTAATCTATTTGTTTTGAATTTTAGTCCTGAGAAAGCTTTTCTACTGATAATTTTCAGCAATAAGGTTCGTTTATCTTGGACAACTTGTGCAAAAAATTATAGCAAATGATGCATTTAAGTTTCACAAACTAACAATTTCATTATGAAAACGTTATATGTTATGGCAACTAAATTTAATTTTATCCGGACAAAAATTAAGATTTAACCAATTCAAATCGAGAGTTCGGAGGACAAAATCATTACTCTCTCTCGGTAAAAAATGGGTGAATTAACCTTTAGCTATTCAAATTGTCTTCACCTGTGGTGTCAAAGTTATATATATAGCTTTGTTATATGGTTTGAGATTTGTTCAGTATTGATTACAGATTCCATAAAGTATAAATATTCTGAAATGTCTGTCTGTCCGAGTGAAGGATGAAGCCAACTATTAGCAGCCGCTATATGTTGAAAAGAACTGTATGTGTATTTGGAAATATTCGGGAATGAATCGCAATTTACATCCAGCACGATCGCCCCATAACTTTCTGAGTTATGAGCAAATAGACATGACTGCCTCTGTTTTTTCAAATATTTTTACCACAAAAAACCAATATTTTTAAGGATGATTTATACACACGCTTGCTACCTTTCATAGATATGATATGCCTCTAGGGCTATACGTAGAAAAAAAATATTTTTTAATATATCAAGAGAAAACTATCGTTATAAAATAATAATAAAATAAATAATAATAAAATAAAAAAATATAATCGTTATAAAACTAACTGAGATATAAACACTTGAATACTTATATATATGTGTCCTTCTTAAAAGTTACAGATATAAATCGACTTTTGTCAGCTTCTGGACAACAAAGAGTAGCGATTAGGTGTCAAAAGAAAGGGAACAAAAAAAATTTAAAATCAATTATGGCCGTTAAAAAATGGGTCAAGTCTAGTTAAGTTAAGTGTTTCCAAAAAAAAAAAAAACAATAAAAAAAAAATTAAAAAAAAAAAAATTTTTAAATTTTTTTTAAAAATATTAAAAAATTTTTTTTTTTAAAAAATTAAAAAAATATTTAAAATATAACTAATATATAAAATAAAAAATTTTTTTTTGGCTCAGCTGGAATTCGATGCCACGTTTACTTTAACCAGTATATATGTATGTTGTTGTTGTTGTAATTGTGAAAAAAAAAACGAGGTGGTCGTGGCTTTTTGCTCATATCTCAGAAATTTATAAGGAGATTGTGCTGAATTTCAATAGCGATTCATTCCCGGATATTTGCAAAAGACTGATACCATACTCAGATCTGCGGAACATATAGTTGCTTTTAAAAGTTGATTTAAACCAACACACGGACAGACGGACAGACGGTCAAGGCTTAATCGACTCCTCTATTCATAAGCTCTCAGAAAATATATACTTTATGAAGTCGGAAATGAAAATTGTAGAAATTACAAACGGAATGACAAAGCTATATATACCCTTGTGCACCACAGGTGAAGGGTATAAAAATGTACCCATTAAACGACCCCAATATTGGCATTTCGGACACAATGCTTGCCGTTTTTGCTTGCTTTTAAATGCTGCTTTTATTTTATTCGAAAATAATTGAAACAACAGTGTTAAATTTTTTTTATTCATTATCAATTTATTTTTAATTCGTATCTCTTAATAACAACAATTATTTTTTTCTTTTCTTTGTCTATTATTTCTAAAACAATTTTATTAGCTTATTGTTATAAAAAGTTTATAATATTAAATTTCTTATTATTATTTATTTTTAAAGTGTTTTTTTAATGTCATAAGTATTAAGTTATTTTATGTTCAGATGATTTTATTCATTTTCGTTTATGTTTAAGTTTGTGGTTGTAGCAATGCGTTTAAATCGTTTATTAATCTTAATAACTTAAAAATTGGTTAGTTCTTACAAAAAACTTAAACATTTAAATATTAATTTTTTTATAGATTGTTACAATAGATAATAAAAATATTACTAAAAAGAATTTAGAATTTTAGCACCCAAGAGTAAAAATGTTTGAGTATATGGCAACAATTTTAGTGATCAATACTTACAATAAATATATTAATTTATTAATTTAATTAGTTGTAAAGTTTATATTAGAAAACAATAATAATATTGAAAAAAGTGTAAATTTATACAAATATTTTAAAGTTGGTAAAATGATATTTGTGTTTTTATTAAAAAAAAAATAAAATATTTAAAAAATATCAACAAAGTTATATAATACATACATTTAAATACAATTTAATCAATTAATTAATTTAACAATCAATCAATTAATCATACATGTTCGTTATAAATACATTTAGCGATAATATCTGAAATGGATAAAAAAAAAGAAGAAGAAAAAGAACACATAAAAATAATATTAACTTAATGATTTCATTTGTATTTGTTGCTTATAAAATCAAAAAATAAAAACGTTCAGTTGTAATAAAAGGATTTTTGTATAATATTCGAGAACAAGCCTTCATAAATTAAAATAAATAACTTTTAACAATTAATTTAACAATTAGTTAAAATAAAAATATATATAAAACAACAAAAAAGTATTTATTTTTATATAGATATTCATCTGTGTCTGAAGTTAGCGGTACTGAAATTTCAAAATTAAATATTTAAAATATTTAGCAGCATAATGAAATGAATTAAAATACCCAACTAAACTCTATAGGTAGGAAAACAATAAGTTTAAATTCATGTTTATCAAGTGCTTTCTGTATAAAATATAAAGGTGGTGTGAGTATGAAATTTACCACTACATAGATATTTGTTTCAGTATAAATGGGATTACGTGTGTGAAAGAGATAGTGTTGTGTAAAAATTGAAGAATTTTTTTATAATAAAAATAAGCTTAATATTGAGTGTTGTTGTCGATCACCTGGGTAGAGAATTTTCGTTAAAAATTTCATTTTCATTAATATTTTACAATTTTGTATCACTGTATCGTAGCCTGCAATTAAACAAATATTAATATTAGTTTGCTTGAGATTAGTTTCAAGTTATAAACAATTGATAGGTTGTGATTTTCAATGTCTTATTATATTTGTAATGCTTACCAATTAAAGTGCAGTTTAAAATTTAATCATACATTTTGATGGCAATTGATAAAATGAAAAATAAGTGATGTTTGCAATTTTAATATAATTTTGAAAATTCGAGTTTTTTTAATTTTGCAGTTAATGCATTTGACGCTGTGAGATTTAAGGTTATAAAAAGTTGGTGAAAATGAGCGACGTAGTAGTACATGCTAAAGTTGTTTCTGAAATAGAGCTTTTAGTTTAAATAGATTTTCCGGCATTAGTTATAGACTTTGTTTTATCAAAATTTAATTACTCAACAAGACGATAATAAATAACAGATGTATTTTTTAATTTAAAATTTTGTAGTGTCGCAGAAAATGCATTATGTTTTGCTAATGTTTAATAAAGGTCTTTAAAGTCTGCTTTGATAGCACCAAAAAGAGACAACGAAAGCCTAACGACTACTAGTTGTTTATGGTCCTGCAATGTTTTCAATTCTGTTGTAATAATTGCAAGTGTTAAAGACTCTGGATTCACTGCTCCCATCAAAAACTCCATCAGTGCAGGAATTCATCGACTGCCTTATTCATAAAAATTATTGAAAATTTTAAAAAGGCTTATAAAAATGATTTTCTATGGAAACTGGATTTATAAACCTCTTATAAAACCGTTTTAATTAATATAAAATAGACCGTAATTGTTTACAATTGATGTTGATGTTGCTGTTTTGTGTATGGGTTTGAAAAAAATCTTTTACATATAAGACACGATTTAAACACAAACTTTCGTATTTATAGAAAATATTTTAGGTTTTTTAGAAGCTCATTTAGCAGATGTTTAACAGAGATTCGTCAAATAAGTTTTCAATAAGCCTATAATATTTTTCACGAGAACAGCGGAAAGTGACCAATAAGAGGCTACCAACATGTGTAGTGTTTTATTTTCCTTTCTAATTGGTTATGTGCTTTATATGGCTTTGGGTAGCCAGGTAGCCCACCAAATTAACAATGCAAGGCATGATAAAAAGGCTGCAACATTATTTTATTTAAGAATAATAGTTGCCCTTAATTATGACAGTAGTCTAATGGCATGTTTTTTAAATCTGGCTACATGTCTGCCAAAATTATACTTATACGCTGACTGCTTGCACCATCAGAAATTTTTGTCAACGGCTGATGTCACATGTTTTGACAAAAGAAAATAGAGCGTACTCTAATTAAAATTTTGTCAGATGTCTCAACACATGTTATTTTACATAAGTAATGTTTTAAAGGTAACACACGATATGTTTGTATTAGCAGTGGAGAATTTGAAAAGTCAGATGTAAAAAACATGTCGTGTATTTGCTCCTTAAGTAAAAAAAGAAGACGAGCTTATCAGTTCCTTAACACCATATCTCTTAACTGCATTAAATAGTTTTATGTGATTTCTATGATGGTGTTAAAATGTTTATTATTTCGAAGTTAAAAAGAGTTCATTAGGTATTAATAACGATAATGACATTTTTTAGAAATTTTTTAAAAAATGGTTTTATTAGTTATTCAAAATTCGTTGTCGACATGGATCGCAGGAGGTGTTTTTGTGAACTTGTAAAAAGAAACCCTTTATATTTATTACCAAGATTTTTATTAAATGAAGTTCTTTTAATTTTTTGTTAGTTATGCATTGAAACAGTTAAATTCTTTCAAAGTAAAAAGAAAAAATAAATATGAATATCAATTAAAAAATTAGTACTATTATGAAACATTTGTTTGGTTTTGCTTTAATCATCAAAATGGTAGTATTTATTTAATCAAAATTAATAGTTTTATTTAAAATATTGAAGACAAATTTTGTTTACTAAATTCGTATTCTAAAAGTAATTTTGAATAATTTTTACGTCAATAATTAAAATTTTGAAAATCTTTTTAATAAGATATTATTTGCATCAGTAGCTCCAGTAACCACTTGATGAAATTCATGAAAAGTTAAGTTTAGAAGAGTTTTTATTAAACTGCTTTAAGTCTCTCTAAATTCAACTTTTTAGATCTTTTAGAAAGACTAGAAATATATGCAAATATTGAATTATTTTCACTACAAATGACCACTTTAATATTAATGAAAGAATAATATATACAGACCATATTTGCATACTACTCTACACCCCTTCAGTTTTTTATAAACACCTTATAAATCTTGTAATAATAATAAGAATGGATTACTTATCATTAATAAATATTCTTAAATAGTTAACTTTACTTAAATTTTTGACTTTTTTTGGTTTTGACATTCAGTTTATTTTGCAAATGGTCTAAGTCAATTCATCCTCCGAAGACAAAAATTTTGCATGAGATACACACAAAATTGCATATTCATAATAGATTTTTATTAAATAATATTAATCTAATTGAATCGGCCATACGCTCAGATCAACAAACACAATCGCAAAAGCCGCTCTGACATATAATCCACAAGGTTCCCTTCGACAACAACGCTAAATCAACTATACTTAGCGCAATGTACATGAAATGAAGCTGTGCAAATAGCTCCCGTCGCAATCGATGGAAATCTCTAATTGGGGCCGTTTGCTCCCAAGCTGGAGAATAGCGAAACATCATCATCATCATCATCAATCTAATTAAAAACTTAAATGTAGAATTTTCTTTTAATTTATTCAAATGCAAAAGATTTAATATCTCGAAACAGAAATTTATAATTTCGACCACTTTTATTAATAAAGGCACATATGAATATTGTCAGAAATGTTGAGTATTATTTAAGGGTAAAGAAGACAGCAGCAAAGCAACATTATAGCACAAAAACGGGTTATTAAATCTATGGCTAAAATGTTTTTTAAAATGTGTTTTTAAAATTGAAAACTTATTTCAAATTATATTAACTTTATTTATCTATTACTTTTTGTGGATATATTGTCATTCGTAAATTATTGTGTTCTATATGACACATCGTCCTAGACCGATTTCCTTGAAATTTTCACAGAATCTTTCTGTATGTCTGGAAGGAACTAAAGGCTATACTTTGGTTTAAAATTGTGAGTGGGCAGGGTGCCACGCTCCATTAAAAATAAGTATTAAATATTATATATCACAAAAGTTAATGCAGCTAGAGTTTTCAAATTAAGTACGGTAAACTTTGACATCCACACAAAAATTTGGATAAAAAATGGGCGGACTTGCAATAGTAGGCGTGGCCACATGAATTAAACACTAAAATTCGTATATTTGGAAAACGATATCGATTACAGTAGTAAAATTTTGCAAGAGCAACTTTGACACCCAAATGAACATTTAGGCAGGAAATGGGTGCATTATCAGTAGTGGGCGTGGCACCTACCATATAAATTAAATACTAAAATTTGGGGTGGCGAAGCATACCGGGTATTAGCTAGTATACATATAAAACACAAAAATTTTAGAAAGACGATAAGTATACCCATAAATATAATCATGTAATCGGTTTCAATTAATATTCAATATAAATGGAACAAGGGCGTACCTCGATTTTTAATGGAATAGAGTCTTTCACCCTTAAGAAAATCTGTGAGCTGTGAACAAAATAACGGATTTATAGCCGAATAAAAAAACTTAAATTTAATTCTCTTACAATTTATTCAGTTTTTTTTCTTCTCCTGTTAAGAAGGAACAAATCGAGAGACTCCCTTTTAATATTAAGCTATCGATATATAATACTTATGCTTAAATATTTGATGTATTTAGTATAAGTCTTTAGTATCATATTGTCAAATCCTAATTTCCAAAAATATAAAAATGAATTATTACTTTTGTACGGTTTATTCTAAAATGTTCAAACCTTTTTAAGATCTCTTAAAATTATGACAGCACGACAGTTAGGACACATTATGAATTTACCAATTCACAATAAAGAATATATTTTCTGAGTTCTGGTATCATTTTAGGATGATATAGCTTTGTATTTCCACCTACCTGTCTGTTGAAAGCACGACAGAGCTCGAAGCTACAGGGATCAAATTTTGCCAGAATATTTCTAACACATCAGGAATGTTTGGTAAAAATTGGCTAAATCGATGTATTAGGAAAAGCCTTATAGATTGTAATGCAAGAGTCAAATTGGTCAAAAAAACAAAATCCTTCCTTCATCGAAGAAAATGCGATGGTGTCTAAACGAATTGACGTAGAGGGATGAAATTTCGCCAGTTATGAATTTAGAAATTCACAATGTGTTGATTCACTTACGGTTGTATTTATTATAAGTTATTGTGTGCTATGAAAATTACTTCTATCTTTACAGACAAAAAATATTGTAGATGGTTACTTAGTAGGAAAATCATTTCTTTTTAAAAATAACGTCATTCATTGCGTTAGATGCAAAAATATGAATAACCTTTTGGTGCTGTTTTGCTAATTTAAAATTATAAAATTGTTTTGAAAATTTAGGAATAATATTGAAATTTAAATTTATGTGGTATTAAGTGAATAAAGATGTTCTGTAAAACCTTCTTAAAGAAAGATTTTTTCAAGTTTTATATTTCTCTGAAAAATCAGCCGGGCTGGAAAAACAGTATTTATATTTGCAGTGTCAGTCGAGTAGCGGGAAACTACAAATATTATATCGGATGGTTCTTTCTGAAAAACAATTGAAGTGCCTTTTTATGACTTCGTTTATCCTCCCTGTTAAAAAATTGATTTATTTAAAGTACTTTAGAAAAAGCTTTATTTTGATTCAGCAGTTAAACTGAATAAATTGATGGGAAATTTTATAAATTACTTCATGGCAGGTACAATCATTATTTTTTTTTATGAAGTAGGTTGTGCAAGGGAAAAAATTAAAAAACATTCTCTGCATAAGCCCTTTTTTACATACTAAATAGGCTTTGAAAAATGCCAAAAAAATGTTAAGCCTTTCGTAAGTTAGTTTTTAAGTGAAATTTTTATATTTCACCCTAACAAACATGCTTCGTACGAAGTACTATTTTTCATTGCACTACTAGTCTTCTGCAGTAAAGTTATATTTAACAAAGAGCTGCACAAGTGCCTAAGTAATCTCATTACATTTAAAATCATGTCTGTATATTACTCTCCCATTATATAATATGTAAATAGTTGCAAAAATATGTGTTTTGCTTCACCATAAAATATTAAAGAACCGAACAAAATAGAAATTAAAGAATATTAGAATAAAATAAAACTGAAACAGAACAAAAATGAAATAGAACTTTAAAACTAAAATGGAACGTTGAAAACATGCTTGTATGATTTGGTAGTAGACCTGCCCAGAGAAAACCTTGTATAGAGAAAACTAATATTTTTAATGAGATAAATGAATTTGTATTTAAAAAGGCTTATAATAAAATATATTCTGTTTTAACAGCACTAAATATGATTACTAAATAACACAGCTTTTTAATAGTTTTTTAAGTTTTTTGTATGTATTCTATCTTATTCGATGTTTTTGCTATGATTTAAAGTTTTAAAATTTTAAAGTTAAAGTCTAAAATTTTTCAGGAGAGAAAAAAATGGTTCATCTTTTTATACTTCGGTGTTTGGTTAAAAGTTTAAATGCAATTATTAAGGAATTGATTGTATTTATGTATGTTAGTAGTAATAATATAATAATCTGTTTTAGTTAAAGCATGAAAAAATCGTTTGATATGAAAAAGTCAAACCCGTAGTTTTTAAGTTACGAGGTTGAAGAAGTAATGCATCGATATGTCCTTTGGATAATTTTGCGCAGATATTTTTTTATTTTATCTTCTAAATCTTAGCTAATGTTTGGACTAAGAAATTAACATTTGCCGTCCAAAAAAGTAATATTTAAAGAATATTATAAATTAAGATCAGTTTTAAAAGACGTAGAAGTACAGAAAATTAAAAAAAATTTAAGGAGAAAACAGGTATCATTAATCCATGAAATGGTTATAATATTCTGAAATTAGATTTCATATATGTTTTTCTTATTAAGACTTTCTTAATGAAAATTATAAAAATACTAGCTTGTGCCCGCGACTTCGTCTGCGTAGTTATCGGGATAAAAGGTAGACTTAGTATTAACAACAAAAATAAAAACATTTACAACACAAGCAACCCGTTTAGGAAGTGTGATGATGAGTTTGCCAACGACTTCGCGTTATTATCGTGATAAAAAATAGCCTATATGTTAATCTAGGTTGCTATCTATTTATGTGCCGAATTTCATTTGGTTCCGTTTAGCCGTTTTTGCGTGATTGAGTAACAAATATCCAAACATACAAACATACAAACATTCACATTTACTATATTAGTAGGATAAGCATTTATCATTGCGATTACTTTTATCAAGATATTGAAGTTGTGCAAAATAGATTCATTAAAACAAAATTTTTATATTAATTATGACTTAATACTTGTCTGTTTATAATTTTTTTGTGCAAAAAAATGGTTTGTTGTCATAATCAATATCTGGATGGTAAAAATCTTTATTTTATTCTCGTAAGGTTTCTATTGCTGAATTATAAGATTTCAGCTAAATAAAAATTTAAAATTTATAAAGAAAGCTCTATTAATTTAGACTAAGAAGTTGTTATCAAAACCAAAACTTTCGATCGGCAACTGTGCTGTTTATGATTACTGTAACTAATTTCACTCTGTGTTTTTTTTTGTGATTTATACCTTCTATACTCGTGTTAAGTTCATTTTAACAATGTCATTAATATTTAGGTAAGTATGGACCGATGATTTCACCAGACTTAAAACCACACCAAACTGTCAAGATAGGTGAATGTAATGGATTTTCGTTCAGTTTCGTTTATTTACTGCACCACTCAGATGAATGTGGAAAATGTACTCGAAAATCGGGTTTATGGAGTTTGTTCCTACAGAAGAAGTCGTAGAGGCCATTTGAATGACGTTTTAATTAGAACTTAATTGCATCGACTGTACTTCACAATAAATAAAAAAAGTTTGAATTTCCTTAACAACAAGTGTTTTCTTTAAATACAATAGATTGGTGAAGACTTGGAATTAAAAAAAATATATTTTAAAACAATTATTTTAATTTGGAAATGCTTATCACAAAATGTTCACAAAAAGAAAGAACCTAATTCGTATATTTTACAAAATTTTGTTTTTCGGTAATTCAAGTACATGTCAAACAAATACTTTAGAAGAAAATCTTCAAAAAAAAAAGTTATATTCTAATGAAATAGTTTCTATAACATCCCAGCAAAATATTTTTGAAATTGTGTAATAGGTTGTCATTACTTCATATATTACATAGTAATGAGGGGTCGTTACCAACATCATTATTTTAAAGTACAGAGTAATGAGCTATTGGTTATGATCTTCGTAAATACTTTTTATATATTTTTTTAAACAGTGAACTTTAAATTAACTTCATAAATATTATAATATGCCCAATATTATAATTTTTATATTTTTTTGTATTGCAACAGTATAAAAATATCCAGCTATAATTCAACTTTATTGGTAACTACTTATTTTATTGCTTTTTGTAAGTTCATTTGTAAGCGAGGGTCATGATTTCTGGAACAACTCAAACAAAAATAAGTAGTTATTGGGTCGAAAAGTAACTAGTTTATGTGTATCTCCAATATTACTTGCTAACTTACTAGGTATGTAAAGATTTTGCTGGGATTTTTATCTCCTCCTGTAAAGTTACCATTATTTAAGGTAAGTGCTTTCAACTGGTGACGATCGTTATGTTGTTTGGGGTTTTCTTGATCTAAGGTCAAAATATAAAAGTTTTCCATATTTTGCGATTAGAAGTTGAATTTGTGTAATTGCTAATAATACCACGGGCTGGTGTGAGTATTTATTAAAATTTTTTTGTTCGGGCGTCTGCAACATGTCCTAAAAATTTCGTTAGCAATTTGAGGTGGGGAATTTTCAAATAAAACACTGGGATTTTTTTTTAAATTTTTTCTTTTTTTCATGTGTATTTTTTCATTTGTTTTTTTTTCAAAAAATTTCCATAATTTTTAATTTTTTCAATTCGTATCAATTTTTTTGTTTAATTTTTATAACCAATTATGTATTTTTTCTTTTTTTTTTACTTTGTTATGCTTATAATAAGTTTGGTTTTTGTCTTTTTAATATTTTTTTATTTTTTTATAAATTAATTTAACTAAAATTAATGTAATTGTTTTATTTTTGGTTTATTTGACTAATTCTAGAGTGTGTGTTTTATATTATATTTTTTCATAATAATTTTAGTTTAAGAACTTCTTTTGCAAACACATTTATTATTTGTTATTTTTTTTTTAATTGTTTCTATCATTAATATATTTATATTTATTTTTCTTTTTGTTTTATTTATTTTTTAATCATAATAAAGTCACAACAGTATGCAGTTCTTTTTTCAATTTTATTTTTGGTTTTTTGTTTTGTTTATAAATATTTTTGCTTCTATACCAAGAGATGAGTGTTGATGTATAAAGTTTGTTTGTGTATGTGTCCGATTACGGCCTAAAGAGCGATAATGATAAGAGTGTACTTTTTTTGTATAGCGAGTTAGTAGTTTGGAGAAACAGTTCCATTATTTTGTTTTTATTTTATGAGCAAAACATCAAAAAGAGTGTTGCACTCTTTATGTTTATATGTTTATATGTTTATATGTGTATGTGTTTGACTAAATGCAAGTCTGTTAAATGATTTACGCTTGTGAATTATTTAATGGCTAAAAGTGTGTGTTAATATTTCTTTGTTTTGCTTGTTATAAAATTTTTATTTTATTTACATTTAATTTATCTCTTGTGTTCTCTTGTGTTTTGTTTGTGTTAGTATACTTCTTTTTTTCTTTACAAAGTAGAGCTTAAAGTAATTTTAGAATTTCGATTTGCTGTTTTTTTTATTTTATGAATTTGTTTTGTTTATTTTTTTTATTTTTTTTTGTGTATTTTGTATATCATGCTTTGTTTTTACATTTTTATTTTAAACTTACCACATATACATGTACAATTAAATTAAACTTTAATACAACTACATAAACAATATACATACATACATATAACAATATATGAACTGTTCCATTTCTTACTTAATACTGGTATTTTGTTTGTGTATGTGTGTTGCTGTTATTTTTTTCGTATAAGTTAAGTTAAGTTGTTTGTGTTTTTAAGAGAAATTTTATTAATGTTGTTTATTTAATAGCTGTGGTTTTATAATATAATTTGTATTCAGTTTTATGTTTTAACTATTTCAAAATAATTTTTGGTTTTTAGTATTAGATATTTTGTATGATTTCGTTTGCTTTGGTTTAGAATATGTTAATTTTAAAACCAGTTCATATGTATAGTTTAACTAACAGATACAGACATTTTGTTTTATTTTTTTTTTTGCTTTTTTGTCATTTAAATATGTTTATAAATTTAAAATTTACTATTCATTTTACATTCAACGTGTAGTAGTTGTTTTTCTTGTCTAGAAACAAATGCATTTTAGTGTATAGTTTGTATGTAATTTGTTTATATATACAAGTCAAATGCATATAATTGTTTGTTTAAAAATATTTTAGCTTGTTTGTTTGTTTGTGTGTTAGAGATTGTGTGTATAATGTATGTATGCTGAAATGTTTGGCATTAAAGTGTATGATAAATTCATCAGATCTTTTATTTTATTATTATTCCGTTATTGTTTTATTTTCGTATTTGGATGTTGTTGTAGAACTGCATGTTTATAAATTAATTCAATTAACTATTTGGTAAATCTATTTTCAGATATGTGTTAACACAAGTGTCATTTTATTTGTTTTAAATATTATTATTATTTTTATTATTAATTAATTTATTCATTTTACTATTTACATGCGTGTCTGTCTTTTTCTGTTTTTGTCTGTATAGTCGTGTAAACGTTGTTTGTATTTATTCTAACATTAATTTAATTAAAACACTAAATTAAAAACAAAAAGCATATTTTTATATACATAAATGACCATATTATATGTGGATTATATTCACCGAAAGATATAAATTTAAATTAGTTTAAACAAACTCAGTATTAAATATTATGGGAAAATTGTATGTATATATTTTAGAAACAAAAAAGAATTTTTTAGCAAATTTAAATTGTCACACAAAGTTATGTATGCCAACTTAAAATAGTGATTTATTGGCGTAGAATACGTCTTACCTTACGGTATAGGGAGTCATGTCGGATTGTTATTGTTGTAATCTTTATTTCACTGATTATGAGGAAACGGCGAGATAACTTTTTTTAAAAATTTTTTGTAGGTAAATGAAGATGTTATCTTTCGTTTGATATACATTTCATATTGGTTGATATCTTCCTAATATTTAAATTTCTCGACTAAAAATTGTTTAAACACATACACTCACACATATGTGTGGTGTTTGATTGAGTGTTTGAGTTTGTAGCGTGAACACAAACTATGCTGATGTGTCAGTGTGGACACAAACCTTCGGCTGTTGTTTTGATTGATGAAATATTAAAATTTCGTATATTTAATTATGTATTTAAGTGAAACAAAATGATATATAATTATAAAAAATATATGAAAATATTAATTTATACATTTTTATGTTAAACGAAAGTGCTGCCAAGTAAGCAAAATAACAATGCTGCTTGATGCTGTTTGACAGCAGTAACTATCAAATAAATAAATTCATTTGCTTATATTATTTATCATTTATTGTTGTATATGTTTTCTGTATTATCGGATGGTGTATTCTACGTTAAACTTAATGGCCGTGTCTCTGACACAGCCTGCAGGGACAGTCCGTGGCCGAAGGCCTCTGCTGTTTTTTTCTTAATTCATAATTCGTCTTAAGAACTCAAAAAATTACTTGAATTATTTTAGTTAATTAAAGTTTCTGGAACTGTAATTTTTTATACAGAAGTGTTGCTAGGATTAAAAAGTAAGAAGAAGCTTACTTAAAATTTAAAAAAAGTGCAAAAGGCCTAAGAGGCATCAGACAAACTTTGCTTCTTTTTTGTAAAAAAAAATTTTTATGTTTAAACATACTTTATTTGGAATGGGAATATTATGTCAGTTGTTTGATTTTGAATAGAAATAATATAAATATTCTTTTTCTAAAATTCATTTAAAAGTTTTTTTGTTTAATAAAACATTCCAAGGTACAACGTTCCCAAGGAGAGCTGCAGGATTGAATATGTATGCGAACAAAGGTAGAAGACAATTTTTTTGGATAAAAAGAAAATATAGTACTTAAAATGCTTACTGGAAAATACTGATTCACTTGAGCATAAATAGTCAATATAAAAATATTTAAGGCAATGCCGCAATAAAGTAAAATTAAAATGCCTACCTTATTCCAAGATGAATAATTATAAGTGATGCATTTTAAGTAAGTACGTTGTCATGTGGACTATCTTTCGCAACTCCTATAAAGATTAGTATTTCTCAATGAGGATAAATTCTTTGTGTTCAACGAACTTCCAAGAATGGGGTGCAATATATTTGTATAAATACATAATTTAAAATTATATTGCGGCATTAAAATTATGCATGTTCATTTAAAATGAGCAGCTTTGTCAGCTTTTTTTTGAGCAGATTTTCTTCTTAAATAAAGTCGAGCAAAATTAATTATATTTGCAGAATTTTCAAATCAATAGTGGTAAAGAGATCAATTGAAATAACTAGCTTGAATCACTTGATCATTACTAAATTCATTTCTTCGACAGCAAAAAAATTTATGACAAAAAAGTGAAATTGCAGCGGTTAAACTGGTGATGAAGTGATTAAATTTAGGTGCAAATACTAATGATTTTAACATTAGCGTGTTATTGTAAACACATGATACATGAACATTTTAATGAACTGCACTCTCTTTTAACAAGTGCACAGAACTCTTGCATAAATGGTGAAAAGCATCCGCTGTTACATGAGTTAATATTGTTTGTTTAAATGAATTTTATAAGAAATTCTGCATGATGTTGCATTCATTTAAAGGAACATCATTTATGAAAAATTGCATTTCGCATTTCGGGAGTCATTAAACATATGAGTCTTTAAAATATAATTCGCTTTGCACTACTTCGAATTTTTTTTGCTGGGCCGTTACGTGTTTTGGGCTGATATTGCATGAGTGCGGATTCGTTATATTGAATTGAACAAATATTAAGTATACGACATGATGTACACGCAAGTTGTTCTACCAACCGGCGGAAAACAAAATATTTAAATTAAAAATTAAGATATCCATTTTAAATTCAACTTTATACATAGAACATAATTTAATTATAAATAAAAAATATCCCACGTAGAAAAATATATTCTTTGAAATTTAAAAAAAAATTAACACGCCTCTAGCCGGATGGTAAAAAAAGTCTGTTAGATATTAGTACAAAATTTTTAATGAAACCTGTTAATTGATTTTTGAAATTTTCTATAAGTTATTAGTAATAACAAGAACATCTTCTCTGTAATTGTTCTGCATTCGGGGACCTGAGACACCAGATTCTATGTTAGCGAATACTTGAAAGTAAAACTTGTCTTTCCGCAGTTGAACTGGGAAAGATCCACACCTTTGTAAACAGTATAGGATGGCTGAAGGAACGACGGCCAGAGGACATGGACGAACTGGCGTTGGTGACTACGTTATCACAACGGGACCCTCGAAGGATCCAAGTGAGCTATGTCTTCAGGCGAATGCCGGATATAACCTAACCTAACCTATTAGTTAAAACATTAACAGAAAATTCAAACACAACATTTGAACTATTGTCAATTAAATTGTCGGTATTAATTATTGTACAAAATATATTCAACTAAGTTGTTCAACAATTTACGAATTAAAGAACACAAAAGGTTTTATTAAACTACTTTTTAAGTTAAATTCAAATTTATTTTTTTTATAGCAAAAATAAAAATTTTTTAAAGTAAAATAAGTAGAAAATAATTTAGCTGAATTAACAGAAGCTTTTGTTCTTTTATTCTTCTAACAAAATGAAATTAAAATATAAATATAGGCATAGGTTGTTGTTTCAGGGTTCAAATAACTATAAAGTAAAGCATTAATTGCTTTAAAAAAAAACACAAGTAGTTGAAACACAGATAAATGCTGCCATATTAAATAGTGCACATATTTCGTATTGAAGCTAAGCACAAACAGAAGACGCTAACTTTATTTTTCATATTTAACTTGTTTATGTGTATTTTACACAAGTACAGACGAGTGGACCAGTATGATTATAAATATAAGCACAAACAGGTTAGTGTCTTCGAAGGCACAAAGGCAGGATAATACAAATGTGTATGTGTTTAGCATGTAAGTGTATGCACATAATATATATATTAAAATTTCTATATATGTATGTATGCATATGATATATTATGAATACGCCAAATATAATTTCATTTATTTCTTTAGAAAGCAGAATATAATTTCTGAATGTCCAATTGTTTTGAAGCGTATTTTTGTCGACCTTCATAGCTTGTTTCGATTTAAGAAAGAATGAGTTGAAAAATAAAAATTAAAGTAAATAAATTACATATGTACATGTAGAAGCTATTTTTTAATAAAATATAATTTGTTACAAAAATATATGAAAACATTCGCGTTATTTATTAGAAATTATACACTTTTTGCTTTAAGTTATTGTCTTTGGGATTGACCTCTTTTTATTAATATCACTGCACAACTGACCTGTTAATATTATAAGAATAGATAAACATCAATACGCAAAAATAATGTACAACGAATTACATTTTGAGAAATACAAGAGATTAATTATGAGAGCAACAAAATAACCACCAAAGACAATATTTCCAATATGGTAGAGGTAATTATATTAGACGCAGTTTACTTATTTACCAAGTATTTTGGTTTACATCTAAACACTCGTACTAAATACAATTAAAACTTTGTCAAAAATAATTTTGTGTCTTATTTATTTAAAAGAAAACTTAATAACAAAATTGGTAGCGTCTTTTGAAAAATGTTATTTAATAAGCTCATACAAATGTCATAATCAATACAAAATGTGCAAGTTAAATTGGAAAGGTAAATGAATTCGATTATTTTGATGCCATTATTTTGATTACATTACACTATCAACGTTTTATATAAATATATAAATAAACAGATCTATTGCTGCCAATATAATGAGAATTTTGAACTAAATGCCATTATTTTACAAAAAAAATAACTGCACAAAGTAAAACAAACAAGTTAATTATACATTAATTTATTTTTATGTTTCAAGTTCTTAAGTTTGAACTTTTTTTAATTTTAATAAAAGGTTTGTTAGTTTTCGAATTACTCAAGCAGCTGGCTAAACGGTGACAACTCTACTATTTGTGGTTGTATTGTCGATAGCCCTCTATCTATGTGTTAACTGTTTGTTTGTGGATGCAATTAATTGCAGCTCTTTATTTAACATTTATGTAACGGATATTTCAAATAAATTTAATGTGCTATAATGTCAACAAAAATAATGAGCTTTAAATATGCCTCACTTTAGGTAAAAGAAAAATAAATAAAAATAGTATGCAATCTAAATTAAACTGCTACTTCTGACGTGGTTTCAGTTTCAAGTTGTACGAGAAGTTTTCTTACGTTACAGTTGTGTTCATCGTAGAGTCAATGTTTGCAAAGATATTGTAAATCAGCTAATTTTTAAAGGATTCAAAGCTTTTAACTCTTCGTTTAGGATTAAGAAAGTAGACAAGTATTTTGAACTACTTTTCACAATGAAATTTTTTTCGATTTTATATCTTAATATTTCAGATACTTAACCTATTAGACGTCACAAATACTACTTCTCTTGTCGGTATAGAGCTTCTACAAAGCACTGCCATCTTTAGCGGTTTACCGCCGTTGTTTTTCTTATACCCACGTAATATTGTTTTTATCTTAGAATATCATGTTCATTGTTTCAATTTGAGCTATTTTTATAAATATGTTTCTTTTTTAGCTGAGTAGATGATTAGTTTGCAAAAGCCTATTCAAGAATGACAAGACTATTATTTATCGAGGCCTAAAAATGTTCCTATAAGAGGAATAGGGCCTAAATGCTAGAATTGTTATTTCATTTGTGTTTTGCAAGTGGCTTCAGTTCGTTCCACGATTTATTTATTGCTGATGTTTCTATGTTCAGCTGTTGGCGCCGAGTATGGCTTGGGCGTCATCTCCATCGGCTGCCTTCGGAATTTCACTCAATTGTGTTTTTGATAATTTCCGTTTATTTTATTTTGATTTTAATTGGAATCTGCCAGGCTTATGCTCAAAATCTTGCTGTTGATAGTATTTTTGCCAAGATATAATAGATATTACAGTCATTTTGAAAAACAACGGCGATATCGGACATACTTGGTGAAACATACAACACTGCAATTTTATCGAAGTATGTCAAAATTTATAAATTTTTTAGTGAAATAAACAATTTTCTGTATTAAGGCAGAAAATAATTTTTTTGGGGTCACATCCATTTTGTCGAATATATATATGCCTGGTGTAAACTTTAAATTTTTTGTTTTTGTTCTTGAACTATACAAGTTGTTTAGTAGTTTAAGGAGAACCTCTGTTTCTAATCAGTAGTTTTTGTAGTACCTACATATTGAGAAATTAATAATTAAAATTTATAACCTCAATAAATTGATTGAACTTTATTAAATAAAATATTTTTGATGGTTTTTTCGATATTTCTTTAATTGATACGTTGTTTTGTTATTTAAGCTTGAGATCAGTTTTTTTTTAATTAAAAAAATATTTTATTTTCATTCACCAATTATTACTCTTGGGAGTGCCTTTTATTTCGAAACTGTTTGTTATATAATTTATTATGATGTTTTAGTTAACAAAACTAAACAAATTCAATTAGAAAAAAATTAATTAACAAAAAATAATAATAATAAGAACTTGTGTGCACATAAACAGTTTGTATTGTATTTGTTTTTTTTTTGTGGTAAATATTTCCTCGAATGTGATTTGTATGGTAATAATTGTTTGTTTAATTAATGTGTTAGTTGATGTTCTGTCCTGGGTGTTAGTTTTTATTATGGTTTTCAATTTTATGTAATTATGTACTTTTTCGATAATAACAATTGTTTATGTATTTAATGTTGTTGGTATTGCAAAATTTACTATTCAGATTTAATTTAATTATTTATTTTATTTATTTACTTTTATTTTTACTGGTATTCGTTTTTAATATTAATTGTTTCATAAATGTATGTGTAGTAAATTCATTTTGTTGTTTCTTACCTCCTGCAT
The DNA here is from genome assembly GCA_941918925.1 of Phyto melanocephala. Taxonomy (NCBI): domain Eukaryota; kingdom Metazoa; phylum Arthropoda; class Insecta; order Diptera; family Rhinophoridae; genus Phyto; species Phyto melanocephala. The sequence goes on from OW799234.1 coordinate 57,582,926, forward strand.
TTTTATTTGTTTATAATTCTTTTTTTTTCAATTAATATTTAACTTTTTTATTTATTATGGATTTAGTTTTTATTTTATTAATGTTTTGTTGTTCATATTATTGTTTTTTTGTGAATTGATTTTTTTTATTCTGTTTTGTTTATTAATTATTTAATGTGAACAATTAATTATTCTTGTTCTGGCTTGAGTGTTGTTATTGTTGTGTTCTATGGTTTCAGTTGTTTTTTGTTTTTGCGGCTGTTGTAATATTTTATATTTGCAATGATGTGTTTATTTTCTTTATAGTTTTCGAAATTATTTTAAATTATTCATTCATTTACTTTTAATACACTTTTGCCTATTTAGTACGTTATTATTATTTTTTTTTTTACTTTGGATGTTATTGTTTATAACTTTTTTGTTATGTTGTCTGTTTTATTTTTTATAAATTACAATGCAGTTGTGTTGAATGCTGTTCTATGTTCAGTGATTTTCTTTGTATGTTTGTTGTAGTTCTCACATATTTAATATATGAGAGTTATTTTTACAATCATTTCAACATTTATAGTGTGTGATTTATAGTTATGCCATATATGTATGTACGTATGTATGTCATAGTAAGTCTGTCTGTGTTAGGGATACTCAAATTAGACTTCCAGTAAGTTTCGTGATTGCTTTAGCAATTTCTTTTTTTTAATTTTAATTTATTTAACTTGAAAAAGAAATCGTTTTTATTTAAAGATTTTGTATTTTAAAAATCGCTGACGCAAAGAAAATCATGGTTATGACATGATCACTCGGGTCATATAGATTTATTTCGCTACGATAATCAAGCTTTTGTTTGTATTTTATTATTTAATGTTTATTATTCTTGAAAACTTTAATATGGTTGAACATTAAAGGCAGTATGACATACAAAACAAAAACAAACATATAACACTGCATTCAATAGTATTTTAAATCAAAAATTACAAAGCAATTTAGCTATGATCTTTTTAAATATTATTTTGTTCTCAACTGTTCTTCTTACTGAATAAACACTTGTTATTTGAAAAGTTTGATATGTGAAAAAACTATATAAAATTTTTTTTTATAAAATTAAAAAAATAATGAAAATAACCGAAAAAATTCAGTCCCATCAATATTACTAGCAGAGAAATACAATAATTTGTCGTAGAAACAATCAAAGGTTATCGATTTCAGTTGTAGTCATATATATGATTATTGCATGATCATTTAATATAATAATGATAATTTGTAACCATTTTACGTTTTAAACACAATCATACAATTTATTTATAGTATTTGGCTCTTAGATTATGATTGCCAAGACCATATTTTTTCTTTGCGTGCACAAGATAATAAAACTGATTTAAAAAACTATATTTGGCTGTGCTAAATATTAGGTACCCTTCATAAATTACATAGCACGCGCAAGTTGACACAACAGCAACAATTTCATTAAGGTGAATTTTTGTTCCTATAAAAAAACAAAATGCCACTTTGAAAAGTCTCTTTTTATTTCATTCCGCATAGTCCGCTTTAGATTGTAGTTATTATATACTATTATTGTATTGTATAATAATAACGGTGGTATACCTATAATGACCATTATTTAGTTAAGCGTTGTTGTAGTATATATCTGTGGCTTGAAGCTAAAAGGGCCAATGTCACTGTTTTGCTCTTTTGAGTTAATCATTGCATTAGATTTGTTTTCTTGCTCTATTTCATTATGGTAAAACAGCTAATGTCATACTTAACACAGAACAGCTTTATAAATAAAATGCTGGACAATGTCACTATGAAAACATCTATAAAAAATAAAGTTCAATTCAAATTTTCTCAAAAGTAAATATTTTGACATTGGCCCTTTTAGCTCCAAGCCACATATATGTTCCACTGCGAACAAATCCAGTAAAATCTTTTCTTTAATAATTCTGTGGCTAAAAAGAATAACTGCTTAAGTCAACATAAACTTACATTAAGGATAAGTATTAATTGCTATGCTGTAATTAAAAGTTCTCCTCAGTCAAGTTTTCAACTGTTTCGATTATCTTTATACTTTTTAAACATTTTGCCTATATATCATTTCAACGGAAATTATCATTTTGAATATTAACTTATTTTAACTTATAATTTAGCTAGTTATACGAAAACCAATATGCTCTTTAATTAATGCAGCGCGTAAAGTAATAGTTTTAATCAATTTATAAAAATCAACTCAATAATTTTAAATTTCTTTCCTGAAAAACTATACAAGTGACCATAAGCAGTTTTGCCTTATAGCCACAGAATTTTTTATAAAAAAAAATCCTGTGACCACGAAAAATCTCAGTACAACAGGATTCCATTAAAGTTTCAAAATATTAAAAGCTGTTTTCGCTGGTTATCCCTAGTCTTTATGTTAGTGTATGTATGTGGATGTATGTGTGAGTTGTTATTTTTATGACTAGAGTACGAGCTGTAGTGAGTGTATTATATTAATCGATTGTTTATGAAAGTACTCGTGTGGTGTTTATTATTTTATTTTCATTTCATACATTTTTTTTTCTCATTTCATAAATTGACATCCTTTTTTAATGTTGTTTAATTCTATGTGAATTTGTCTTGTTTTTTATTTTTATTTTATTTTAACTTATCTACATTTTTTCTGTTCATTTTTGTTTATTGTTAATATTGAATATTAAATTTATTTTTGTTCAGTTTATGTTTGTGTGGTTGTTAGCTTTTTTATAAAGTTTTTTTTTTGTTTTTACAATTATTTTCTTTTAAATTTTTTTAATTTAAAATTTTAAAGTGCTTGATTTTGTTGTTTTATTAATTATTAAATACCTGTTTTATTATTGTTGACTTAAAAAGTTCACTTAATTTATATTTGTGTTTTATTTATATTTAAATTAAATTCAATCACTATAAATTAATTTCTGTTTAAATTAAGTTTTTTAATTCTTCCTCTGTAGTTTCTATGGCATACTTTTTCATGAATCCTGGATATGAAAAATTGTGTGCATCTTTATATTAAGTTATTTACATTTCAATGACCTGTTTTCCTTAGATTTTAGAAACTTCTGAACTTAGCATGTGTACTAGATCTTTTTTGTTGTTGTTTCTTGGTAACTCGTCTAGTTTAAAGAATTTTCCTCTGTTAATCTTTGTGTAATTTAAACATATTTACAGTCTTTTTGTATAACAATAATTACATTTATTAAATTAAATTATGTGTCTATCTATATTAGTGGAGAGAACTTAATATTTATACATACATATTTACAAAATAATTAAATTTTTTTTCACTATTTAATTCTTAATTAATAATATACATTTGTTTGTGTATGTACATGTTTGAAAGGAATTTTTATAAAAGACAGGGTAATTATTTTAAATTCAATTCAGAATTTCTACTAGAATTTGTATTACTTTCGATATAAGAAAAATAAAAAAAAAATGTATTCTCAAAGTCCTGGGGGCTGATTCTCGCATCCGTATACGAGCGAAATTATATTCGAACGTGCGAGTTTTCTTACTTTTGGGATTTTCTCATTCGATATCGAGTATCGACTATCGAAATTTCTAATGATGGCATTCAATAACGAGTGACATTTCGAATGCAGCCTTGTGTGTATAAACTCGTTAGCAAAAAATCATTCGAGTTAACGTTTTAAAGTATAAAAGTGAACAGAAAAGAATATGTAAGTTAAAAATTTATGATTTTTTTTAAAGTAAATTATCATATTTCTAGGTCAAAATTAACTAAAATAAATTATTCTCAAAAAGAGATCCTTGGGAATTTTATGGCAAAGCACACAGATTTAGCAAAAAGCCTTTTACCAAACAGTTCGCAAGGAAAAGCAAGGGCTAACCAACTTTGGGAGCAACTAGCCGCAAAACTTAATGCTTCTGGTTCCACCAATAAAAGATGTGAAAATGTGGCGGAAGGTAATATAACAAGAAAAATTTTTTTACTTTTAGTAATGATTTTTTTGTAGGTATACGCTGATCAAAAACAACATGTAAAAAAGAAGTTTTCTTTAAATAAATCTTCGAAGAAAAGAACCGGTGGTGGCCCGTATGAAGACAAAACTCTCACTCAAGTAGAGGAACAAATCTTGGCGGCTGCTGGCATAGAAGTCGCTGTTTAGGGTCTGAAGACTGTGCAAAGTTTTGGATCAGTTTTAAAAACAGAAACAGAGCCAAAGTCAAACCTAAAATCCTTAGGTGATTAATTAAGTCTTTAGTCTCGGACAGTTACCACTCCTCATGTATAGAAGATGATGATTTAGAAGAATCAGTGACAGAAAAATGAATAATATACAGAGACATAAAAACATAGCGTAAAGAAAAGGGAAACAAAAACTATGATGACTACAGAGAACTACCAGAAGGAGATGCTAAAAAGATTAAATTCCCTTATAGAAATAAAGAAACAAGACCTCGAATTAAATCAAAAGAATGTCGAACTGAATATTCAGTTAATTGAAATGAAAAAGAAAAGCCTACAAATTAAGGAAGAGTAGCAATACTTAGACAAACAAATTAAAGAAATAGAGTTGCAAATACGAAGAAAGGAGCTAGAAACACTTAATATGGGTATCGAAATGCAATAAAAATAACAATAAATCCCTATGTACATTAGACTTTTATAAGCTTTAATTTTTTTTTATTTAAAAAAAATATGAAAAAAATAAGTTCTTTACAACACTGTTTCGATTCGTTTCGTATAACATCATCGAGTAACATCATTAGAAAATTGTACGCTATCGAAATTAATTTCGATACGAGTTTTATTTCGAACACTAATGCGAGAGTTAGCCCTCTGATTTGATTCATTCGATTGATTCGATTTGTATCGCCAAAACAAAATAAAGTGGTTTCGTATTGTATTGGTAATGTTTGGAATTGTATCGAAAAACATATTATAAGTTTGAATTGTATCATCAATGTTCCAACTTGCGATGATTGCTGAAGGCGTTTTTCACTTATATGATTAAAAAGTAGGTGTCTTTGAGTTAAGTTTCATTGGCTGACAAAATACTTATTATACCGCAAGATGTTCAAAACATAATACCGAGTTAAAAGTTTAGAAAATAGCTAAAATAAATAAAGAGAATTTAATGAATTTAAAAAAAATGTCAAGATGAAAAATTTCGTAGGGTCTTCTTTCGCATTTTTCCTTGAAAACATCAAAATACGCTGAGAAGCACTTCTGATGCAAATAATTAAATATAAATAAAAGAAAATCATTACAATTTATTGATTCTTCTTTAGCCAATATAACTAAGTTGGAATGTTGAGCTGTACGTTTAAATAAGAAAACCTTTTTTATAATATCTTGAGCTTTAAGTACCATCGCTGATCCTCGAGGAAGAGAACAGAATATTTGAAAATTCTCGGGAGTAGTAGAAATGATAGTAGTCAAATTCATCACTTTTATGTTATTAATTTATCAGATTTTTCAAATAACAAGACAACTATTTTACACAAACATTTAGATTTTTTAAAATTTGTTTCTACATTGTTATATACTGGGCAATAGTTGTTTCGGAAATTGATTTCAATATTCCTAAAAGCTCGAATCCTGTTTGTAGTTTAAATAATAAAAATGTTTTATATAGTTACTCTTTGTATAATTTGTATTTGCACAGACAATTTGAGCCGAAACTTAACATTTAAAAATATACCAGATATTATCTTTTTAAAGTTTTTTTTTTCACAAAATAGCAAAAATATCTGATTGTTCATCTTCACCCTGTTTCAAAAGCCATTAAGCCGTATAGGGAAGACTTGAATATTGAAATAAATCCTAGATCAGAAAGAAAGAAAAGGTCTAACAGATATTGGTAAGAAAAAAGTGGTCGAACAAACTTTATGAAAAGCAAAAAAGAATTCTATAAGAAAGATAGCTCTTACAAGAGATGCTCTAAATGTTTTGCGTGCAAAGTCAAAGGTAATGCTAAGGTGAAATCATATGAAGTTTAAAAAGTTCCAGATCGTACTACGATAAAGAATTTTAAGTGAAGAGAATGGGCGAAAAAATTAAGGTAAAATATAAAAAAAAATACACTTGCTGAGTGATGGACCATGAAAACTTATGTACTAGCAGACGCTTCTCAGCTTCTGGAGCACAAAAAGCAAACAAAATTTCGCAAGAAGTCTCTGTCGTGTCAGGCCATTTACAGTTGTGACAAATGAAACCAATTTTGGGGTGGGTCTTAAAGTATAGTGAGATTTCTAACAGTTATGGGATGGATTTTATTTTATTCTTTATTTTACGTGTACGGTCTTGTCATAACTAATTCCTTTCGTAATTTTTTTCAATCGACAACGTTCGACTTTACTTTATTTTAAGTAGTTAATTTTTGATCGAAGCTTTTTTATTTATTGAATAAATTTCTTTAAGATATTGTCGGCTGAATATACGCAAACCTGCCAACTCACTTTCAGAAAATTTTACAGGGGAGACAAAAAACTGCTTATATTTCATAGTTTCAGAGGAAAACCAAACATAAAATTGTTTTTATTCTTCTTGTATGACTACAATCTACAAAAATAAAGAACAGCAAAAAAAAACAAATTGGAGTTAGTAATAAACACTAAACTAACCCAACGTTGTCACATGCAAGTGCGAGTGAAAAAAAAAAAACCAATACACTAACACTTTTTTACTAACACAACCACACTTTGGCAACCTACGACTCAGCTTGCGAAGAAATTTTTAAGCAAGTAAAATTTTTACAGTTACGGCAAGTAAAGTGGCAAGACGAAAAACAGTGTTGTCTAATAGTGAGTTTTTTGTTAACTCACTAATACATCATACAATTGTGGTAAATAATATAGCTAATTTTTTGAATAAATATGTATATATGTATATGAAGAATATTAAGAAAAATTATAAATATTCATTTAAAATGTAATATAATATAAATATAAATTTTTAATAAAAAAAAAATTTTGTGTTTTTTTTTGGCATTTCTCCTGTTTTTCGTTAGTAATACGTATACACTACTTGCAAGTAAATACCTGCTTGTGGCAAGTCGTTGATAAGAAGCAGTTTTTCTTACAAAAAATTTTCTGTGAGAGGATTTAGCAGTTTTTCTTATCAAACCTTTTTACACACTTTAAGACTTAAATTAAAGAAAAACCACATGCTGGTTTTCAATTTACTTAAAAAGTGGATTTAGCAGGTTTGCATATTAACCCGACGAAAAATTCCCGATACTGCATAGCAAATAATATAAAACCAAAATTTCAAAGTTTACAATTTTTAAATCGTTATTTGTTTTCAAGATAAATAAATAAATTTTTTAAATGAAAATTTTAAAACAATAAAAACTTTATAACAAAATAATAACTTTTACCTCAGTCAAAAAAAGTCAGCACTGTAAGCTGACGTCAAGTTCTGCTGTTATACACAATAAAATTAACAGTTTAAGAGGATTACAGTGCTGATTTGGTAAACTTGAAATACTTACTAGAGAGTAAGAGTAGAGAAAGCTTTACTATTAATCCTGATAGTTCATCTATATAAATAAGTTATCTTATTTTACGGATGGAGAGTCAAAATTTTAACATTTTAATGTAGCATAGACCATAGCTTAATTGTTATGCCAAGTTGAAGCAGAAAAGAAATGATGGACTACAATCAATTATACAACAGATTGTAATGATTTTTGCTTTAAAGTTGCCAGTGGAGAATAAGTACACCCCGGATTTAAATAAAACTGATTTACAATGCAAACCTGATTATTATTACAAACGAACACACAACACATTGACATGCTTTGTTGAGCAAACGTATGTGTGCATGTGACAATAAGATAGTTTTTGGTTTAGGATTGATCCAATAAAATTGAATTATCTCTACATATTCCCACGAGAGCTTAGATGTGCTAGAATTTTTTCCTTATAAAAATGTCAAATTTGTTAAATAAAATTGCTACGAAAGGGTAAATTTTTTAATAAAAACTTTTTAAAATTCCTATTACCACATATTTAAAAAAGAAAATGTCAAACTTCTTGCAGTGAAATCTCAACAGAAGCATTGAGCGGTAGGCGTCAAAATTTGTTACATAAAGAAACAACATGGAAAACACAAACACCTGATGCCCAACACAGTTGTTTAGGTTTTGACTGTTAGCCAGCTACTTGTTAAGAATATGTAAAACGTAAGTGAAAAAAAAAACATTACATTGACATCACGTTGTATTTACGCTTAGTTAATGCAGCCTATTCTTGTGATATAATTTTGAATATTTTTTTTTTTCTAAATTTCAAAACATACATATATGAAACATATAAAAATGCCACAAGGATTTAATTTTTTTAAATATCTAAAGTAATCAAGTGGTTGTCTTAATTCTAACGTTTTTTTTTACTTAAACTATGCAGGCAATGATCTCTTATCGATTAGTTTTAATATCAATTAGACACTAGTTTTAATTTATTCCTTTTTTATTTTTATACACATTTATTAGTGGTTTTGTAATTTGTAACTAATATTTACAGAATTTTCTAAAATTTATTTGTTTATTTTTTTGTTATTTTTTTCTTGCAATTTTGTTATTTAATTATTTATTAACTAGCCTAAAGTAAATTGTGGTTGGTGAGGTGTTTGGATTCTTGAATTCGTGTGTCTGTGTGGTTTTTTTAAATTTTCAATTCATTTATTTATGTTTGTTTATTTGTTTTGTTCTATCAAAATTTTTTGTTATATTGTTTTTTGTTTCGGTTTTGCCATTTATCAATTCGTTAAATTTTCTCTAGTTTTTATTTTATTTAAAATTAAAATATCAACTACTTTGTATAAAATCACAATATATTTTTTGTTTTAAATATTTTTTTAAATGAATTAATTCTTTCTTATTATTTTTTTTAAATTTATTTATTTAGTTCTATTATGGATAACTAATTAATTTTTAGAATATAAAAAAGAATCTCTGATTTTATGGGCTTTCTAATTTTTTTATACAAAACTGGAATGGTTTAGAGATGTGGGATTTAAGTTAGGATAGTAAGTGTGATAGAGGGAGAGAGCGCGAGAGCAGTAGAGAGTTTCCAACACATCACCGCTAAATTTGGTAGATCTATAAACATACAGTGATAATAAAACAAACTCTTTAGGTCTACTTACAGAAATTGTGTCAGATTAAATTTTGGTTACACTGTCTATGTCTAAGATTTATAGTTGCTAGTTTAATATGTATGTAACTAACTAACGGTTACTTTTGTGATGCGGTGTAACTAATCAAAATGTTCGCTTGATTTAATGATGCGCTTGCAGCTGATGGGCGTAACAGTGGGGTGAATGTTGTTGGGAAAGGCTTATCGTTGGTGGAATAGCAGTGATGATGTTGTTACAGCTGTTATTCACAGTTGTTGTTGTAGGGGTGGTGGTGGTGGCAGTAGTATCGATTGTGGTATTTGTGGGAGCTGTAATATAGTTGCTGATGATCATGGTATTTTTAATGGTGGTGCTTTTTGAGATAGAGTTTTTATTATACTATCAGTGCTTATATTCCGGATAATGACCATTCTCCATGATTTGACCGGATTGGCTGTTGTTGCTGCTGCTGGTGGTGGTATCGCCTTGCATTTGAAGTTGCTGCTGCTGCTGCAATTGGTGTTGCTGTTGCTGCTGTTGTTGATGGGACTGATGCTGATGTTGGTGTAGCTGATGCAATTGCAGCTGCTGTTGACCTGTATCGACCTGTATAGTGTAGCGTCGGTTGAGCGGCTGTATAACACTTCCACTGCTTTCCGTCTCCGTGGAGGGTGGTGAGGGGTAGTAGTCCCTCTGATTTACACCGATTCCATTTGGAACGGCCCCCATATTCATATGAGCATTGACTGAAACCGCTGCCGCCGATGTTGCCGACACCGTTGAGCTTGATGTGGCCTGTGCCGAGGATGGATGATCGCCGTGGTGCTGGTGCGGATGCTGGTGGTGGATAGCGGTATTCGTTGAAGCCGCTCCCAACGTGTGTCCGCCCCCGCCGCTGGATTGTTGGGAATCCGATGTTGTACCGGGTAGCGGCTGTTCCATTACCACGACGGATACCACATCCTCACTCGCCCATCGGGCTAACTGTTGTTGAGCTTGAATAAAGTCATCACTAGAAAATAATAATCATAACAGGAACAACGGTACACGGAATAACAAAAACACAAAATCGAAACATACGTATGTGAAAATTATAAAATGTTTACACACCAACAAAAACCGAAAAATAAAACCGAAAACGAATAACGAAAATTATTAACCCACACAGAACCAAATAAGAATAAACAAAACAAAGTCGTAAAACAGCACCGCAACAGTCATAATGAGTGGGTGTTGCAAAAAAAAAAAAAAAACAAAATGAAATGAAATGAAAGAACAAACGAATAAACCCAAATACGAACGTATTTTAATAAAACGAAGAAAAGCAAACAAACAAATCAAAGACCGATCGATCGAACGCATAAAATAAATGATGATGTTTGATGAAGTGAGTTGTGCCGCATGCAAGGCACAGTTTAATATGTGTTTAGTCACGATCATTGGAGATGTACATGCCAAAAATGTTTATGATGTTGAATGTGATAATGAGATTTTGTTGATGTTAACACGATTCGTGACATTTATGTACATGAGTTTTCGTATTTTGTTCATATGAAAATAAATATAAAAAAATTATGTGTTTTTCAAAATTATTGGCAAAATTGTATCACACAAACATTCATACATAACATACGTATAAGGCAACTTAAAGTATAATTTAACTTAAATCGGAATTGGACGGGAGAAAAAGGATTTTACAAAAACAACAACAACAAGAAATATGAAGTTTAAAACTTTGACTTTGTTTCAACTTCTATTGTGTCTAAAAGGGCAAGGCAGGGAGGCCAAAACTATATAAAGAAAATAATAAAATTAAAAGTTTTCAGCAAATTAATTTAACTACTACAAGGGATATTTTTTTTTGGGAGAGGGTTAACAGTTGTACTTCTGGATAAACTCTAACTAAAGTGATTTGAGTTTACGCATACATACCTCTCACTATCGGGAACTTCCCGTGGGTCAAGACGCGTATCTACCATTTGTCGATCATGATGATCGGCACTCTCATAGATGCCATCGTCGTCCTGATGTAAATGTGTATGCGATGAATGATGCGATGAGTGTGGACCGTGTGTTGCATGACCATGAGCATGCGAATGATGTGTATGATGACCAAAAGCATGAGGTGAATGCGATTGATGTGATGGATGTCTACTGGTTGTTGTAGGATGTCTGTACCTTCCATAGGAGAATCGTGACTCTTCATCGGCACGCGGTCGACAACGACTGCTATAAGACGGATGTATTGTTGCAGTTTTTTGCGATTGTGCTAATTGCTGATTTGATCTATAGAATTAAGTCATAAAGTTTGTTTTTTTGTTTGTTTGATTGTTTTTGGTGTTGGAAAGTGTCAAAGAAATAAAGAAAAAGAAAACACAGTACCATTAGAACATATTTATTTGCAGTGACGTAAGTGGAGGAATAGTTTGAAAAACAAAGTTTTGGAGCAATTTGTTCTCAAAGTTTAGGTGCCTATTTTTTGAAGCCAATTATTATTGCTGTTACAAATAATTAAACTAATTAGCTTAATGTTTTATTAAACGTTGGTGCCATAGATATATTCTAATTTATTATTTTTTTAATATTAGTATAGTATTTTATAATGGGTTGTAGGGTAACTAAAATGTCCCATTTATTAAAAAAAAAAATGGCTTTCTAACTTGATATTTATTTTAGGAGAAATGTTATTTTAGCTTTGATTTCTTAACATAAATATTTTACGTTTTGCCAACTTTTATTGAACTGTTTGAGAGCTTAAAATTTTAATGAACATTAAAAACTTAGTGCAGTTAACACAACTGGGATGAATGACAAATTTTTTGTTGCGAATAGTCGCCGTCAAAAATAAATAACACTTGTGTATAAAAGAATACTTACGTACAAATGGTGCGATGACCAAATTTCGTCATGCTTAACGAACTCTGCAAAAGGTAAGTTTCTATTTATTACACCGATAAATGACGAATAATTCGGTGCAGAGTGACCGTTATTTTTTTTATTATTAATAAAATTATTTTTCACATAAGAAAATGCTTCCTTTTCATTAGCTTTAACGCAAGTTTATATATTTTCAAAAATTTTTTGGTAATATTTCTATTTCAATTAGTATATACATTTTGTTTAAATTAGTATATTCATTCTATTTATAAGCAAACGAAAGTTATACTGCAAATAAATAAATACAAATTTGTGCAACATTAGATGTTGTTAATTAAATAAATTAATATTAACGACGTAATTTTCAAATAGCTCAAAAAGAAAAATATTGTTTGTTTAATCTAGCATTTAAAAATTATAAAAATGACGAAATTAATTTATATTTTTTAAAATTTGTTTATCAAATTTCCAACAGTTTTAAATAACATCAAAAGTTTTTTCGTCGTCCCAAGACGTATTTAATTCGACGAATTGACTTAACAAATTTCTACGGTTGAATTCGTTCTGTTGTGCGAAATTCGTCATTTGTCCTAGTTGTGTTTATAAGCTTGTGAGTTTTTTTTTAATAATTCATTTCGAAATATTTCAAGGTTTTAGAAATACTTTTAAAAGCATCATGAAAGTTAAAATTGTAAATTAAAGAAAATTTTAAAATTTTGATTTTTATACATTTTATTTTGTTGCAAAATAAAGATTTTCTTTAGCTTTTATCATTTAATTTTTGAATGATTTTAGTTGCTCTGTGCAATGGATGAAAAAATGATTTCTTCACTTTCATTAAAGCTCAAATACGGTATATATCCAGTTTATTCATAATTCGCGACAAGTGTAATATTTTGATGTATGAATTTCTTAAAGTTTTTAAAAACATTTTGTATTTTTAGGAATTTAATAATTTAATATTCGATTTTCTGAAAAGCTTCGATATAGTTGTCCTTTAGAAACAGCATGATTCATAAAATGTTTACAACAACAATAATATTAAGAAGTGATATAAATAAATAAAATAGGAGACTAACCAGTGTAATAACAGGTCATACGGAGTTGAGAACCCATCTAGCTCGCATGAAATTGTCTGAGAAAATGACATGTAGAGCGTGTGAGGAAGAGGATGAGACTTTGATACACTACCCCTGTCATTGTCCTGCGTTTGTCCATAGTGGACGCGCAAATTTTACAGTGGATACTATGCCGAACTTGGAGATCCATAAGGAATTACATTAAGGGGACTGGGTTCTTGGACTTGTCCGTTACTTTTGGAAAATTATGATTATGGTTTTTGTTGGGAATTCCGTTTTCCATATGGAGCGCATAACATGCCAACTGGGCATAAGTGTATACCTGTTATGGGTTTTGGCTTTTAGTGCCCCTTCTTTTCAACCTAACCTAACCTAATAGGGCCCATACACAACACCATAAAATTGTGGAATCAAGTGTTTGTGCAATTCATCTTTAAGCACACATTACACCAGCATGGTGGTACAAAATTAATTTTTTACCCAAAAATTGTGTGGAAATGTTTGTAATGAATAACGAAAAAATTTGTGTTGCACTTATTATTACTATTATCCTAAAACGAAAACGAATTAGGAGCAAAAAAAAAAACGTGTTTGGATAAAGAAATGGCTATGAATTGGCATTTATTTATATAAAATTATGTTTTTTTTTTATGTTTATGCCTTGACGATTTAACTTTTGTGAGCTAATTTTGCCACTCACGACTAAATCATGCTGGTACAATCAAAAAAATATCAAACTATTTTTGATAAAGCACCATCAGCTGGTACAATCACACCACAACCTCATACACGGTCAATCCGCTGGCACAGTCACTTGATTGCACAATTATTATGGTGTTGTGTATGGGCCCTATAAGTAGTGAGATCGAAAAGTATTAATACACGGTTTGCTTCTTAACTTTTTTGTTTATCAATTTGAAAATTGTTTTTTGAAAAATATGTCGGTTATTATGTTAATTGATTGTGAGTTCGATCAAAATAAGAGACAAATAAGAAGTACGTGTTTAAATTATCAGAAATTTTGAACAAAAAATCCGAAATGGCCAATAATCACACTGTTTCTAATGTTGTTTCGCAGTATCAGGAGAATTTGACTAACGATAGTAAGCCTGCTTCGAATTGGAAAAGTGAAGAAAACTGAAAGAGCTTCAGACACATCCGGTAAAAAATCGATCAATTAGCTTACTCCTCCGACTATTTGGTGTGAAAATTAAAAGCATGTGCAGGTTTGAAAATATACAAAGTCTAAAGACCAGGCAGGAAATCTGCAAAAAAATAGGGCATGAAAATTTAAATAAAATTTTCAAAAAAATTACTTATGTTATATTATGGACGATAAGGCGTTTATACTAGCAGAGTTTTCGCAGTTTCGGGTTAAAATTTGTATCTTGCTAATGCTGGAGAAAATATTGAAAAAAAGCTTAGAAGCCAAAAGTAGAATAAATTTCATAAAAAATTCTTGGTATGGACCTTCTACGACGCACAATAATTTTTGAACCAAATGAGATAATAAAAAAATTTAAAAAGCATATCATGAATAATTGACCAAACCATGAAATCAGTGTTTGAAAGAGGGTTCCAAGCCGTTAAGGTGGATATTTATGGGTTGAAAAAAGTGAAATTTGGGGAAAAATCTATTTAATGAAAAGTAAAATACAATATTTTTTTAAGTATTTTATGAGACTTAATATTATTTCAGATATTTATATAGAATATTATTTTTTTAAATGTTTTTGCAAAATATTGCTGACAGTCCGTAAAAGAAGGTTAAAGGTAAAAGAAGAAGACTATTATTATCTAAACTAAAACTATTTTGTAACTCTTTCGGATACTTTACAAACCGCACTGATAAAATAAGTGGATCGGAAAATGATATTCATGAACTGTCTGGGTCAAGTTTGTCTGTGAATATAATTTTGCTAAAAGTGAAGCAGTTTCCGAAGCATATTTTTCAGAATCAACATTTTACTTGTAGTTTAAAACATTCAATATCATTCCCAATCTCTTGACGATTCGATTGTTTATTGCAGTGATTCAAGATACAGCGTCATCATTTTCAAAAAATCTCGAAGTATATTTGTGTTAAAACATCCGTACTTGGAGCAGTCTGCTTTTAGTCATATGTTTCAAAAACGCATTCTGTATTCGATTCTTTCTGATCATTTCCTTATCTTTGTTAAATGTATTTTCATTAAATTTGTTCCCTTTTTGTGGCATCGTATACGTTAATTTTAACAAGAACTTCATATATCTTATTCTTGCGACCAATGGGAAGTTTTCACATCAGCGAGTTTATTCTTTCTTGCAAAATTTAAATATTTCTTGCACTTTCTCTTGCACGCCTATTTGATGTTCTGCGTTCATCTTCTGTCAATGTATCCAGGATGGTATCATTTAAGTCAGTTCTTATGTTTGGAGTTGAATCTCTCAGTCGTATAGTTTGCTTTTATCCATTTTGACTTGAGACTGGCAAACATCATGTAAAGTTAATTTTGTATACTTTTGCTTCTCTGTATATTGCCACATTAACTATTTAGTTCCTTGAAGGCCGCTTATAGGAAATGTTTTGCTGCAGTTTACTTCTTAAACACGTCAAATAATTTTAAGTTGTTGTACGTATTGTGTGAAGTGTCTTAAAATTACTTGTCTCCCTAAATTTCACTTTGGGATTGTGATTGCTTTCAAATACATATATAGTCCTGTATAGGTCAAGTTATATAATTTTAATATCATGCACGTGTACAAATTTGCAATTTCTATAATGGAGCTGAATTTGACAGAGGATCTGAGTTAAGCATTATAAAAAAACAAACGAAACAATAAGAATGGATTTTCACGGTTATATGAAATAAATTGACCAAAAGTGCTTGCAACACATTTTAGGAACTATGTCTTGTTTTGAAGTTTTACCTCTAGCAAAAATTGTGGCATGGACGGGCAGCTGGATATTTTTGCATTAGCTAAAGGAAAAATCAAAGAACTAATTTTGAAAATATGACAAATATAGAAATTTATAGTTTTTTTTTTTTTAATTTTCTATCAAAGTTGAGAAATATTGAAAAAATGGATTGTTGGTAAATATCGATTTGCCTGGACAGGCACAAATCAAAGAGTGTCTTTTATTTTTTATTCTTTTCCTAATAGACCTAGTAGACCTATCAACAGAATTAGAAAGAATTACAATCCGTTATCTAGTTTCTCTACACTTTTTTAAGCGGACCAAATAAGCTAAACACTAAATAACTTTAACATTAAAAATCAGTCAAACTTAAAGGGCTAAATCTACTGAATCAAAAATCTGATTGTAATAAGATAGGCATATTTGAAACATTTTTCTGCAAAATAGGTTTATTCAGTTATTTTAAAGGCACATAAAATTTTGGATTTTTGCAGCTTTTGTTCTACAGGCGCCACTGTGCGACGTAGCCGCGAGCAATATTTACATAAAACTATCTCTGGAAATCGCACGCATTCATTTATTGCCCCAAATAAATAGGTTATTCGCTATTGCAAGTTGTCTTTAAAAATCACCCGTCAGAAAGAAATATTCACAAAAATAAAAAAATAATAAAACTGCATGAGCAAAATTTTGCTGTGTATGGCTGCCAAAATAAAGATTGTCTGAGTGAATAGGAAAGCAAAAAAGTTTTAAAAGCTGTACTAACTTTTTTAAATCTTGTGGCCTTCAGTTAAAGCTAAATTTATTTTATTATTTTTTTAAATCTATTTTGATATTAGTTTTGGAAACATTTTACTTATTTTGATGTTGGTTTTATTATTTTCAAATCAAATTTAGTTTAATACTTAGAATATCACATTATCGCTAACTTTGAGCTTAAAATGGTGTCTCTTGTCACATTAAAAAAAAATCATTCAAATATATTTTAAATTCTGTCAAGGAAATGAAAATGGACGCTACGATTTAGTCGTTCTGTACTACTTCTCTTTACTATCCTATAAATAATTGTTTTTTATTTATTGTATTTATAAAATTTGTTTAAAATATATGTATTTTGTTTTTATTTGGATGGTGTTACCTTCATCACACTAGATATTCCACGCCATAATGATAGTCTGTAAAAAATTTTCAAAAAATTTGTTCATATTCAATTGTTGTTGTTTTATATATGTATGGATTCTGAATTCTATCAATGTAAAGGGATATTTTAGCGTACTTTTGTTTGTTTAATACATTTAAAAAATTTCTTAAATGTTTTATTTTTTGTTTGTTTGTATGTGTTTTAAAAGCGGGTTGCACAACTTTTTTTTTTTTACATAAATGTATAATTTCTAATTGTTTAGATTCTTAAAACTCAATCCATGAATTCAATCAATTCCTAGTTTAATACCATTTATTTTTTTTAATAATATTAATAACATTTGAAAGCGTTCTTATTAGGTTTTTTAATAGTTTTTAGTATTATTATTATTATTTTCTATGCCAAAAAAATAGACACCTACTATACAGCCCCAACACAATATTTAAGTAAATTATGATGCAGCAAGCACAATTATACTCATTAAACGTATTTTTTATTATTTTTTAAAATTTAATTTTTTTACTAACCCTTGCGAGGATTCACTACAAGCAGCAGAACTATCTAATCTATAATGACGATCGCCTTCTGTCTCAGAAATTCGTATGTCCTCTGAGCCACTGGGGCTCATGTGTCTCGACGAGTGATGTTCGAGTTGTCTAATAAGATCCTCAAGATTACGTATGCGTAAGGGCCCGGTAGCAGGAGCATCTTCCTCATCGGGTGGCGGTTGCTGTTGCATCAGTGGCTGATGCAACTGATGCTGTGAGCGATGATGATGCATAATGGGTCCACCGTGTGGAGCGCCCACGCTGGATGTTTCAACCAGCAGAGCATGTGGTGGCCCCTGATCGCATATATTCTCTCGAGAACTAGTCTTTGAACCACTCGAACGTTTATAGGGTTCTGTTGTGTAGCCCAGTTGAGCTGAAGCACATTCCTGTAGGGTTTTACGTAACATTTCCTCACTGAGACTGCCACTGCCAACGGGTGTGTTGCCAGTGCCGGTGCCTCGATGTGAGGCTGCATTGCGTAGCGCTTCCAATATGTCTTCGTGATAACCGTTGAGCGATTTTAAAGTGCGTTCAACTTCCGATACTGCAGCACCGCTCGACGATGCCAGAGTACCGTCTTGTGTGATTAATTCTAAATTATCTGATTGACCATCATCGTGAACGCCATGTACAAGACCGTAACCGTGTTTCTTTAAAATACCTTTTTCTGTGAAGGAGAGTGGGAGAGGGAAATGTTTTCAATGTATTTTTTTCTTCTGCTAATTATTTAAATCATTATTTGATGAATTTCGTTTGTTATTTCTTTAACTTATAGTTGCTGTATTAGTGTTAAAATAACAATTAAAATTGGTTAACTTTTTCTTTGTGGTTGTAACTTTGTTGGCGTTCAAATATAGATATGCAGAGTGAACATAAAGACGGAGCATTTAAAGTGAGAGTAAAAACATACAAAAGTAAAACGTTTCTATATTAAAGTGCAAATATGAAAATGGTGCTTAAATTAAAAGTTTGTTATTTTTTTTATTTTTCTCATAAACCAATTACTTTGTTTTAAGAATAAACATTAAGATTTTGCCTCTGTTAAAATATAGTAAAAAAGAGCCTAATTTTGAACTTGCCATTGTTGGAAAATATTTTTCATAAACGTTAAAACAGCTTTGTAAAAGATTTATAAGTTAAATTTTCTTAGAAAATCAGTATCATAAACTCTTTTAGAAAACTGTTACAATTCTTATTAATATGGCAGTAAATATTTTGGTTCCAAAAAGGAAATTTAATGTTTTGTATTATTGTTGCAGAAGTTTTCTTTTGAAAACTTTATACAAGCCGCCTATTAGTTCACGGCAATAATATAGATATTTTGACATTTGGTGGAGTCACATGGTGGGGTATTATTCAAGTTGACATATTGTCCTAATTTTTAAAAATTTTAAAATGGTTTCAAATTTGTACTATAAACAAAACAATATTTTTAAATCATTTCTAAGCTTCAGGATATTAGGGCGTTTAGACAATACGACGTGTGTTCTTGTGAATACACAAATTTTATTTAAAGTGTTTAAATTGTATATAACTAATTATATGATGGTTTTTAAAAAGTATTGCCATATTTATAAAACATATGCCAGGGTAGGTAGGGCAGGGTTTTTGACTTCGGAAAACATAATGTTTATCGTCACTTAGATTTGTTATGGAGACTTCTATACTTGTCAATTAAAATACTTAGAAAAGCCGTGAATTGTTTTCAAAATCCAATTGCTAACCTTAATTAGAATTTTACCTACATATACTAAGCTGTTTCAATCGATGCATTTGAATATGACAGCATTATTTTTCGTTGTCAATAAGCTTAGTGTTATTTGTTGAAAAGGGAAATTTATTAAGTAAGTTTTTGTATGATAAGTCCTTGTATTTGTTCTGTTTTTCGGTAAGAATTATTAATATTTTGCAATAATATTTTTATTTCTATAACACAAACCTAGTTCATTCATATAAATATTAAAAAGAGACATTAACAAAACACATACAATATATATTTATAAAACACATAAACAAAATTCTAACTAATTATTATTTATTCTATTTTTATTTTTTTTTGTTGTACTAATAAGTTCATAAATGAGAAGAAATAGAAGTGAATTTAACAACATGATGTCACAAAAAAAAAAAAAAAATAATACAAACATTTGTAGTGTTTTTCAACGTTGTTTAATATGTTTAAAAAGAGGAGTTTTTTTCTTTAATGCTAGTTAGAGTTTCCTGTCTGATGTTTCTTACTTTTACTGCTGTGCCAGAGTAAGTATAGTTCTTTCATTTTGTTTGTAATTTCTAAATATAATATTAAATAATGACTTCATAAAGTTATGGTTTTTCTGAGAGCTTTTAAACAGGGGAGTCGATTGAATATTGTCCATCTGACCGTTTGCCCTTGTGTAAAGTCTACCTTAAGAAGCTCTCACATGTTGCACATACCTGTGTGTGTGGTTTAATTTTTTTGGTAACATTTAAGAATGAACTGATGTTGAAATCGATCGCAGTAGCCGTATAAAGGTATATAGGGGCAAATTTCTACGAATGCCTTTGATTTTTTTCCCATATGCTTATAACAAAAGGGTCAATAGGAATATCAGATGAAAGGGCTTGATCTGAAAATATAGTAATTATGGCTTTACCTCGTCAACATCCGCAATATTGATATCATTTGATCGGTTGAATGAAATATAAAAACGTGTAAAATACCAGGTGGCATCCGAAAAGTAATGCCAGATAATTGTTTTCTTAACTCTATCAATACGAGTATCAAATGAATTAATGGCTTGACTTGAATACAGCTGGAGTATGACATTAAATGCTACGCTACGATGTGATCGCTATACCTAGGTACATGAGGGTGAATGGTTTTATCAGATTTTTCACTATAGATTAACAATACGGTTGTGGTGCCTTAAATGGCAAAGCATTTGTTTGCTGCAAACTTTACGTTTCTGTGTCAGCTATATGCAAAAATAACTCACCATAACGTTTTGTCATTATTTGGCAATACAATTTCGACTTTCCAGAGAAGAAAAACAGTAGTTTTGGTTCACAGTAAGCACCTTTACCGCTCATGGTAGACTCCAAAATTTTGTTCAATGTTATTTATGAAGATCACTGAATGTCCATGAAATTCATCAAACATTAAAATTTTCTGGATGTCATGGTTTGAGAAGTATAAAATAAAATTGTGCGTCAAAACAAATATCGTTGATCACAGATAGAAAGGCCCTAACTCAAATAATTGTAATGATTGTAAAGACAAACAAGTAAGAGCACTATATTCGGCTGTGCCGAATCTTTTATACCCACCACCAATTTTGTGTACATTTAAAGCACAATATTTATTATTTTGTTAATCGCTATGGAATAATCTCTTTAAAATAAAATATGTATCACTTTCTTTGTAGAGGGTGGTTAAATTTTAGGGGCCTATGTTGAAGGTGAACTACACCTAGTCTCTAAATCTGTTTTCTGCATTTCACTTGACATTTCTCAATCTCAAACTTACTCAATTTGATCCGTGGAAAGATACGCAAATGAGCAACGCTTTAAAGTTATTCAGGTTTTTTATAAAAATGGGCGTTCAAATCAAAATGCATTTTGTGCACTTAGTAATTCTTTTGATCAACATAATCGTTCAAATTCATCCACAATCGGGAGAATTGTAACAAATATTTAAATTTCTGCAAAACAGGTCTGTATAAAATGTTAGAAAATCTGTGAATGCCTTCTTAGTGCGTTGAATGGGAACCACTGCTGGTTTTTTGCGATAGTATGGCAAAAGAGCAGTCAACCTCGACTCATCATCATGCCCAACAATTGAGCATCAACATTGTCATTGAAAATTTGGACCATCAGATAGAGGAGTCGAGCCATGGATGGGGAGGGGGGGGGGGGGTCATTTGGCCGATATTTTATTAAATACATAATTGAACCATACAAATATTATAATTACAAAAAGAAGTAATAATAATTTCCTAAATAATTTGTGTTTTATTTAAATTCAACATCGGTCCTTAAAATTTAACCATCCATAATAACTTCGATATGCTACTAAAATGCTTTTGTAAATGTAGTCTTTTAGTAAAAGTGGGCGTTAAAGTAGGAGTGTCAATAAAGTTTCTGCTAATAAATACAACTTAGATATTTCAATACAGTCCTTTATTTTCCCAAAAACTTTGTCAATAGAGAAGTTACATGAATTTAAGATAAACCGTTATATGGGAGGTAGGCGTTAAAGTTGGCGTATCACCTAAATTTTTTGGCACAAAAATATCATTGGTTAGAAGGATATACGTAGCAAATTTGATGATCATACCTCTAATTTTGGCGGTTTTATAAGCTTTTAAATTTCATTAACGGTAGATAACGTGAAAAGTGGGCGATATAGTAGGCGTGTCAAAGTTGTTTTTGCGAATGAGTACAACTGAGGTGTTTCAATATAGCGCTTTAATATTCCAAAATTTTTATTAATAGAGAAATTATATGAATTGTAGGTAAAACGTTATATAGGAGGTGGGCGTAAAAGTGGGCGTGGCACATTGATTTTCCGTTACAAAAAAGCGTCTCACCAAAAAGCAAAGTGTGCAAAATTTCAGAGTCGTACATCCAATTTTGTTGCTTTTATGACGTTTTTGTTTTTAAATATACCCAAAAATACACTGTGCGGTATAAATTTTCGTACATTTTGATCGATAACTCCTCTCCTAATGCATAGATTTAGACAATTTTCGGGGAAAAATAGTGTCTTTACCCAGGAAATATATATTCGAAGCTTCATGAGTCTACGTTAAGGCGTTTGGACACAATTCCATTTTATTCGATGTTCGAAGGACACGGTTTTTTCGACCTACTCTTGCTTTTCGAGCTATAACTCTCTTCCTAATATTCCGATTTAGCCCATTTTCAATACCAAACAAACCTTGTCTATAAGAAAGATTCTGGCAAAATTTGAGCCCCCTAGCTTTTTCAGTGCGACCTCTATCGTGCTTTCAACAGACGGACAGACGGACGGACATTGCTAGATCGTCATCAAATCAAACCCTGATTCAGAATATATATACTTTATGGGGTCTAAAATGGATATTTCGATGTGTTACAAACGGAATAACAAAATGATTATACCCCCACCATTTTTTTGGTGGCGGGTATAAAAAGCAATTGAAACTGTATTATCATAATTTATTATGTAAAATTGCTTCTAAGACTGTTGTTTTTGATATTATTGCATTCAATGTGTATTTGTATGAAATTTTTAGGAATTTCTACTTGTGACCATCGAGTTTATCCTTCAGGCCATTTACCAAATATATGGTGCAAATGATGAGCGTAGGTCCTAACTAACCGCAAAATAGGCCACAGAACCTATACATTCATTTGCTAACTTGCATAGTCAACGTCCACATTATGGAAAATTTAATTTAGTAGATGAAGGAGGAAAAAAGATACGATTTTTATGTAAATGAATTCTTTTTTGTTCTTATCTCTCGCTAAGCAGTTTGCTATATGAACGTATGAAAAAAGAATTTAAATATCGTGGCATGGCCATTTTCCAGCTAGAGCACATGTTTAGAATATCAATGACTTTAAATTATATTTTTGAATCAATTCCGTTTAAAATCTAAAAGTTAGAAAAAAATTAGTGTTGATGAAACTAGGCATAAAATTTGTGAAAAATATGGTAGCATCGTTCTGACGCTCAAAAATAAAATGGATTCAATTTTAAATTCAATTTTTATTTATCGAACTTTTCGGTTTAAACTACTAAAAATTTTAATTCGTAGCTGGTTTTGAAAATGCACTCCACTCGGCTAGTGTAGATAAAAAATATAATTTTTTCAGATTATTCTTTCATTTATCATAGAATATTAACTTGACCTCCAGCAATTGGAATTTTATATAAATTAGGAAATAAACTGGATGTTAAATCAAAGATGATGATATTTTCATCTTTGATTCAATTACAAATTATTTATAAACTACCAATACTGTATTCAACTGTCACATTGTACAAAGATATAAGCAAAACAATTTTACCAATTTATGGGTTGCATGAGTATCAGGTGTTAATGTTTGTTTTTAAATTCATTAACCATATTGGTCACCAAACCATAACATTTTCTCAACAGCAATTTAGTTCTAATACACGAAAGAGAACAAATTTAAGAATTCCTCGATGTAGACTAGAAGCTACCAAGCAACGCATTGTTTACGTGGGTGCTGTAAAATTCAAAAATTTACATGCAGATTTGAAATCAATTAATCGAAATTCAATATTAAAATCGTCTT
Organism: Phyto melanocephala; assembly: GCA_941918925.1. Classification (NCBI taxonomy): domain Eukaryota; kingdom Metazoa; phylum Arthropoda; class Insecta; order Diptera; family Rhinophoridae; genus Phyto; species Phyto melanocephala. Next base: position 57,606,834 of record OW799234.1, read on the forward strand.
TTAAACAACACTTATTTAACAACTTTAAAACGCTTTTGTAACTTTTTATTTGTTTGTAAAACTGCTTTTATACTTATTTTTGTAATTTAATAATCTTAACATAAGTTAAATCTTTTATTTGTACTTTTAACAATGAATTAATTTGCCAACTTGCCTCAATAAGGCCTAACGGCGCTGAGGCCGAAATTGAAATGTATTTTTAATATTTTGTACAAAAAAAATTTTTTCTGTAGAAAAGAAAAAAAAAACTCAAGCCTGAAATAAAATTTAAATATTAGTTTAGATTCTGTTTTGTTGAATTTTGCCTTGTTTATATGCCGATTTGTTGGAAAAATTGCATTGTTTCAGAATCTGTTTGATCAGTAAAAAAGAATTTCTCTCACCATTGAATTCTGTGATATATGAAAAGTCTTTTTTCTTTGGAATTCGGTTTCATTATTGCGGCACAAAAACTAAGTAATCGTATTTCCGTAACTATTGCGTTCGACCGTTACTTATGTATAAACGTTCTGATTTTCATTGGCCTACAGTACGCAGCAAAGAGGAATTTTAAAAATAGAAAAATTTTGTAAAAATATGGTAATTTTACTTGCTGACATACGAATTGAAATAAAATATAAAATAAAAAAACATATGAATGACATACTCCATCATAACCTTGCATTTACACATGCAAGTAGTGGGATGCAAGTGTTGTATACATATTGTTAGCGAAAAGTTTTTCGAAATAGGCGAATATCTTGCCATTTGATTTGATTCATTTTAAAAATGACGTCAAAGCGTAAACTTAAAAAAATTTCTTCTTGTTTTAATTTTGCCTCTATATTTACTTTTTGTTTGTTTTGCTTAGATAGAGTTACCGAGTTCATCATTCAGGGGAAATTTTGGCGAAGCGTTTAACATTTATTATTATTAGTATTATTTTAATAATACCAATGGTCAAAAATTGACAAATTTGCTTTTTTAATGCGCATTTCAAAAAATGTATCAAAATAATACATATCACAAGTTAAAACTTTAATTGCAAAATTTACAATAATCCAGTAAATTTGCATTAAATTTTAAAAGGGTAACATTGTTTATAGTTTTGACATTTGGTGTCACACAATTGTCAAATATCTGCTGCGACTGGAGCTGTCATTGCGAAAAATGTGGGTGTATTAGTAAAAAATTTTTATTGAGTTTTTCAATTTGTTAGTGGCATGTGTAAACGCTAGGTAAGTGAAATCTTAATAAGGTGTCACCGAAAACATTATAACCAAACTACAATTCTGCAGAGTATGGTTAATAGGGAAATACTATGGATCGTTGCCAAATGTGCAGATTTATCTGCTTTGTTTTAGTTTTTTTTTTTTTGCAAAAACATTTGTTTTTTCATAAATTGCCAGATCTTGCAGTTTCTTTGAACATCTTTATTATTGTTTTCTGTATGCTCTTCACCTGTAATGTCAAGGGTATTTATTCACAGCTCTGTCATTCTATATGAATCTTCAACAATATTAATTTGCGACTCTATAAATGATATAAGTGATATTAAAATCAAATGGTCTGGAGAAAATTGCTATTTAAATTAAAATCTGTTCACACTCTACTGAGATATAAGCATAGAAACAGGACATGTTATTATGTATAGACTCAAAAATACTCTATGTGTATTCGCAAAAAAATAAATTCCAAAAATCAGTGACTAATCAGCAAAGTTATAGGTAAAAATAATTTGAAGCTTTTTAATATATTATGTTCCTTAAACTCCAAATAAACTTTTGGGCACAGTAGCAATACTAAATTTAAGTCTTAGTCTCGAAAATTCTTCCAGAGAAAGAGAAAAATACTAAAAATACAACTTCTTCGGTGTTTCTCCTTAAAACTACCTAAGGAAAATAAACTTTTCTTTGTTTCATGGCGTCAGTTGTTTTGTTTTAGTATCGTGGAAAAATGTCGAACGAAACCGGCGGGTATGTGGATCAAATATAGTAATTAAAAATTTATCCCTTTCAATCCTCTGAATACGGGTTTTAAACAAAAAGGCTGGAATTTAAAACTAAAGTTATCTTTATAAAGATTAAAAATACAAGATGGCCTCCAAAACGTTGCTAATATATATTTTCGAAAAAGTTTTTTTTTTATTTAACACTGTACTTTTCACTTATAGCGAACTTGAAGGGACTTGGCAAAATGGTTCGCTTTAAACGAAGTTCGCTTTAGATAAAGACTTGAAAAAAACCATTTATAAAAGTGCACATGCATGCGAAACTCATTTGTCTATTTAAGAAACAAGGGATTTTAACCTTTTTTATGTTTGAGGAGTTTTGCTCAAAATTAGTTTGGACATCCATCTTGTAACTTTGCAATTTTCAACTGAAGTCTGCACATCGTCTTCGCACAAACAAACATTAAACTTAGAGAAATTCCCGGAATCGAGACATAGGAAAAAAACGCTGCGTGTTAGTGTTCATAGCACCACTTTTTGGTTCGTTTTAACCGAAAAATAAACAGGTTTTGCGTGCAAATAAAGTTCATTATAACCGAAAGTTCGCTTTAAACGGGTTCGTAATTAGCGAAAAAAAAATTGCATGGTTTATTAGAAATAAAACGAGTATTTTTGAAATTGGTTCATTTAAGGCGAAAATTCGTATTTAACGGGTGTGTTATAAACGAAAATTACTCTATATATAACAAAACAAACAAATCAATCATTTATATGTTTTTGTTAATGCACCGAATTGAACAAACAGAGTAAGAATATAACAGATGAAAGATAGAGATGGCACAAGTAATACAACTATTCTTATTTCGGTTGATTGGATATGTCATGTATCAGAACATGAACTTAAATATTTTCAAGGCGTTCAAAATTGTTTTATTTACGTATTATTTATTTATTTTTATTACTATACAACATAATTCCCAATTATATTCCAATTTAAGCTAACCGAGCTGAGTAACGAAGACAATAAGCCCGGTGTAATATAACAGTTCATAGTATCTGGCGGAAATCAAACCGCATCCAAAATATATATTTATACTTATGTTTATTGAATATCATCCAAGATTTTTTAATAAGATGTTAGAACTAGATTGTGGTCCCATCTGAGAACTTAATATCCTTTTTTAGATAGCAGGATTAGGGAAATTAAAATTTGTCTTCAATCACATGACTTCAACATTAATGAACTTATTAATTTATTAGTGTGAATATATAATAACTATGCTAACCATTTAGAAGAACTGAAATAGATAATAATCACAACTAAATCTACAAATATTATTTTATATCAAATTAAGACAAACTATATAGATAATTAATGCACATTAAAGTCAAGACCTTTAAACATTTCTTTTAATAAATAAAAACAAATCATTTTTATTAAAAAAAAAAATTGATAAACAATTGTTTTAGAAAAAAAAAACTAAAAGTATTGCTTGGGGCTTAAAAACAAATAATACAAATCAAAGTTGAATAAACTAAATCGTATTGGAAATCTATATTTTAAATAAAAATAAAAGATATTTATAAAACATTGAACGCCAACAAAGTTTAACTATGTTAAATATTAGTAGTAGTAGTAGTAGTAGTGGTGGTAGAAGTAATAGATTTATATTTAATTTAAATATTAATACAAATAGTAGTTTGTGTTAAGAGCAAGAGAGAGAGACCAAACATTAATATATAAATGTTAATTTTCTAAAATGTTTATTGTATATAAAGTTGCATATAGTTAAAAACAAAAAATTATCTAAGTATTACAAATGTACGGTACGATAAAAATGAGTATATAAAACACGTACGATTTGTGGTTTTATTTTTTATGAATTGAATTGGAAAAATTACCTGAATGTGTTTGATCATCATCACTGCCGGTATAACGGCGACTGTGAATACTTTTGTCACGGCTAGAAAATATAATTTTTTTTGTTATAAATATTTTTAGAATTTAAAGAAATTACAAAATTGTTTTAATAGATTTTTACCTGAAACCTGGTTGATTGGCATAAACTAGTTTATTGGAACCATCTGGTGAAACCTCTTCCATTGAATGATGATTGGCGTTATTGACTGCAGCGCCATAAGCCTTTGCCATTGGCTTTTTTGTATAGGGTGGATCATATTTAAGAGTGGTGGTCTTGCGCCTGGTTTATCAATGATTTGTCCAGTATTTTTACGATTATTTATTAACAATTTTATTTTTATTATTTGGTTTAATTAGAGATATTGGTTTTAAGGTTTTTGAGGTTTTTTGTTTGATTTTTTTTAAGATTGTTCGTTTATGATTTGTTATTGATTATTAATGATTATGATTTTGGTAAATAATTTTTGATTTGATTTGGCGCAAATTATTTTTTAATTTTTTTTTTTCGTTAAGGTGGTTCAGTTTTTTGTTGTCGTTGATTTTTGTTTATAGTTTTGAATGATGGTAAATTTTTAGTTATTTGTTCATTTTATTAATTGTTGTTGAGAATTTGTATATAGTTTTTTATGCGACCATGATGTTAAAGATGTTTGGACAAATTTTGGTATAGATATTGGTTTTGATATAGATTTTTTTTTTAATCGATTGTGTGGTATGGAGGAATAAACAAATTTGGAATAATAACAATAAAAAATATGTGATTGATTATTAAAAGCTTTTGTTGTTTGGTTTTTTCTCTTTTTTTACAAAAGAAAAATTACAATAAATTGCAATATGTATAATATTAGTAAATAAAAAAATAAAAACAAAATTTTAATTAAAATATATTTTAGAGTTTATTATGATATAGTATATATGAAAGAAATACAAAAAAAAAAAAAAAAATATTAAAAATATTTTATTTTTAATCAAGAGGGTTGGTTTCTTTTGAATTTAAATATTGCCACTAAGTTAACTCTAGATCGGTTGCACGTTATATGTAAAACATTAAATCGATTATAATTAGTAGACTCCGAAAAGCTGATAATATTATTTAATATTTAATAATATTTAATAATATTCTTTATAATACTTACTCATATGACATACGAGTATATGTGTGGCAATAAGTTTAATTAAATATTAAAAAAGCTAATTTTTCAAAGACATATACTTCTTAAGTAAGTCATATTTTAGAATCAATAAAAGATAAAAAACTTATACGTGTTAGGGCTATTATTACAACTTGCCTTTAGTTAAAGGTGGGATTTTGTTTGCCCGATAAATAGCTTGGCATTATTACAACTTTAATTTTGTATTGTTATTATCATTAACTTTAATAATGATATATTGATAAAAAAAATAATCAATTAAGGATTTATAATGCAAGGCCATTTATCTGCCTTGAGCTAACGGCAAGTTGTAATAATGGCCCTTAGTGGTTCATCTGTTTCGTGAAATATTTGCCTAGAGTGAACATACCTTAAGTCGATTGTTGTCTCGTTTAAACAATTTGCAGTGATTGGGTAAGTGTTTTTAGGCCATTCGCTAGCAAAGGTATATCAATGCATTTTTGTTTTTCTAAACAAACTGATCAAAACATTTACTTAAATCTGTCCGGAAATTCTTGTATGGAAAGAGTCTATACTGATAAGTTTTTTTCGTTTAAAAATCATTATTACAGAAATTGTAACATCTTTTTAAATGCAAATAGTATATAAACTAATATTCCGTTTGTTATTTCTACAAATTCATTTACTTAGTATACATACTCTAAGATCTTATAGATAAAGGAACTGATTTAGCTAAATTCGTCTTTCCGTCTCTCCTTGTGTGTTGAAAACAACTATTTGAAGGCCCTACTTAGAGGTCAGACTCTGATATGGCATCAATTAACAAGTCACTATTGAATATCAGTTTTAATCACAACATTACTGGATAGTGAGATATGAGCTTAAGAACAAAACAGTCTCTTTCTATCACGCAAACAAACTGAAATATTGCAGCTCTTCCGAAACTTCTTGAAACGTTTGTTACGTATATATAAAATATTAAACTTTGACAAGATTTGAAAAAATGATTTCTGGGTCAATTCTGATGAAGATGTCAGTGAGAAAACTGTTAATTAAAAGTTCAGATTATTGATTTCCTAAATAAGTTTTGGTCACAGTTGCACCATATTGCTTAACGTGGTAGTTTACTGCACGCAAACAGTCAAGTGGAGTCTGCATGACACCGTTTTGACAAACCATAGTAGAGCTGATAAGTAATAAAATGGCACAATAAATTGCATTGTGACCCCATAAAGTACTTATTTCTACACTCTTATAGATAAAGAAGTCGATTTATCTCTAAAAAAAACAAAAGCTGGCTGCCGCTTATACATACTTATGTTTGTATGAACATTACGGTACAAACTGTGTGTTTTAAGTCAGCTTTTTGTCTTAATTGCATGTAAAACTACGGCACAGCTTGAGAAGCTAGAAACAGAAAAATTGATAAGAAAAAGATGATTAATTTTCTTTTTTGACAAGTGGAATGTTTTACTCGATATCCTTAGTTCTAGAGGTCAGAAAAAATTGCCTGCAGCCGTTTATCTCCGAAACTGCTGAGATAATTGCAATGAAATTTGATAAGTGCTAGCATGTTCTACGGTTGACCCATTTAACCTTAATCTATCTAGTTGTAAAAGTTACTAAACTGTCTTTATTTTGATTTTTATACAAAAAAAAAAAAAAAAAAACACTCTTTACAAAAAGAGTTTTAATTAACAACAGTTTTGATTCAACATGTTTATTATTTTTTGTTTTTTTACACACATATGTTTTGCGCATGTGTTAGTAGCAACTTTAAATGTTTATAACTCTGAAAATATTAAATCAATTTTTATAAGCTAAACATTGTACACATCTGCAGGAGAGTTCCTTTTAAATGGTATACTGTTTTGTTGTATAATGTAAATGAACGTAATTTTCTTTTTAAGTTTTAGATATGTATTCCTATAGTGAAGGTATTAGTAATTTAGTATAAGTTAAATAGTAGTTAATTTGTCTTGTGGTTCTTTTGCTGAAGGTTAGCCAACCACTCACTCAAACTAGAAAAGGTAAACCTTGATGGAACTGGTACTTACAAAGATGAAAAGATCTGGATATTATCAATAGTATAATCCGAACTGGTTAGCACTCGACCATACAATGTCTTTGTAACTTGAAACCACTGTAATACGAAATATACCTAAGACACTGATAATTCACATAAACACAAACCTTTCTCACCTGCAATTCAAATGTTCTCCTTCAACAAAAATCCCAGCCCAATGGTTCAATTATAATTGGATTTTACACGCTCTCACTAAAATATTTATTCTATTTTTCCTCACACTTTATTTACTACATACAACCGTTTAAATGTGAAAATTTATTTTTCTTAAGTTGACAAATTTAAAAACAAAAAAAAAAAATCAAACCAAATTATTAAAAAAGGAATGAATTTGATTACAGCCAAACAAAACAATTAGTAAAACGAAAATTTCTAATAGTTAAAATTTTGACTAATTATACTTCAATTATAACATGACACAATATATTTTTATTTGTTACTTTTTCATTTGGTAGGTGGGGCTGTTGTTCGTATCTATTTCCATATTTCCAAATCATCTCAAATCTTAGCAATCTTAGTCCTATAAATATTTAAATTTATAATTTAACTAGCCAAGCCCGGCGCGCGTTGCTACGCCACCTAATGAATAAAAATCCATTCTGTATTATAATTGAATATCAAGTGCAAGAAGCTAAAAATTTTAACTTTTTTATGGGCGTGGCATTGCCCACTTTTCTAGTCACGTAATTGTATAATCATGAGAGTTTAATATGTGTGCAAAGTTTCAAAAAAAATCGTTCAAGTGCAAGTAGCTAAAAATGATAACTAATTTTTTATGGGCGTGGCCACGCCCACTTTTTTTATCATCCATTAACACTCCCTGGAATGTGTACAACAACTTGCGAAAGTTTGAGTCCGATTGGCTTTACGGTTCTGAAGTCTATAGCTAACTCTCACACACACACACACACACACAGACAGAGTTTCACTTTTATATATACATATAATGTTAAAGTTTACTTGGATGTCTGTGTCAAATTTCTGCGAAACCAACTAATTTTTTAGAAGTTTTACTCTATAAATTTTTTTTACAAGCTAATTTTTTTAAGTATTTACAAACTTTCGACAATCTCTGCTTTCAGCAAAATTATTTTATATATTTTTACTTTATTTTCCTATATTAGCTGCTTTTTAAAAATTGTTAATTGTTTAATACTTCAAAGTATTATTATATATTATTTTTAATTAGTTTGGACCGTTAAGCAATTTAACTCTTTTACACTTAAAACCAACGACCTCTTGAAAAAAAATTAAAAAAAAAATTAAAAAAAATTTGGTTTATTTTCTTTCATGGGTTTTAAATACAAATATTATTTCAGTGATTATGTATGTAGTGGTTTTTGTTTATGTTTTTATGTATATATGTATGTATTAAATGGTGGTGTTAGTTAGTAGCAAGTTTTAGTTTATTATTTAACAATTTACATACATACAGTTATATATAGATGAATAAATTATTATTTATAATTAATATTTCAAGTTAGATTTTTGTTTTTGTATATTATTATTGAAAGTATTGTATCATTGTATTTATACATATAAGGAGCAAAATAAAAATGAATGCACATACAATAATACACAAACAAAACACACAAATGCAAATAGATTTAAATGTTGTTGTTGTATGTGTATTTGGTATGATTTTATTAAAAATCTTTATTTTTTATTTAGCATGAATTTATGAAATTCATTTCTTTAATATTTTTTTTTCTACATTTTATCTCAGTAGAAAGCACCACCATAACTCAAAAAAGACAGTGTTTATGACAGACGTAGAGAGAGAGAGAGAGAGATAGCGCGAGTGACAGAGAAATGTGTGAATTAAATGTAATGTGATTTATGTATCTTTGCTAGATGAAAAAAATATAATCTTAAGATAATGATGCTGTTGCAATTATTAGTTTTTGCACTTTACAAAATTGTACAAATTATTTTGAAAATGTACACAAGTGTATTTAACGTGGTGCAATGCAACATTGATGTTGTAATAAAAATTATATAAAGGTATGTAATATGATGTTATGGTGTACCATGGGGGCAAAGAGATGCAATAACTACTGTCGCCAAATGAACAAGACTGTCTTTCGACAGCACATGTGGGAGGACAATACTCATAGTATCTCTTTTGATTTGTGGTAAAAAATAATAATAAATTAAATTAATGTTGATGTTAAATGTTTTTTTTTTATATTAAAAAATATATTCAACTATCTACAATAAATCGTATATAGAAAATAAAAAAACGAAAATTACATTTTTGAACGTAAGCAATTTAAATTTTTCATACAAATTATGCAATTTTATTTTTATTAATTTTGTTTTGTAAATAACTAATTTTGTTTTAAGTATTTCAACTAGATGCTACAGTTTTAACGCACTCCCCGCGCCTTCTTCTAGATTATGATTTTTATCTTTAAACAAAAGCTTTGAATTAATAAATTTAATAATTTAAATTTATTTCCTATAATTAAAAGGTAAATTCATTTTCAACTTACCTTTTACGGTTGAAAAAACAAAAAAAGTTATTGATTTAATTTATTTTTAATATCCTTTAAGACTTTCAATTAGTTTATAAACCTTTTATTTTAAATAACTTTGTTTGAGATTAAATTATTGCAATTGTGATAACAAAACGTGTTTTATAAAGTTAGTAAGACATTTTTAAATCAAATTATATTAAATTTATGTTTGTTATAGCAAATTAAGTTAATGTATCTACATTCATATGTGTGAAGTTATATAGGCATTTGTGAGACAGATCTCAATTGACAATCAATTATGTTAGATGGTGTTAGTCAAAGGCTTTTAAGTGCGTGTGTCTCCTTTCAAATTGTGCCACCTCTACTAATATTTTATTAGCTGGAAGTATTGTTCTCTTATGCTAGCTATTGGTGATATAACGAATATAAATTTTTAAGTACTCGTTTAGTATATATGATGCAATTGTGACAGATAAGTTGACATGTGAGTTACACATACTTTTATTATTATTATTAATATTATTATTATTATTAGGTAGAACAGGCAGCTATTGTGCAGCTCACTTGGGTCTATTATATTGATCCATCTGTGATGCCAGAATAGAAAAGTAAGAATAAAATAGAAAAGAGAGAAGAAAAGCAGACAAGTCCGGTCTCTGGCGGAAATCGAACCTGCAACCCCCAAGCTAGCAGACCAACACACTACTGACTAGTCCACCGGGGCACCCTTAAGATTTAATTAACTGCAATAAAAAATTTATTATTTTTAAAGCTAATCTACACTAAATGAAGCAAAAATATAAACCAACAGTGACAGATTTCATTAAAAGGGTTTGTAGAGGAATTTATTTATGATTGCTTTTAGGTGGTATCAAAATTGTTTGTTTAAGTTAAAAATAAAGAAGTCTAGTAATCTTCACACAGCTCAAATAATTACACGCACATAACTTTCACTATAAGGTAGGCCATTTTTGTTTAAATTTTATGAGGAGCCTTTTTTATTCTAAAATTTTAGCAATATTTTTATTAAATGCACTTAATATATTTATTACTAAATCTGGCACCAAATTTGACTTCAAACAATATTTAGCCCATTTTAGAAAGCAGTTAAAGAAAAAGAGGCAGATTTTTTTATTTATTATCAAAATATTTTAGAACAGAAACTTGCCTAAAATAAATTTTATTTTCATTGTATTAAAAGTAATAATTTTTTTTAAATTTTTTTGTTTAAACTTTTAATTTTAATGATTGGCCCTAATTCAAATAAAATTTGACTTGATTCTAAAAATTTCTTTATTGAATCGGAAAATGTAAAACAACTACGCTATAAATTTAAAGTGTTTACGTCAATCCAAAAGGAAATAATTTGTGTATTTTATTTATTCTTATAGAAGAAATATTTTTTATTTTAAATTAATATTAACATTTATTTATTTAATATTGTTTGCATTATCAACCTTTTCGTGGACTAATATTTGCAAAATATATTTGAAAAAATTTTGCGAAACTGAATACAAAAAATTTTCCAAATGTGAATACGATACTAAAACAACATGCAAATATTCGTTACATCACTAACAGCTATACACGTACAGGGTGTCCGCCGTGAAGGTAAACTAATTTGTTTTGCCGTCATTTCGGTTAACATTAGTCATTATAGTTCATATTTGGCATTCGTGAAGTAAAGTCGTGGCAAATTTATTATGAAAAAGTATTCCGTAAATTAATGTGTTTAAATCTTTAAAAAGATTTTATCAAAATCAATCATCGATTACTGTGACGATGATAAAGTTACGTGAAATGTTTGGAAGAAACGACGTGCCAACAAGACGTACTATTTATCGTGTACTGAATGATTTCGAAGAAAGAGGGACTGTAGCTGATAGGCCCAAGCTTGGACCACAACGTACTGCAAAATCGGCGGAAAACATTACTGCTGTTCAAGAAAGTGTTTAAAACAATTCATCAATCTCAATTTGACACTGTGTTCAGGAGCTTGGTCTTCAAAGAACAATTTTGGCTACAGTTTTGCATTTTGTTATCATTTAAGATTCACTTGACACAAGAGCTTCTTGCAGAAGCCCATTTACGCCGCCGTACATATGCCAATAGAATGTTATAGCTTGCCCACGACAACCCCGGTTTCTATGAAAAAATCATAATAAATGACGAGGCACATTTTCATTTGAAGGAATATGTGAATAAACAGCGTAGTCGGTTTTGGGCTAGGGAAAATCCTTAAATTATTCATCAGTCATCTTTGCATCTATTAAGAGTATCAGCCTTGTGTGCTATTTGGTCAGGAGGAATAATTAGACCTTAATTGTTTGAAACTGAAAATGGCGTAACGGTAACTGTCAAAAATAATTTTTAACGCCATGACTGCATGCTTTAGGCTTGACTAACATGTGGTTTCAACAAGACGGTGATCGTATACAGCCAAGATTGCAATGGAATGCATGATTTCTTTCCACAACAAGTTATTTTAAGGAATGATGATGTTGATTGGCCTCCATTGTCCTCTGATTTGACTGCTCCGTACTTCTTTATGTGGGAGTAGCTGAAAAGCAAGATTTATGCAAACAAAACAAACGAGACAAACGAGTAAGCCTTCCCGACAGACACCCTGTATTATATTTATTAAAGAATCATTTATTTTTATTAATGTTGCCTCGTGTGTATCTAGTTTTATGACAGATGAAAGCCACTGATTTCGCGTAACCAGACATATAAATAAAAACATAATTTGTTGTAATTTGTTGTAATTTGTTGTATTCTAGTTGTACACAGTCTAGCTTATGTAAAGAATCAGACATTAATGTTAATAATCTTACTTTCAGAATGGCCCAATTGTTGTTTCTGCAGAGCTACACTCACATTACCGGGCAACGTGTCTATGTACTTAATGTGTATATTGTCTAGCTTAATTAATGTACCTAGCAAATGATTTTAAACAATGTATTAAATATTTTTAAATTAAAGTATAAATAAATTGTTAAAGTCACTAATGCAGAAAATGTAATGGTGTTCCCATCTACGGCAACAAAATTTTTTAACCCAACGACATACAGGTTGGGAGTTTATCAGTAACTTTTATTATATAGCTAGTAATACACTTTGACATAAATTCAAATGATCAAATTTACAAAATTAAATTTGATTAAATAAATTTTTTGAAATTTTGCAAATCCACCTGCCCTACGACAAGTTAACTATTTAACATAAAATTTACAATTTTTCGAAAATTAGTTTTAATTATTAGCAATAAGCTAAATAAAGGGTCCGCCATCTAACGTTCTTTTTTTTCAACTAGTACTTATTTCGTGAATGGTAAAACTTAGTTCATGTCCGATTTGACAGATAATTAGTTTTATCCTTCCGCTGAACGAATATGGTTGAACAACGCTGGAAAATATTGCGACATTACTTTGGTCGATTTTGCCAAAAAATCATCTTTTCAGATGAAGCTCATTTTGATCTTGGCGGGTATGTAAACAAGCAAAATTGTCGCATTTGGGGCACAAAAAACCTGCACGCATACATTGAAAAGCCGATACACCCAAAACGATTCACTGTTTGGTACGGATTTTTGTCCAGAGACATAATTAGGCCATTTTTCTTCTTAAATGAGCCAGTAATGGCCGTAGTCGATGGCGATCGTTATCGGGCCATGTTGAACGAATTTTTGTTCACAAAAATTGAAGAGGAGGATATTGGTAACATTTGGTTTCAACAGGACGGCGCTACGTGCCACACAGCCGAAGCTACACTTTTTTAAAGCATTTTCAAAAAAAAAGTTATTTGGCGGACCGTTTAAAACAATTACGGACTTTACTAAATTTTATGTATAACAATTAAAATTAATATTTTTGTGTATAGATTTTTTTATTTTATTAATTTTCTCTTGTGTTTATGTCAAAACTCTTTACAGTTATTTTGTAGCACTAAAATGTTATTGACATACAGACATCCATACATATGTATGTAGGTACATAAAGGAAAATGTCTAAATTATTTAATTTAATTTAACATTTTATTTTTAATATATTTGTACATTTCTTTTAGCATCATTATTAGAAAGCCATGTTTGCATTGACTTACAGTTCACTGGCTTTATTGATGTGTGTCATTGAACATTATTTTTTATGTTTGTTCATATACATACATACATGTGTATATGTGTATGTACGTATGCATAGAAAAAAGTTATAAAATTAATGCATAAAGTTATAATAAACTAATTGAAAGTCATTGATTTGTAGGCGAAACTTACCTGACAGTATTTAACATGTTCGATTGTATTATTTATTTTTTTATTTATTTATTTATTTTTTTTAATTTGCAAAAAAATAAAACAATGTTGTTGACAGAGAAAATTTAATAGAAATTTACTTTATGCTACACCATTTTAGTAAGTAAAATATTTTTTAGATTTAGCACTTTCGCTCCACTAGTAACAGTGCTACGTTTATTATATTTTATTATTGCAAGTAAAGCTATTAAAATAATCACTTCTTAGCTAAATTTTACTGTACGCAAAATTAGTTGGTATTTGGATGGTTTAAAATTTACCACTCAGTCTCATGTAGTAAATAAGTTTTACATAGATGAAATTTTTTTTCACGAATGGGGTTACCATTAAGATAAGAAAATTATGTCGTTTTGGATTATTTTAACAGAAGTTCGTTATTTTAACTTTTCTATTTGGTTAGAAATTATTTGAAAAGAGTTGGTCTCAGTCGCGTGTTAATTTTTTAAAGCTTTTAAAAAAAATGTTTGCTTCTTAAAATTTAAAAAGTAGTGGCATGTTCTGTGGTGGTCAACCCATTTGACCGTAATTTTTTTTATTAGTTGTAAAAGAGACTATACTCTATTTGTTTTGTTTTTTATGCCATACACAAAAAAAACACTCTTTACAAAAACAATTTGTATCAACAATGTTGATTCAACATGGTCTTTCTTCGCTTTGCTTTACACATATGTTTTGCGCATGTGTTAGCAGCAACTTTAAACGCTTATAGCTCTTAAAATAAGATGATGATTAAGTACATCTGCAGAAATATTCCTTTGAAATTGTAATTTTTTTGTATTGACATGTGTTGCAAATTATGAGCGTACACTGCGTAACAAAAAAAAATCGATTTGCCTAATAATATATAAGATAAAATTCTATAGAATATATATAATAGATACAAAATGCTGACTGTTAAATGGTGTAGTAATTATGTATAAATGTATAAAACACTCAATTCTAAAGAAGAGCTGCCCACGGTGTTAATCTGTCAAAAATACTCATGCCAATACAATCTGTATGAAGAAAACCAGAATAACTCGAAGGCAACACCTTCGAATAAAAAGATCCGGTTTTGACAGAGCATTAGGTATTGAAGGTAGCAATAAATATTGTTTATTTGGAGAAGTTGGAAAAAAGTATTGCTCTTTTAGCTGTTTTTTGTGTTTCTATTTAAGCGATGTTTAGATTAAGTCTAGCCAAATGATAACACATTTTGATTTATAAAAACATAAAATCCGATTGCCAATTTTGGCAGTGATTTTTTTTATATTATGAAATTTTTTATGCCTTTTACCAGAGTTGAATTATTTTACACAGCGAAGAAAAAAGCTATATCCACTTAATTTCATTTAACTTGCAGCCGCTAATAAGAGCTCAAAGAAATTTGATAAAAAAATTGTTTGAAGAGCTTGGGATTTCTTTTTATAATTTGTTAGATGTAAAATCCGCTGAAAAGTCCTATAATCTGAACACTGCTTCAGTGGGTTTTTATTTTTTACACGGCGTTGACGCTGTTCTTAAGGTTTGTTGTCACTTCAGCCTTAGCGCTAGCGGAATAAAACACAATGTCTGCCACTCTTGTTAGGTTGGTTTGTTAGTTTATCGAGAAATCACAATAATCCGTTACATTTAATTTATTATTTCTCTTTTTTACAACATTGTTTTATTTTCTTGCACTGCTTCATATTTATATAAATATTAAAAGTAAATTGGAAAAAAAGTTTTTAAATACTAAGGCGTTCGTTTACTTCGTTTTTTTTTTGTTATAGAAAAAACAGAAGCTTTTTAAACCGAAATACGAATACAATTTCCAATGTTGATTAATAACAAATAAAGTAAAACAGTACGAACAAACGAACGTATTCATACAACGGAAAAACAAAAAAAAAAAATCTAAGACAAGCAATTAAAAAAATTCAGTCTCAATTTCATCCTATAAATTTTTTTCAAATAAATTCGCTTTTTTATATTAAACATTTATACATAAATATATAGGAAATAATAACGAAAAAACACAAGAGTGAAAAATATTTAATTTATATGAAAAAAAAAAAAAAACGAAAAAAGAAACGTAACGTAACGATAAAAGAAAGACTTGAAATTAAAAGACAAATTTCAATATTTGTTTTGAACAAAAATAGCATACGTATTGATTGTAGGATTGATATTTTTGGCGACTAAATAATATTTTTTTTTTTTAAATATTTACTGAAGTGGTTGGTGGACGAGTACGAGTTTGAATATATAGATAGATTTGTTTTGTTGGTCTTTTTAGTTTGTGAATAATACTGAGTCTACATAGATGCTAACAGTCACAATGACGACGACAACCATAAAAGTAGTAATGAAAAATTGAGTTTTACTCTTTTTCTTCTTTTTGTTTTTTTTTGTTTTCGTATTTCAAACATATTGATATACATACGTTTTTTTAGCTTTTTTTTTTAGAAAATAATTGATTTTTTTACAATTTTTTTTTAAACAATATTTTTGTTTGTAAAAAAATAACATAAAAAGAACAAATTAAAAAATTGAGTTAAATGAAGTTGATTAAGTTTTTTTTTTTTAATTTTAGTTGGATTAGAGTGGGTGGGCGTATAGTTTTTTATTGGATTTTTTCTACATTTTTCCTAATATTTGAGGAGCAGATTTCCAGTGACTGTGGTAACAAAATTAAAATGACAAAAAACACAAAGAAGGAAAACAATATAAAAGATATAAAATGTTTAGTTTAAAAGTGCAATAAAGCCAATATTTAACAGGCATTTGTGGTGAATTTAAATTGATTAGGTTAATGAAGAATAAAGACAAAAAACAGATACTAGATATTTAAGTATACAATGTGGTTAAATGTAAAAATGAGTGGGTGTGTTTCGAAAATATTGAATTTACTAATGATAGTAAGTAGTAGAATTTCTAATTAACTTTTAAATTTATATTTAGAAATAGAAGAAAATTCTTTCTACCAAGAAAATGAAAGTAATTTCATTTTTTTTATGTTTGAATTTATTGAGCCTTAAGAATAGGGTTTGCGAAAATGGCTGGAATAAAGATGAAAGTCTCTGTTTATGACTAGGTTTTTAATGTCGCGTTATCAAAAAAAAACAAGATCCCTCTGTTAAATACTTAACCATGGATTAGACATGCCAAAACTGTAACCAAACAGTTATTTAAACCAAACTTATTGCCATCAATGTATGCGAACATAAAACTGTTTAAAGATGCGAACATAAAACTGTTTTCCCCAAGCCGAAGAGTAGTCAAGATGAAAGTTTATAGTTGAGGAAGTATTGGTTTACGTGGCACTATCATTCAAGCAAGTTCCTAAAAATCGACTTCCTAAAGTTTTGAATATAAATTCGAGACAATTTCTAATCCTATATTTAGCAAGCGCCAAATGTTAAAGTACGCAAGAGAACTTATGAAAATCGGTTATGACAGTATATAAAAACTTTGATTTTCTAATCGATTTTCTTGTTAAAATATTCATAGTAATTGGATTTGCATCCGTAGAAGTTGCTCATAGTAAGTGAAAATAAATCCTTATTATTTTTTTTCAACTGATTAATTTAGGGGCTTTTGAAAAAATACTCCCAGAAAAACTGCTCCAAAACTCCAAACGTGACAAAACATAGTTTATTAGAGATTTAGCATTTTGCAAAATATTCACAAAATGTTACCGTATGAGACGGGTTTTAGAAAGATGTTATAAATGTTTATATTTAATTGTAGCTTAATTTTTTTTGGAAACAACATTTGAGAGGGTGTCATAATAAAAGGAGTGTGCTACAAAGAATTTTGTTTTCAATTTGGTTTTACTCACACCAACGAGCAAAATGCAAGCCTTGCAATTTCATCAAGTCTGTGCAACATATTAGAAAGTATGTGATACAACCCAACAAACAGTTAATAAAAGTCAAATCGATCGGAGATATATTTAAGGTGTATATTCGAGATTTTTTTTCAAAAAGCTAAGGATAAAAATATTTATATTTTATTGATTTTTAGAACAAATAATATAACTGGTTATTTCGTTTAATGTTTTTATTGTTATGTAATTAAAATGAGGGGATTAGCCATGCGAATAAATCTGTGCCTTGAAGCTCAAAGGGCCAATGTCAAAATATTTAGTTTTGAGAAAATTGGAATTGAACTTTAACTTTTATAGATGCTTTCATAGTGCTATTGGCCAGCATTTTATTTATGAAGCTGTTCTGGGTTAAGTATGACAAAAGATGTTTTACCATAATGAAATAGAGCAAGAAGACAAACCTAATGCAATGATTAACCCAAAAGAGCAAGAAAGTCACATTGGCTCTTTAAGCTCCAAGCCACAGAAATATTTGCGTAATTAAATTTTTAGAATTGCTTACCTTGTTTGGAGGCAGTGTCAATTGATCACTATATGCGATAGTCATAGAAAATTGGAACTCTCGTTTTCATGGGAAAGCATCGGACATTCAAATGTCAAATTTATTTTAGAGAAAACCTTTTTAAGTTTTAATAGCACTTACTCCTATTAGAAAGCACTTTTATTTTTAACTGGTATATCGTTTAAAAATGGATTTATGTGCTAAAGGTCGTTTTCTAAACATATTTTATTGGCTCTGGTTACAGAAGTTTAAGCAACTTTTGTTTCATATTTCTCAACAGAAATGTCATAACTTTTAATAATGCTATGAGTGTTTGATCCACTACATACCTATATTAAATATATAGTTGTCGTAGTAGAAATATGTATAATTGAATTCACAATTTGTTCAAAGTGCCGTTAGTGCAAATGTCCTAATTTTTCGATATTTTAAAAATGCTTAAAAACTTTACAAAAAAACAATACAAGATTTTTCATTCCGTTTAAAAACTTTGGGCAACTGTGATGTTGTGACAATACGGTACTCCGAACACCGTGCTTATTTGCCAGATATAGTTTTATTACCACATCTTATGTTTCATATTTTATGCACACGTATGTATGTGAAACTCATAATATTTAATGGGATCACATTTTTGGTGAAAGATATTAAAATAATTTCCTAAATAAAGTCCTAAGAAGCATGACTTTTTGTCAATACATCAAATGTGTTTTAAATGCAAGTAATTTTATGAAGTTAAAGCTTTGGATACGAATACCTAAAACGCATGTAAGCTTTAGTAATAATTTTATTTATCTCATAATTATTAAACAACGTTAGTCATATATAGAGAGGCCCTAACTTAAATAGTTGTAATTTTACAGGAGAAGGCAAAAACGTAATAGAAACTGTATTTTGTAAAATTGCTTGTAAAACTGTTATTTCTGATACTACTACAGTAGATTTTTGGTCAAAATGCATAGTCTATGTGAAAGGAATTAAAATCATTGAAAAATTCAATTTCGTAAAAAAAAAAACGATTTAGGGCCTTTCTTTCTACCTGTGACCATCAAAACTATATTATAAATTAATTCAACCAGTTGTAATGTACTATTGGTACTATTTTTTTATGTGTTTGCTATACTGAATGCTTGTTGTTAATAATTTCGATTAAGAAACATTTTATATAACAACTAGCTGTACCCTGCGCGCATTGCTATGCACTATATTGCCTGTTCAATGTAGGCCGGAAATAACAAAATTCACAATTTCTTAAGTCACCCACAACTCAAGACGTCATCATTCGTTCGCTGTTTTCGTTTTAATTCAAATCAGCATGAACTGTCACGGCAATATATAAAATTCATTGGAATGATAGCGGCCCCATATGTCGAAAATTGATTGTGACAATTTTGAAACCTCTGTGAGTTCATGCTCAACATCTTTGCTAAAGATCATCGCATGATCAAATATATATGCAATCATTAATTTTTATAAATATATAGATTTAGTTTAATTTCATATGTTTTGAAAGTATTAGACTCACACAGGGATGGGAATCGAACATTATCAAATTTGTGTAGTCTTTTATTTCAAAGGTTTTATTGACTTTTATAACTTTTTTTTATTGTATGACAGCAGAAGAGGGGTTTGACGTTTAATAATACAACTTACAACCAATACAACAGAAGTTGAGAAGCTGAGTTACGAAGACCAGTCTATAAAAGTATTAAAGTCGCTACAACCAAACTTATAGAACAGCATACTACTGACTAATCCTCTTGGTTACCTAATCAATGATATCAAAGCATTATAGTACAAAAAGGCAAGTTGCTTTCACATCTAATCAAGAAGTCTTTTATATTTGCTAACTTCAATAAAAATTTATTATTTGATACTTTTTTAAATTTTTCTTCTGCTCCATAACCCGTCGCCTTATTTTTTTAACAATAAATTACTGATTTCAAATACATTTATTTTCTCACTTGATTTCATATTGATTAGCATTAACAGAAATATTTGCCCAAATATTCTTTATTAATCCACTTTTATGGAATAACGAAAAACGAATAAGGCTTTCAACTACAGGAAATGAAATTGCTTCTTTTATTGAAAAAAAAAAAAAAATAATCATAGAAAAAGCACAACCCCAGCTCATTTATAAATCTCTGCCATTTTTGTAAAGTTTATCGTTTTTTGTTTTTCTAAGGCATTTAATATAAAAGTATTAATTTTAATTTATGTTTTTCTAAAGGATTAAAAGATTTAAAATGTTTAAGAGTTGAACAAGAAGATGATTTTGAAATAAATTATAAATAAAACACAACATCAATATATAAAAGTAATTTCAAAAGAGTGAGAAAAATCTACAAAATATACATTAAAAGTGATTTCGAAATAGTGACTACACAAAATGAAAAAGAAAAAAAAATATTTTTATATTGGAACAAGGGCAATTCAAATCATTAGCCATCAATATGTATAGATTTAGTATTGTGTTAGCGATTATTTTGTATTGTTTTTTGTTTCTCTTTACAATGACATAAAAACATTACAAAAGTATATATGTATGCATGATGGAATTTAAAACTGAAAAACAATAACGAATTAAAGTTGTAAAAAAAAAGAAAATTAAGATTATAACGATATTTACAAACACTATAATACAAATTATACGTTATTTAAGGATATGGGTAGTGTTTTGTTGTTTACATTTGTGGGGAAAGTTTAGTTAATGGACGGTTAGTATTCGGAGAAAAAGAGAGAAATAAACACAATTATAGCGGCAATGTTTATTTGGAGATCTTAAAAATACCCAGCAAAAACTATGTAATGGCTTGCTCTTACTTAATAACATACTCGTCAATGATTATTACATACCGTCTGTCTTACTAAGATGTATTTTAGTAAAGACTTGATTTATAATGTAAGTACTTATTTTCAGACATTTGCTCACACTACAATTTCTTAATGCGAAATTAGCTAGAAGCCATTCAAATACATGACTTTTTATAATTCGCATTTAGTTTAACATGCTTAGGATATAAGAAATAATGATTTTGGCAACAGCGTTAAAGCATTTCATTTTAAAAGTGATGACTTATAGATTTTCACTAAATTTTAAATTTCAAATTAACGTATCGCAGAATAATCAAACCGAATTGCCGTTGTTAAAAGAACCGAACGACTTCTGTGAGTCCATAAAATTAATGAGTTATATAGATTATTAAATTCAAGTACTTATATGTTGCTATAAAAGTAAGTACTTATTTAAGTCCCTATTTATAAGCGATTGTAATAAGTACTTGCAGGAGTCCCTATTCTTAAGTGAGGCTGGTAAGTACTTATTTGATTCCGTATTTGTAAGCGAGCTCCTATTTAAGAGTGCCGTGGTAAAATAATGTGCCTAAATGCCAGATTCTATATGGTGAAGAACTGTTTTCTAGTACTATCAACTCATTATTTTTAATGTGTTACTTTGCTGGGTAAAGGCAACAAAATAATCGAAAATTTAGACTGAATTTGTTTTTTTTTTATACACAACAGAGGCGGCGTTAATCCATTAACAAACCAAATTTGAATGGAACACTCAAATATATTGATGCTAATCGAAGCAATGAAAACCCAGATGCCGGTAATAGAAGAATTAGTGTATATTTCCAAGTTTAAATGTTAATCAGATAATATATGTTTATGGTATTAGATAGAACCTTTATAGAGCTTAACGCCTTTTTTTAAAGCTGACAAAAGTTTTTCTGCTTATGCAAATTACTGGCATCTTTAAAGTTGGAAAATATAATTTTGACAAGTCCATAGGCATTAAAGAGCTGCACAAACGTAAGCAAAGTGGCTTTCAAGTATTTTATTAAATTTAAAATAGTGTATATTGCTTTCCCATTATAAAATACATGCTTGCAAAAATATATGTTTTTTTATGATAAAAATATTGAAGTATGGAACAAAACCGAAATCGAACAACGTTGGAATAAAATAAAGCTAAATCAGAACAAAGATAATAAATATAATAATAAAATTGAAATAGAACATTTTAAATATGTTTGAATGTTTTGTTGATATTCCTAGACCGAAGAAGCACTTGCATTGTAGACTTAAACTTTAAATGTTCTGTAATGCGATGAGTTGACATGTTGAACAAAATGACCTATTTAAATGAACCTTAATGTGATTATTTAGTGAAACCGCTGTTTCATATTTTAAAGTCTTTTTTTATGTATTCATCGAGTGCATTTTTGCTATAATTTATAGTTTTTTGATTTAAGTTTTGCCTTTGCTTAGGCATTAAAGTTGGCTGCAAAACAACTGGTTTGTGTTTTATGCTTTTGTAAATGCTAAAAAGTAATGCCATTTTAGCTATTTCAGGGAAATCAAGCGGTTTTTGTTTTTAATGTTTTGTTGTGTTGTAGGTTATTTTACACAAGCTTGATGCTCCTGTTTAGGTTCACTTGTAAGTGTATTGTAAATTGCTCCTATCAATAACAAAACTATGTAAAACAGCAGTTGTCAATTATAAAAAAATTATATTAAAACTTTTATTATTATATCTCACCAAGAATCAGTAAAGTGTAATAACAGAAAATAATTAAAGAGCTTTTTTATCTCTTACAGGGAAACTCATTGTGTTGGGTTGAAATTAAAATCGATAATAACATGCATACCATTTTTTGCTGATATAAAACATTCACAACTGTGAAACCTCAATAAGTAGAGTTAGTCTCTTTTCTCCCTTGCAAGGTGCTAACAACCAAACATCCATGTTTACGTTGAACCTGAACAAATTAGTGATTCATCTTTTTATGAAAATATATAAAGTGTTTGATTTATAAAATTCCATGACATTATCGAAAAGTTATCAAACTGCTCTTCCGAATGCTGCTGAAGATGTAACTCGGGAGGAGATTCTGATTAAATCAGTATTTACGACATCGTTTTTATTAAAAAAAAAAGTCACTAAGAATGATAAAGGACAAAAGTTCTTCCCTTGCAACTGTGTACTTGTTATACCCACACACAGAGTGTAAGGGTATACATATTAAAATATGTGATATCTACAATATTAATTTTCGACCCCATAAAATATATATTTCTTGAAAGTTTATGAATAGGGGGTCGATTGAATGCTGTTTGTCTATCTGTCCGTGAATATATTGAAATCACTTTTTTGAAGCCCTCTGACATCACCAAGAACCGTGTGTAGTCTCAAAATATCAACAATTTTTGAAATTTCTGAAGATCATTATATTCGCATAACAACTTCCTAAGACATGACCAAATAAACACAAATGCCTCTGTATTTTATATTAGTCATTATTCACTAGAAAATATTAAATTTTTTAGCCCCAGAATTATTTATAGGAACGCTGGTAACTATTTGTTAATTTAATATGCCTGTAGAGATATTTGTGAAATTTTTTGAACAAAACGGTCACTAACCTTTAAAGTTAAAGGAACAAAATATTTGAAAAAAATATATATATTTTTTAAATATAACAAATTTTTAAAACTCCATAATAATTTTTGGACACTTTAAAGGCAACAAATTATAAGCCGTGATCTTAAAAATTATTTCTGAATGAAACTAATAAATCGGTTTGAAATTAACTAGTACAAGCGTTTCAGTGTTTTTCCTAACATTTAGAAACGAAAATCGCTTTTTTCAGTTTCTATACCACCGAGAGGGCCAATATGGCTATTAAATGAAAGGGCTTAACTAGCGAAATACAGTTTACTATTAAAACTTAAAATTCCAAGTTGTCGCCTTTAATAAAATGTAGAATATATGAGTCAATGATATTAGTTACGGCTTCGTCCCCTTAATATTGGTATCAAATGAATGGGTATACAGAATACAGTAATACACTATTCAACAAGTGTAAAATCTAAGATGAGTACAAAAGAAACGGCCTGCTTAGTAGAATACAGTTAACTATGTAAAAATTTTAAATTAAATATGGCGTCGGAAATAATAAAGATAATGGCGTATAAAATGAAATATGGGATAAGCTACGATGTGATCATTATATCTTCATATATGATGGCAAAGGGTATTATCTGATATAGTACATTCCCTTGTTTAAGTTTGGTTTTGAGGGTTAATATTGCCTACAGTATTTCATATTCAAAAAAAGGCTATAAAATAATGTTTTACATAAAACAAATTCTAGCATAAATTCAAAATGTGTTTTGTCACTTTTTTATTTAAACTCTTTCTGCCTTAAACAATTGTGTTAATTCTCTCTTTTCATTTACAAGTAAGTTTCAAGATGTTAATGTGTTAGTATCTTTTTAATGTTTAAAAAATAAGTTTTTTGAAAGGAATATATTTAAGACAGTTATCAATAATGATAATTGGTTTTAAATGCAAAAATTAATAAAAAAAAAAAATAATAATATTTGGAAAATAAAAAAAAACTCAAATAAATATTTAAAATAATAATAAAAAAATTAAAATTCTTGTTTTAAACCAAAAAATCGTAATTTAATTTTTTTTAATTTTTTCCATTATATCTTGTTAATCGTATTTTTTTTTTTTTTTGATCAAATATTGTTTGTTTTTCATTACTTCTTTTCAACTAACCTCAGACACAGGGAGAAGTTTCTATGTACTACAACTGACCTGTAGCACAGTGCCATCAAGGTGAATGTTACAAAAACGAACCCAACAACTGACATTAGTACACCAACTAAAAATACTGTATTTGAGCCATGGTAGTTCTCTATACGAGTTTATTTTTTTAATATTAGTTTTTATTTGTTTTAAACAATTATATTTTTCGTTGTTATTTAAAGGAAGTTATAATAGTTATTGTGGTTTTTATTTTAGATTTTATTTTTTATTATTAAAGTTTTTGTTTTAAAATAATTGACAAACAATTATTACAATAATATGAAATACAAGAAACATTAGCAATAATATAGAGAAAGAGCAAAGCCAATTTGTAAAAAAAAAGATTTTTGTTCGTTTGTGTAGATGAAAATAATAAGAAAATCAATTATTTTAACAAAATATCAAAATTAACATTATATATAAGAATTTGAAAAAAAAAACAGAAAAAAAGCGTAAGAAAAGTTTGCAATAAATCCGTTACAAATATTGATTTATTTTCATTCATTTGTTGTTGTATTTTTTTTTTAATGATATTTGCGCATTTGTGGGAATTTCATTTATTTGTTTTTAATAGTGTTAGTAGTTGAAGTGATTGTTTGATGAAATGGTTAATGGTATTAGTGGTATTTAAACGTAGATTTATTTGTTTCGATTTTGTTATTGTAAACATATTAAAGTTATTTTTTATACAAATCGATTCATTTGAATTTATTTGTAAAATGTTATATATTTTATATAAATTTTTTTTTTAAATTTATTTTTCACGTAGTTGTAGTAGTAGTGGAAGTGTTGTTGGTAGAAGAGGTCGTTGTTGTTATCGTAGCAGTTTGTAGAGACAGTAGTTGACATAGATGCAGACAGTTGCGTAAATATATTAAAGTAATTTTTTAGTGTTAGAATGGATTAAACTTAAAAAACAAAAATGCTGTAGATACATAGTGTATAAAAAATACATATTAAGTATATATTTTTCATAGAAATATATTCTTCTAATAAATTTTATTAAAGTCATACTATTGTTAATATTATAAATTGTAATTGTATTTATATGAATATCCGGTATGAAATCTCCGCACATTATGACAATGGTAATCCTAAGAGCGCAGGGGTTTTTGTTAGTAAAACAAAAGTGTATTTAGATTTTTTGTTTTTTTTTTAACCTTAAATTGTTTTATTGCAAATATATTTTTTTTTGTGGTAGGCTGGTTTTGTGTGTGAGATTTTGTTTGACATTTTTTGTTGTTTTTATTTTTTCTATTGTTTGTTAAAAAATGTCATGCATAAAAGATGTTAAACAAGATTTATGTACGAGTATGTTGCTTGTGGAGAGAGAATGGCAGAGAAAAGCGAGAAAGTAAAATTAAAATTGAATTTTGACAAAAAATTTATTAGCATTAGTATTTGTTGTAGCTGCTACAGTTGGGGTAGCAGTAGTTTTAGTAGTATTAATAAGTAAGAATGATTTATCGAGTATGTTTTTTTTTTTTTTAATTTTGCAGAATCGTAGTTTTTACATTGCTTTATTTATAAGTTTTAATAAATAATTCTTTTTTATATATTTTTAAGTTTTATAAATATTTGTTATACTCTTTTAATGTTATTTTACTTTCCAATTGAAAGTTAAATTAAATAGAATTTTTTTTATAGACATTGATAATCTGTAATTAATTATCATATATAAAAGAAAAAAACAAATAAATAAATAAGGATTTTCCTAAAACCCTAGATTAAGACTAAAACAAAATTAAATAATTTTTCTATTCATTTGATTAAAATACCCGTGTATACCGATTTATATAAAATATAACATCATTCGCTAAATGGTTCAATTTGTAATGACTTTCAGTAATAATCGGGTTGAATATGAGTCTTAGCTTGATTATTTTTTGTTTTGTTATTAGCAGCTTATTTTGTCATAGCTTGATTATTTTTATTTCGTTTTCCAACAAAACGTTCATGTTAAAAAAATTTATCAACCGTAGCGTTTAATGTAATACACGAAGCACCCCTGCTCGTCTACCTATATATAGTAGCATAGATATTAATCCATAGTTCCCTCTGGGTGTAATTATTGATTCAAAAAAACTATTTTCAAAGAAGTATGGACCACTATTGTTGCCTTCCCTAGAGAGAGCCTTTAAAAAAAAAATAAGTTTTTTTTTAACAAAAGAGTCTTCTTGTAAATATTTCGAAATAAGATCTAAAAAAGACTTAAGTTTTGATGCAAAATTTTATGATCTGATCTTTTTAGAAATCGATTTTAACAAAATCAAAATTTTAATAAATATTTTTTTCAAAAGTTATTCAAATAAAGCAGGAAAAATTTTCAAAACCTTACCCCACATCATTTTAAAGTTCACGTGTTTAAAATATGAATTTTAAACTACCTTATTACATGCGTAAGATAAATGTATCTTTTTAAGGGACATAGCTGCTCACGTTGCTATGCTACCTAAGCAAAGTGTTCCATCTTAGAATTTTTGCTAGTCCGGGGCGCAGAGATTTTAACAAAAATTATGGCTCGCGTATGGGAGAATCCTCCAGGAACTGATATATAAGTCGAATAAAAGTGGTCAGAAAAGTAAAAGATACTGGATCTATGCAAAGACATACCATTAGTATTTTTATTTTTACTAATTGGGTGTAGAAGAATCCTGTATCTCGTACCTATAGAAGTTAAGGAGACTCAGATCATGGTACACTGAGAATCACATGTAGGTATTTACCTCAATCTAATGGAGCTGCTGGCGATAATAAAGGACCAATCGGCAATTTAAAGTCATTTTCTAGTATACAGAAAATACTTGTAAAGGAAAGGATAACGATGGTAGTTGTGAAATCACTGGGAAGCAAAGGTGGTCGATTAGGAACCCAAAAAAGTATGCTTCGCTATATCCCCATCAGATTATCATAAACAGTAATAAATCAATTTACAGTAAAATATTTTTATTAATATTAATAATAAAAAAATTAATAATAAAGCAATTTTTCATATCAACATATGATATTAAGAAAATCCTATCCAACTAATATAATTAATGTGAATGTTTGGATGTTTGAATATTTGTTACTCAATCACGCGAAAACGGCTGAACGGAACTAAATATAATTCGGCACATAGATAGATAACAACCTAGATTAACACATAAACTACTTTTAATCGCGATAATAACGCGAAGTCGTTGACAAACTCATCATAACACATCCTAATCGGGTTGTTTGTGTTGTAAATATTTTTTTTTTGTTAATGCTAAGTCTACCTTTTATTCCGATAACTACGCAGACGAAGTCGCGGTCACAAGCTAGTTTAGTGTAAGTTTTTTAAACTTACAGAAAATATTATTTTTTATTTTGGCTCTAGTTCATTTTTAATACTAAATTACTAATCATTAAATGAAGAAATCAATTTATTTGTGATAATGAAAGAATATACTGGAAAAGTAAGTTTTAGTCCCGACACCAGCCGAGTGGAATGCATTTTCGCAACCAGCTATGGTTTCATTATCAGCACTCTTTGATCGGAATTTCTTAGTGTTGGATGTAAATATCATCTATTTAACTCACAAGCTGATACGAAAATTGATTTTGTAAATTAAACGTTTACATACAAATTCATATTTTTGCTGTAGTGAGTGAGAACGAAATTTACTAAACTTTTAGCTTTTCCCCTTTTTGTTATTCTTTTCAATTATCACATTTTTTTTTATTCTTGCTTTAAGCCATCAGTCTGATGGTATGGAAAGCTTTTTGTTGGTTGTGATACTCACAACATATTTTTCAGAATATAATATATATTTATATATATATTACGGAAAATATATAACTTTAAGTTACATCCGGACAAGTGTAAGTTGTTTCAACATGTAGTCACACTTTCGGATCATAAGAATACAAATGTGGATATTTTGATAGACAGCATTAAGTATGACACTATTAGGGACTATCGCAAACTAAAAACAAGTAAGAGCACTATATTCGGCTGTGCCGAATCTTTTATACCCACCACCAATTTTGTGTACATTTAAAGCACAATAATTATTATTTTGTTAATGGCTTGGAATAATCTCTTTATAATAAAATATACATCTCTTTCTTTGTAGAGGGTGGTTAAATTTTAAATTTAAAACAGAGGCCGAATTACGGCACTCGAACGTGATCGAAATTTGAAAACTCTTATTAGAATCTATATACCTAAAGCATACTCGATCGTTCGAGTAAAATTTCGATCGATATCTAATGCCGTAATTCGGCCCCAGGTCTGTATAAAATGTTAGAACATCTATGAAATTCTAAATTCGTTAAATGAGAAGCATTGCTGTTTATCGCGATAGTGTGGGAAAAAAACAGTCAACTTCGACTCATCATCGTGCCAAACAATTGAGCATCAGCAATGTTATTGAAAATTTGGACTATCGGATCGAGGTGTGCCGTTGAGGTCGCGGGGGCCATTTGGCAGATATTTTGTTCCATACATAATTGAACCATACAAATATTATCATTACAAAAGAAATGATAATAATTTCCTAAATAATTTGTGTTATATTCAAAATCAACATCGGCCCTTAAAATTTAACCACCCTTTATAACTTCGATATGCTGGTAAAATGTTTTCGTAAATTAAGTGTTTCAATGAAAATGGGCGTTAAAGTAAGCGTGTCAATAAAATTTCTGCTAATAAATACAACTTAGATATTTCAATATAGTCCGTAATTCTTCCAAAATATTTATTCATTGAGAAATTATATGAATTTGAAATAAAGCATTATATAGGATGTGGGCGTAAGAGTGGGCGTGTCACCTAAATTTTCTGGCATAACAATAACATTGACTAGAAGGATTTCCGTAGCAAATTTTATCATCATACCTCTAATTTTGTCGGTTTTATAAATTTAAATTTCATTAACAGTAAATAACGTAGAAAGTGGGCGTTATAGTAGGTGTGTAGAGAAATTATAAGAATTTGAGAGAAAACGTTGTATGGGAGGTTGGCGTGTCACATTTATTTTCCGTCAGAAGAAAGCCTTTGACCAAAAAGCAATTCCTGCAAAATTTCAGAATCGTAGATCTAAATCTGTCACTATTATTAGGTTTAAAATTTTTAACATATTGGAAAATACACTGCGCGGTATAAATTTTCGTACATTTTGATATCTAACTCCCTTCCTAATACATGCATTTAGGCAATTTTTCTTTCTTCCTTATACTCCGATTTAGCCAATTTTCTATTCCAAACAAACCTTGTGTATAAGACATATTCTGGCAAAATTTGAGCCCACTAGCTTTTTCGATGGGACCTCTATCGCGCTTTTAACAGACGGACAGACGGACGGACATAGCTAGATCGTCGTCAAATAAAACCCCGATTAAGAATATACATACCATTTTTTTGGTGGCGGATATAAAAACTCAAATACTTCAAAAAAACACATTACAAAAAAATTTGTTTAGCTCTTTTACTAAAATTTTGCAAAAAATATTTGACCTTGTGTCACAAAAATTGGTCTGCTGATCACGGTCGGATCGTAACGGGTATAAAATGGGGTATAGAGGTATAGAGGAGAGCTTTATCTACTAAATGGTGCTAATTTCTTTTTGTTATCTTATGTTTTCTAGAAGTTATGGTGTATTAAAAAAAGGAATTTAGGAAAATTTAGACCTAAAGATAAAAAAAAATTATTTCTAAACATTATAAACAATTTATTTTCATATATTAATGGCTAACAAATTTTAAAATTATACAAAACTTATTTCGTTTGAAAATCTTCTAAAAGTAAAATGTTATAGAACTTTAAAAATCAAAATCTTACTAATAAATTTCCTGTTTTAGCAAAATGCTGAGCATGTCCATTTTGAATCACCCTGTGGCCCTTAAAATTTAACCACCCTTTACAAAAGAATAGATAGATAAAAAGAAAATTTGTTAAAATATGTATTTTAAATATTCAAATACTTATTTTAAATCTACTGATGCACATTTTTTTTTAATATTTTTAAATCTTAAACCTCATAAGACTGTGTGTACAACTATATGTAAAGTTGGGCACAAATCATTACTCTAGTTAATTTTTGTCAACAAACTTCGGTCATTTTCGTTTTCACAAACCTTTGTAGTTTGTGCAAAAAAATGTTACTAGAGTCATCTAGTGTTCTACGTGATGTTTAGCAAAGACATCATCCTCAGTGTTTGCAAAATGTAGTGGCGCCTTCAACAGATGTCGCCATCTGCAATGAATAAATGCTAATGAATATGACTAATATATTTTTATAAAAATTAAAAAAAAAGTGGGCGTGGCACATTTATTTTCCGTTATAACGAAGACTTTGACCAAAAAACCATGTTTGCAAAATTTCAGAACCGTACATATAGTTTTGTCAGTTTTATTACGTTTTAAACTTTAAATATACACTGAGCGGTATAAATTTTCGTACATTTTGACCTATAACTCCGTTTCTAATGCATAGATTTAAGCAATTTTTGGGGAGAAATATTCTTTTGACTCGAGAAATATATATTCGAAGTTTCATGGCTCTACGTTTATGCGTTTGGACACAATTCCTTTTTTTTCGATGTTTGAAGGACACGGTTTTTTCGACCTATTCTTGCTTTACGAGCTATAACTCTCTTTCTAATATTCCGATTTAGCCCATTTTCAATACCAAACAAACCTTGTCTATTAGAAAGATTCTGGCAAAATTTGAGTCCTTTAGCTTTTTCGGTGCGACCTCTATCGTGCTTTCAACAGACGGACAGACGGACAGACGGACGGACATAGCTAGACCGTCATCAAATCAAACCCCGATTCAGAATATATATGCTTAATGGGGTCTAAAATGGATATTTCGATGTGTTACAAACGGAATGACAAAATGAATATACCCCCACCATTTTTTTGGTGGCGGGTATAAAAATGGCAACGATACAAAAAGCACTTTGTCGCTTTCTGTAACAGCTACAGAAAATTTTTTTAAAATAATTTATTTTGACATTCAGTTGGACTCATAATGTCAACAACGTTCGTATAATTATTTAAAAAAGGCACTCATAAAACCATGCATTTTGAAATATCTAGACTTTAGTAAAACTATCTATATAATGATGGATGCCAGAGAAATAACATGTGATGCTGTTTTAAATAAACAGCAAGATATATTATTACCAGCGGTATATGCTTCTGGAGCAAAATAAATTTGAGTCGAATTAAGGAGACATAGAGCAAAAGCTGTTAGCCATTCATTGAGCCACAAATTATTTTAGCTCATGCGTCTGTTTGAAAAAGTTTAAAATAAAATCAAATCATTGGCCACTCACTTATCTATTGACTATGGAGAACCTTTCATGAAAACCTACTGGAATCTGTCTATAACTCGAAGAATATGACTTCAAATAGAATATGTGAAAGGAAAAGAAAATGTAGTAACGGATGCTTTATGAAGCTTTGAGGATGTATACATATGCTGGTAAAGTATTCAAGGTATAAACCAGAGCGCAATCTACAAAAGAAACTGATAACGAGCTTACAATTTTTGATGGTATTTGTGCTTGACAACTCAAACAACTTTCCAAATTTCAACACACATCCAAGGTTGTACGTTGCTAAAGGGAGGAAAGATAATTGCAAGCATTAATAAAACTAATTATTTAACAAAAAGATATACAAACTTAGAAAAATTTTTAGAGCTTAAAAAAAGCCTATCAAATGAAATTAGTCTAATTCTAAAAGGCAGTAAATGACGTCATATTTAAAGGATTTGAAATACAAGAATTAAACGATATACATTGTAACGACTATTGCTGCAACAGTTCTTAATGGGGATGAAAAACAGAATAATTTAAGGAAATTTCAGGAAGACTCCTGGTGGATATCCAGTAATCACTTGTTTGTTAAACAAAATCGAAAAGTTTTATTTTCGTCAACATAGAATGATAGAAAATAGAAACATAAAGAGACAATTTTACTACACACCAAACTGTTTATGTCCACAAAATGTTATAATAAGGCGTGTTTATTTCTATTAAACTAAATGTACAGAAATTAGTAACGTGATAATAATTGGTAAAAGTGTATACAAGAATTACTTGCTGTAATATATACTAGCGATAATTCCTGTTATCTATATTTGGAGGATCTTTTTTAGGCGCGTATCGAGCTGATTTTTAAAAATGCCTATAGTTTAAGCAAATGTGTTTATATTTTTAAATAAAAAAAAAACTAGGCTTCCCTCTATACAATTTTAACTGCAACGGAATTAGAGGTCAATTTGTTAACGAATGAACACAATTATTCACTTTTTTTAATTTCATTAATTTAATTATTTTATTTTTTGAAGAAGAAAAAAAAAGAAATATAAATCTAAAAAAAGTTTAATAAATTAGATAGAAGTAAAGTGAAAAAAAAACCAATTACATATTTTAGTTTAATAGGACCACATAAACAATTATATTTTAAACACATTTATGTTGTTCTTTATTTACATATTTATATACAGGCCTGTAATTCTAACAAAACATTATGAGTCAGTTAACGAGAACTTGCTCAGATAGGCTGCTCATCAACGTATGTGTAAAAAAACAATTTGTTTTAATCATTATTTTAATTTCTGTTGTAAAAAAACGTATAAGTAAATTATTTAATAACTTTTTAAATAAGGGATTATGGGTTAGCGAATTTTGTTCTTCTTTTTAAAGTCTAATGTACAAATAAATAAAAAAAATAGTATTTAATAATCATTTTATATATTTTATTACAAATAAATACAATGGAAAATCATAATTGTGAGACTTTGTAAAGCCAATTATTTTACATGACAGAAGATAAGTGCAGCTGTATTAACACAAAATCACTTTTTCATACACATAAACACACACAGATAAAAAAATGAAGCATTTTGAAACTAAAAATAACTGAAATTGGAAAAAAGAAGTAGCAAAAATGATTAAAGTTTAAAAATGAAAATTCAAATTGGTCCTACAAAAAATCTGGTAACAGAGTTAAAGGTCTGCCGTTAAATTGTTTCCAGTGTTATTATACAGTATCGGGAGAATTTAACCATTGGAAGGATACATGGTTCGGAGAGAAAAAAATCTACATGATATTGGGAGAGTTAAGAAAATTTAAATCATGTTAAAAAGAGCTCCAAACATAACTGGAAGAAAAGGAGCCCGGTTATCTTAGTACTCTGGCTAGTGAGTGTGAAAAAAATACAAAACACAACACAAAAATACTCATGTTGTATTAAAGATCACGAAACGTATTTACTGGCCGATTTTTTGCAGCTTTTGGGTCAAAATTTGTATGTTGCTAATGCTTAAGAAAATGTTGAAGATAAGCATAGAACCCAAAAGCTAACAAGATTTTCTTAACAATTCCTGGTATTGAAAGCTTATACAGTTAAGGTAAAAAAACCATGTCATTTGTTACAGTGGGCTCTATAAATATTGAAATATACATCGAAGAATGTTTGCAAAATTTTCATCTTTCTTTCGTAAGAGAGCAAAATATGTCCAACATAACTTTGGCTCGATTTGCTTTCATGTCACCATAGTAAGAAAGCTCTGAGGTCGTTCAAAAAAAATTACATAATTTATATGCCAATCAATCCTCTAAATTTTCCGAAGCTAAGACCAGTGAGGAGATGTTGGCCTCTTGTGAAAAGAGAATTAAAGAGCACAAAGAAGATTTTAAAAGGAGCGTGTTTACATGAAGGGACATGTCCCCTGCGACACGAGTTTGTTGGTGAGGGGTGCGGCGTTGAGCACGGGGAAGCAAGTGTCGCACGTTTTGTAAATTTGAGGGGCAAATTTGACATTCCTCTTTTACATCTTTCGTTCTCTTGTATTCTTGTCATGTTATGTATGACTGGTGTTGCCAGACTGATATTTTATGGAATTTGGCAAAAAAAAGATGAAATATCCAATGAAAGCCCAAAAATGAGCCGCGTATCTCTTGCTCTAACAGCCATGGTTTTACCCACTCCTTTCGTTTTCTTTTACTCGGTAAACTATTTGCATTTATATAGCATTCTAGCAAATTCAAAATCATTTCTATATTTTCAGCATCATCTATATCTAACGCTTCAACAGCCAGTTCAGTTAGGTTAACAATTTTTTCAATAATTTCTTCTTCAGCCATTAATTTTCTAGAAGTTTATTTAATTTTGCTTTTATAAATACTTGTATTGCCAGTACTACTGTTGACAAACCATAAATTGTAAATATATGGCAGCCCTTCTTACAAATGAAGGGATAAAATGAATTAGTTAATTTAACGTCAAAAAGTCGCTTTATTCCTGCAACAAAATCCCTTCATGTAAACGCAAGAAGATTTTAGAAGGGATACCAAAAGAAAATAATATCCAGCGCAAGCAGAGTCGCGGGGACATGTCCCTTCATGTAAACTACCTCAAAGAGATGGTCAGACTCTGAAATAAAAACTATCAAATACCTAATCATAAGCAGGGTATAGATCTATTAAGGTGATATTTTCCTGTGATCCGTAATATAATATCAATTAAATCAAATAAATATCGCAACTATAAGATCGACCCTTCATAGAAAAAAATATTACTTAAATTTGTTTAATTAATTGAATTTTTGATTTGTTTTTAAATTCTAATTGTAGTTTTCATTAATTTAATTAAATTTTTTAATTGATATTAAATATTTTTAAGAAACAAAGAGATTTCTGTCAGTTGAAAAAAATGTAAAAAAATAAAAAATATTATTTTAAATGACATTTTCTTGATAATTTAATTTGAAGAATAAAATAAATATAATTGTTACTCAAGGAGCGGAATAATTAAAAATAGTCGCCAATCTGCAAGAGAAAGTTTGGGTAAGTGCACATATGTACATATGAGTAGGTCAGATGCAAAACTCGTTCGTTACAAAATTAAAAAAAACTCTTTTCGCTTCAAACTTTAATTCATTATTCTTTTATATTCCCTCAATTTTCGATTTTTCAAATGTCAAATATTTAACTAAGAATGTCATGTTATTTTAGGGTCAAAATCGATCCCCTAAATTGCTGCATTTCGCCAGCTGCACCTTGATTATGTGCGCTTCTAAAATTTTTTTTTAAATGTAACCAACGAGTTTTGCATCTCACCTACTCATATATAAAAATATGTTCTGTTTTAAATATAATAAACTATTTTGGTTTCATTGTAGTTATGCCAAGATTCATTACATATTTATTGTGTCCCTTTATATTCCTCAGAATTCTCATTTTAATAGGTAAGTTGGTTGAATTTCTTCACTCAAGCCTTCATACCGGTTAATATTCCTTTAGATCTAGGTCGTTGATGCTAAAAATTATTTTTGGAAATCTGGCTTTTGATATGGTATGCGTACGTGTGTTGAACCCTAATTCTTATCATTAATTTTATTATATAAGTAACGAAATGTAATTAAGAATATAGATTCCTTTGTAATATAAATGTATTTTTTTTTTTTGTATTTTTATAAACAAGTTTAATTATTGATATAATAATTGTTGATATAATAAATGCTTTAATTTTATAAATTCTAAATCTCAAATATAGACATGATTAAATTAATTAAAATCATTTTTGAAAATCATGAAAATTTTAATTAATTTTTTAATACTGTTTTAATTGATATTTTTCTAAATATTTTTTCAATTAAAACTATTAATTTTCATTTCATTAATAGTATCAATTTGATGATTGAAGCAAATTAAACAATTTTTTAATTAATAATATTAATTTAGTAATTGAAATTCATATTTATTTTTTTCTGTGTTTTCACATTAATAAATTTTATACTCGGTCTCATTTTTTAAAAGATACATACTTATATATATTTCATACGTTTGATATTTTGTTATAAAAAACAAAAAAAAAAAATAAAAAAAAAAAATAGTGTTTGTGATTTTTATTTTTATTTTTTTAATAATTTTAATTATTTTCTTTTTATTTCCCTGATGATGCGACACAAAGGAGTAGTGAAATTTGGGACAACTAGATTTTGTAAAAAAGATGAAAATCTCAAGCTCAATTAAAAACAATTTATAAAAAAATATTTAAACATTTCCATATCTTTGTTTAATTGAATTTTGGTTTTATATTGCTTATTGCGATGAAAAAAAAATATAAATAAAAAATAAATAAATAAAAATTCTCTGTAGCGATTGAATTTAACTACGTTTTTTAGATGCCAATTTTTTAACAATTACGTTACGTTGAAATACTGTTGGATCATTTAAGATATATGTCACTAGTCTTCGATTACTTTTCATTTTATCAAAAGACTTAGTTCTTTTAGTCTTTTTATGTGTTTAGCAAAAAACTGACAGACTTAAAAAGAGAAAATAACTATCTTAGAATCTCACTCTCTTTTTAACATGTAACCAAGTCTCTTTTATTTAATTTTAAGCAAAATATTTTAATTTATTTATTGTACTGAATATGTTTTAGAATTTTGTTATATTTTTGAATATAAGATTTTAAACATAATATGCAGAGAGAATTCATACTACTGAACTTATCGGATCAGCTGATGGCGAATTCTTTTTGTTTACTTTAGCATATTAAGTCTCCAGGCAGGTAGAAATAAAAATGGATGTTTTTTTATTTTTTTTTTTTGTATTTAAATTTATGTATATACGTATAAACGTATGTTTTATACAAACAAAAATAATTTTCTTTGTTCACCTAACCCTGAACACATGAACATTTCTTGACCGTCTACACAGGAAAGTGAAACTTCATTTTAAAATATCGTCGGAGCATAGAGTTGCAATAATTGCTATACACTGTAATAAGCTTAATTATTTTTACTACCTTTAGAGTTACAAAGAATATTTTATACACAAATTTAAAAGGCAGTAGTTGAAGAAAATTATATTTGTTAATTTTTAATAAATTTTGTTTTTAAAAGGACACCAATTGCATTCTTTATGTAAAGGGTTATCCACATTGTGGTTTCCAAAGTATAAGACTGGAATTCGACATCTATCAAACTAAGTTGTTTAACCAATTTTTGGCTTTTCAGTTCAAAGTCTGACATTGACGAAAATGGATCGCTTAACTATAACCCAAAGTATAAAAATTATCAAAACCTACTATAAAAATGGTGATCTTGGCATATCCATATATCGTGCTTTAAGAGAAGATTATGGTTTACAAAATCGTTCAACTACGCAAGCAATTGGCCAAATTGTAAAGAAATTTGAAGAGACTGGAGCGGTTACAGATATTGTAAGGTCTGTGCATCATTGTTTCGCTCATTCCGCTGAAAATATCGCTGCTGTAAGTGAAAGTATTGCCGAAGACCCGAATGTGTCTATTCCTCGTCGTTCTTAGGAATTAGGACTGTCCTACGCGGCACATTATGGTGTATTTTGCATTTGGATCTACACCTACACATATAAAAAGTCCAGCTCATACAACAACTGAATCCAGCTGACCATTCACAATGTCGTAGATATGGCTTTATTGCAAGGGACATTTTCTGACCGCGTTATTTCTCGTCGTGGCGATATAAACTGGCCACCAAGATCATGCGATTTGACACCATTAGACTCTTTTTGTGTTGCTACGCAAAAGACCGTGTTTATGCAGATAAGCCTTTAACTCTTGAGCACTTAAACACTAACATTCGTCAAGTTATGGCTGAGATACCGCCCAATATGTGTTCAAAAGTGGTCGAAAATTACCGCAAAAGAATCAATGCTTGCAACACTTCGCGTAGAGGTCATTTAAATGATATAGTGTTTCACACATAATCTCAACGTTCAAACTTTATAATAAAAAAGAAATATCATGTTTTATTTACGTTTACTTTTGAAACCGCACAATGAAGAATAAATATTATAAATCCCATCACATTTATTAAACTAAGTTATGTTTACACTTACTATTATGCCACAATCCTGTAAATTTGTATAAGTCTTATAAGTAGGTAACAGTTTTTATCTAGTTATCACTTTACTCTCTTGAAAATATTGTTAAAAGTAAAAACAATGTGAATGTGTAGGTACAGAAGTATGAGTGTATTTACTTTCATGTATAAATGCTGGGTAAAAAAAAATTAAATAAATAAATATTATTTATATTTCTGGAAATATATAATATTATATAAATTTGAGTTTTTGATTCTTACAAAAATTTTTTAAATTTAAACAAAATTCATATCCACATTATCACTAATCAAATTTTTATACTTATACGCATCTCAACAGAGAAAGACAGGATATGGCAATCATAGCAAAATTATTTCAGGTCAAGAAAAGTATTGCAGTACCGTAATAATGGTTTTATAGCTTAGCCGATTTTTTCAAATTTTAAACAAGAAAAACAAAACTTTTTCTGCAATTTGCTCTCGAATAGAAAAATGCTTTGCTTTTATATTTTTTTATTAAATATATTCTTAATCAGCTAAAACAATCTTTCTTGAAATCCTATTTTATTTAAGAAATCATTGTTTAAAGTCAAAATGTCTAGACTGGTCTTATCTGCAGAAATAAAAAACATACTCAATGGGGTAAAAATTATTTTATCACAAATTAAAATAACGCGAACAAAAATTTTACAAATAAAGGCCCTAATGTATTGGAAAATAATTTATATTTAAAAGAATAGAATATGAAGCAAAAAATTACAATAATCACAATAATAATCGAATCA
Organism: Phyto melanocephala; assembly: GCA_941918925.1. NCBI lineage: Eukaryota > Metazoa > Arthropoda > Insecta > Diptera > Rhinophoridae > Phyto > Phyto melanocephala. Next base: position 57,646,277 of record OW799234.1, read on the forward strand.
TCATTGTTATTATTGTTTAAAGTATTATTATGTTGAAAAACAATAACAATATTAATAAAAACATTTGTTACGTACTTGTTAAGATACTTGGAAAAGGAAACACAATAAATATATGAAATAAATAAAAAAATAAATACGGAAACACTGGGTAACAGACTGAGACAGATTTAATGAAAGAATGGGAATGGGAATGAGAATGAAAAGAAAATATTATATGTATTTATGATATTGAAACACACATAGCCATAAATAGCTAGACACACAAATTATATTTATACATTGATTATTGTAAAACGCTTATACAATAAAATTTACACACACATACACACGCTCACACATATACATATATAAGGACAGACATAGAACAATGTTGATATGATTAAGTCGTATGTATGTATATTATTGAAAACAAAATTTACAATTATATATAAAATATTCAATTAAAATATTATTTGTAGTTGGTAATAGAAAAACACACTTTAACACACACGCTCACTCACTCAAATGATCTCAATTACACTCTGACTTGTACACAAATAACAAACAAGCACAGTCATATATATACATATATGTAACAGCTTATGCACGAGTAAATACATATAAACAAGAAAGAAAAACCCAATTTCAGTTAAATATTCATATTTGAAAATAGAAATGGACATCTTTATTTATACATACATTGTACTATACGTATGTATATATATTTATGTGTTCTTGCATACATATGTATATATGTACATATTATAGAAATGTTTATATTTGTATGTATGTATGTACGTACATATGCGTTTCTATACATCTAAGTGTTTAGGTTTTTTTTTGTAGTTGTTAGCTGTAGTTGTGTGAGTATATGATGTCATTTGTAGGCATGGCAATGAGAAGAAATTTTCAGTGTATTTTTTTTAACTTTTTTGTTTAAAATACATACGGATTTTTTTTTTTTGTAGAGGAGGTACTTTCCTTGTTAGTTCTGTTTTTACATATTATGGATAGTGAAGCAAAAGTTGTTTTTTATATATTTATTTTTGTATAAAAATAAAATTAAAAATAAATATTTTTTTTTTAAATTTATTTTTAGGACAGAAAACCAAGCAAAGTTTTTTTAGTTTTAGTGTTATAATTTTTTGATTACAATTTTTTTTTATGATTTTTTTCTTTTTGTTGAATAATAATTTTCTTTCGTGTACTTTTTGTATTAAACCCAATTGAAAAGAAACCAATTTTTTTTAATAGATTATGATAATTAACAAAAAAAAAAAAAAAAAAAATAATAATTTTATATATAAAACTAACAACAATATTTTAAATACTGTTGTATAATAATATAAATTTACTGCTTGACGGGTTATATTTAAAAAAATAATGTTGATACTTTATGTATGCTGCTTTATTTGTAACTTGAATATTTATGCCAAATTCTTTGCTTGTCAAAAAAGTCGTATGTTGTCGTCTTCTCTATTAGTGGTACAAATTTTGCTGGATATTTCCTTATTAATATTTTGAAAAACAAATACAATAAGTTTGCCTCTGTTTATTGAATGTTCTACTAGAACATCAAAGTTGAAAAAGTAAAAAGTGTTGTCGTATTTTTCATTCTTATATACGTTGAAGTGAATTTATAACAATGTCTAACTGAGTTCGGTCTATATATTAGATCCTTTGTTGTTATAGTAAAAGCATAACAGGTATTTTTTGCATATCTAAGAACGTATTAAGACTTTGCATAGTACATAAGTTTTAAGCATTACTCCTAAGATTTACTCTTTTATTGTCTAACTTAACTGTGTTGTAGCAGAACGCGACCCACTTTCTAGGACCCAACAGTATTGTAATAAATATTTTCTAATCCGTGTGAGGGTTTTACACACTCGCTTTAAATCTTAAGAAATATTTCCGTAAAAACCATTCTTGACTTTTTAAGATTATTAAAAATACTAAACAAACTAGTACAGGCGTTTAGTGGTCTTGATTGAATTAAAAAGTGGGCGTGGACAATTTTCTTTCTGTAAGAAGTTGGATTATGATAGACATTGAAACAAATTGGAGGAAACGATGTAGCCGTTCAAAAGTGAAGCGATTTTTAAAGAACGACAATTGGTTATTATTTATATTAAGGATTTATATAGATACTAAATACTTAAGTCTGCAAGGTATTGTTTGAAAATCGGAACAAGCACTTAATACTCTATTCACAAATTAATATTTTTTAGTTTATCAATGTTCTTGTTTGACGAAAATCATTAAGCACTATAGCTCTTCCTTAATTTACACTTGTAGACCTCTAGTGTTTAGTTCTATATATATATATGTTGTAAGGAAATTTCCAAGCAGACCACTGCGGTTTTAGGTCTATTTTCGACCTCTTGTTTTCCAAATAATTTTAATGTTACCCTTCATTCACTAAGTCCTGTGCAAACACCGGTGTTCAACATAGACATAAAAAGAATTTCACACTGATGACAATTCTTACTGCAAAGTCTTTTGTAATCGCCAGCATCTCATTCAGACTGAGGTCCAGTATATCACCTACACATAGTGTGTGCCTGCTGTGATATTTAATTTCTTGCAAGGCAATGCTGGACATTTTCATGCTAGAAGTGCGTGTGTTCTTACTTAGTTAACTAAACGCAAATACGACACTTTTTATTTAAAAAAAAATATAAGGAGGTCCGAAGGGATATATCCAACTGAAAAGAAATTTTCTCTTGAAAAAATAACGATAATCGGTTAAATCTGTTAACCCACTCTGATTCTCCCTTAAATGAAAAATATTAGTTTATTAAACAGCATGGCAACTGGAAACTGATTATGATTACAATAATAGTAGTATTCACATTATTGTCCACACTAATATTATTAATAATAGTCGAACTTGTAGTCAGTGTTGGAGCTAACTTTATTCAAATATATCCATCTTCCCTAGACATCGGGGATAATGTATGTCTCACATTTAAGAGAGTGGCAACCTCTAGAATGCAAGCATAAGACAAAAGCAGGTAACACTAAATCGTATAGTGAATCCCTGCAAACAGATTTAGATATGGTTATGAGAGGAACCAATGCCTGAATTTTCTTAACGAACGATATGCGAAATTAAAATCATATTATTAGTCATAGTTAAGCTGTGTATATCTAATAAAATTTCTGTGTAATAGGTGATATAGTTGTCTTAGTCACAGTGTTATGCATTATTTAGTTGTTTTGTTTATTTACAAAAATAACTTTATTTTATTCCAATAATTCGCTACCACATTGGTTAGCTTATTCAGAAAAATATTTGTTTTAAAAAATATCGAAGACATTAACATAATATAAGGCATTATTAGTTTACTTGGCATGTATCTTCGTATATACCACGTCAAGAAGTATTTTACAGTTAAAAAAAAAAAAATAAAAAAACTTACATACAAAAAGATATTGTAAAAAACCATAAATTTACAAAAAAAAAAAAAAAATTCAATAAACAATTTTTTTTTTTTTTTTGTTATTGTTTGGAAAATGTTAATTTTAATGTTTTTGCTTGGTACTCTACCTGTAACAAACGGCCAGTGTTGCAAAACTAATGAAGACACATTTGACGATGACGGTTAAAATGATGACCATTGTTAAGGTGCTGATTCTATCTTGATCGGATGATCCTGTAATGTATGATTAGGAAGGAGATGACATATAAAAAAGACAAACATTTTCAAATGATATATATTGTCTCTGATACTTTTTATTTATTTTTTTCAACAGACACATGTACATATGTTTGTTGGGATTCGATTATAAAACACTATTTATGCCGGAAAGTCATTAAAAAAAAAAAACATTTAAAGTCAGTGGTATAATTATCCATATTCTCTTGCTATAAAACTGGATTACCATTGTCATTTGTTGTTGTATCTTGTTACTACATAATAATGAAATTTAAGTTGTATTAAATATTTTTTATTTATGTGTTTTCTTTTACACTTAAAAAAATTAAGCTCAACTCATTACTGAAGATTAAAACAAAAATTAATTTTCAGTTTTATTTCCCTTTGTTGTTGCTACTTTTCTTTATTGGTTATGTATTTGGTTATAATTTTATTATTTTTCTTCTTTCTTTTTCATAGGAAAAATATTTAAATACGTATTTGCGAAATGGAAAAATGTTGTAATTGTAATTGTATTTATGACTCATTTAGCTTACCATACGGCGTTTCCTTCTTTTCCATTTTGATTGTATTTTCTGGTGTTGGCAGAGCTTCAGTTGGCAGTGGTGTAGTTAATAAAACAATTAAACTGCAGTCAATACCTCCCCATCCCATATCGCAGAAACACTTATTCGTATTCGTACAAACCTGTTGTGAAGCAAACAAATTGAAATACAATGTAATGGATGGCAAGAGTGAGAGAAAAAACAAAAAATAAGAGAAAATTGCAAATTTAATTATTGAAATGATATTAAAAAACAAGGGAAAAAATTATTAACATCTTTCCCAAGGGAGTAGAAAAAAGTAGATTTTCATCAAATAATTTTACAAATGAATTATGAAATCGTTCAATACAATTAAAATAGTTTTCCATATTGTTGGTTTTAAGTGATTTAATTATTAGAGCATCGGTGGGCTTTAACTTTTAAGTTAGTAATATTTTTGTCAGTCTTAGTATGACAATATTTGTAGCGATAGGAAATTTGAGCTTGAATTTTGCTTTTGTCATGTTATAGTAATAGTTAAGACAACCATGAGGGCATGTCATCTTGGCGAAGTATTGCTAGTTTGGGGTGTAGAGCTGTAACCAGCACTTTTGGCTGCGATGTATGAGATTCCTAGACCTCAGATGCCGATAGAGCACTTGAGTTGAGTGAAAGTGTCTTTTTGCACGCTTATAGCTGATAGATTCATAATGAAGATATAGATAATGACATTAGTATTTGTACTTATGGGGTAAATGAGAATCCTCGATCTCCTAGTTAAAGAGGTTATGGAGACTAAGATAGCGGTAGACTAAGCATCACAGACAAACGCTGGGGGAACCTCAGTCTTACAAAGATGCTAGCGATTAAGAAGGACTGTGAGGTAAAGAATGTTAAAAATCACTAGTCGGCAATGTCAAATCGTTTTGTAGTCCAAAGAAAATCATTTTCTAACCCAGAAATGCTGTAAAATCACTGGATGGAGGTTGAAAAGGGAAGCCAAATAGTACTGTAGTAGTCTGCCTAGACATTTCTCCAAAAAAGAAAAATTACGACATTACGACGAAAGGATATACTATTAATGAGTAGTAATATTTAAAAGGGTTTCTCTAATTACATACAAAGTGACATATTCTTGTGACTATTACAGTTTGAATTTTTGATTGTCTATTTTCAAATTATTTTAAACTATAACCATAGAAATAGTTATTTCTTTAATTAAGGTCGTTGCAAGATTTTAATTTTTTATTGTGGTCATTATCACAATAGTAATGCTCGCATTAAGGTACTTATAACGGGTGTATAAATGTATTGGCAACCATAAAATACCCGAACACAGCCAATGGGAGAAAAATATCCAAAATCATAGCAAAATAAAAAATATTGAAACTATGGCAGGCATGGATCGAATGTATTGATGGTTGTGGAGAACAGAATTAAATCAACTGTGTGATTAATATACTAGTCGTTGCAAAATCATCGAAGTATTAGCAGTAGAGAAGTCTCAAAACAGTATATAAGAGTTTAAGTGACTGATAAGAAATATCAATTTGACGTCATAAAAAATAATTGCAATTCTCCAGGAATTCTCTATATTTTATACTGTCTAAAAGTATGAGTCTCCTTATATAAGAACACAAATTAGTTGATATAAGTACTAAAGCCTTATGACCATGCACAGCGTAGAGTTCGTTGAATCAACAAGTCGATATGATTTCTTTTTAGGATAATTAGTCAGTTATGAAACTAATTTTCACCTAAATGGCTTTATTTTTCATTAAGATTGCCGCATTTTAGATGTGGCAAGTCCGCATGCGATTGTCAAAAAACAAATGTATGTATAATGTGTCGTTCTTTAGTGCAGTGTTAAGGCTAGGAACGTCATTTACTATTCTTGTTTTAATGAGGCTGCTTAAGCAATGACCCCGAACGGTGACGTACAGCCCAAATAAAACTTGTATTACAGCATGATTTATAGCCCGATCTTATGTACTCCCATTTTAGTAATCAAGTTGGACACCCTTAATCGTTTAACCCAACACTATTGTATTTCTTTAAAACGTATTTTCTTAAGTCGAAGATTACAGCCACTTACTGAAGGGGAAAATTCTACACTATATCAATCAAAGTCATCAAAGCAATCTATCAACAATCGACTAACTAATGTTTTAGGTGTGCCATAAGATCAAAATATTTGAAATTTCTAAAATCGATGTTTGAATTAATCGTATACACACTAATAATGTAACTGGGGCTTGCTATTATAAATTCCACATAAATTCCATATCCATCGAATCACTATAAAAGGAATATTTATTTTATTTGTGTACAAGGATCTTTTATCTTGGAATATTAACATTGAATATGTCGACATTTTAAATTTGTTTTTTGAAACGTAAGTTTAATGTAATTTTTAACATGTGTGGATTTACACGCATTAATTGAATAATGTCGTTTAGTTGTGTTATCTCAACGTGCCTATGGTTGAAAATATCGTGGCGTAGATGCACCATCTGTTAACACTATTTAATTTAGTGTAGAGTTTTGTTGGGATTGTCTGTGTACCGGCAATCAATTCCTTTAAATTAAATAATTAAGTATTATCGTCATCGCGTTCAGCATTTCGGCATCAGTAAAATCGATTTGTGTACTATTTTAAAAGATGATTTTTATTTGCTTCCAAATGCTGACAGATATCCCAAATGGCCTGACAAATCGCTCGAATGATTATTACTAAGATAATTTTTTGAAAGTCAACCTTAGTAAGCGATGATGTCTATTTTCAACAAGCAACATTATCTTACTTGGAGTATGAGTAATCTATATAAGATTTAGAAGATATCGTCCCATGATCAAAAAGTGAGTGTTTGTCTAAAGTTTATTTTAAACGATCCTTTATTAATTTTTAGAGAATACAGGCAAATGTTAGCGATGAATCTTTTCTCATTACAAATGGAATGGATTCTTGATTCAACAAGATGGTACATCATGCCATGATGAAAACCAAACAATACAGTATTCTTGTATGTTAAGAAATAATGAATATAGGTAAGATAGACAATATGTTTGATAAAATATTAGTTTTTTTTTCAATACCAAACATTGAACTATTGCTACAAAATTTACGTAGTCAAAAGTTGAATTTTACTGATTAACTGATTAGTTGAAGTTGCTATTTATTGATTTCTAAAACTTACCCCTCTCTCTGAACATTCTTGACCCTGTTTATTGGTTGGACACTTTGTTTGATCGACATGTGGAAAAATGCTAACACAAGTTTGATTTAGACAAATCAAGTTGTCACCGCATGGAGTACCGTCCTTAACTAGGCCATGATCAGGATGCTCATTGGCATTAAGTTGACCGCTGGTGGCTCTAAAACAATTAAAATTGCAAGTTGTTAGTAAAAAGTTTTTTGCGAAGGCCCTTTTGAAAGCCGCTTACTTGCACTCGTATTCTAAACCCTTTATGGAAATAATGGTTCTGGAATATAAATCACCCTCATTGACGGGCTGACGTTCACCTTCTTTGCACTGTAAAGTGCCACATTGGACATTTCTATAAAAGTTAAAATAAATTTTTAATTAATTTTTTAATTGTATGCATTTTACACAGATAAAGTGAAGACTTACTCTGGTTCACACTTAACAAAATTGTCCTTATCATCACGGCCACAATGGCCATTAATAGAGCCCTTCGAATTAAATTGCTCAAAACACTCCTTGTCGGCGGCTATACCGCCATAACCCCAAATAGCTTCACACTGTAAATTCAGGGTGGGACAATTGCCTTGAAAACAATAACCTTAAAAAGGAACAAATTAAATTTATTAAATAAAAATGAAAAAACAAAGGTGATATTTTACAGTTTTACAAACCTGAAACACCTGATTTTGAATGGCCGCAAGGTGAACCATTTTTTTTGAAAACATCCATGGGACATTCACCACTATCACCATCGCAGTACTCCGGTAAATCGCATTCATTATGCGAGTCACGGCAGATATGATCCTTGGAACGCAACTGTCATAAGTAAGTTTATATACACACACACATACCAAGAGCACAGCCAGTGCAAATAACAGGAAATGCCAGTAAACACACAGTCACCAAGTAAAGCAAAATGCAATTAAAATTTTAAAACAGAAAAAAAGCTCATCATATTATTCTCAGTAAAATAAATACAATTCGTACATGTATGCAAATATGTAAGATTTAAAAAAAAAATGACTGAGGAAAGCATATAAAATATAAAACGACGTAAACTTACGCGACATTGGTCACAACATGCACCCGCAGCACACTGCGCCTCAGACTTCAGTTTACACGTTATACCGTCACAACACGGATCCAAGGCACATTCCTCAAAGGTGCCACAGTCACATTCTTCATCTTCTTCTACAATTTTATTGCCACAATTGCGTCGCATTTCGACCTGTAGGGAAATAAAAGACAAATACCAATACAATACATACACACAAACTACAATTAAAAACAAACGAAATTAAGTTCATGTTCATGTAATAATAAACAAAGAAAAAAGAAATTAAAACGATTTGAAAGTAACTTTCTCACATGCCAACCAATCCAACGACCTATAAGTAAAGAGCTTAACAAATAAACTAGAAGGCTTTGTTTATATCACTCACTCACTCACTAAGTGGTGGAAAGCAAGTCTAAAAGTGTGTGTTTAATTATTTTTGTTTGCATTTCTGTATTCACTTTTATTTGTTTGCAGGAAAATTAATGGACTACAAAATGAATATTCAATTGCAACCAAAAATAATAAAAATAAGAAAAATGCAAATAAAATAATTGTTGTTCCTCTGCTGCAATGCAACATCAGTTGTTGTCAATGTAATAAAATGCAACGAAAGGTTATTTCTCCACTTTCCTTTTACATTTAATTTTATTTGAGCATGTTAAGTGAAAGTCAGATGTATCCGAGTTATAACTATGAATTATTTGTGATGCTGAGTATGTATGTGAGTGTATATTAATGTATATGTATGCTAATAGATAAAAATTAAATTTCAAAATTTTAATTAAAAGGCTTTTCTAATAAGAATATATAGAGGCTTAAAATGCAAATAAATAAGTATGAGGCTTAAACAAAATTATTTGTGTAGTGAATGTTGTTCATATTACGGTCACGGCTTAAAACTATGTTATGAATCTCAGACATTTAATTTTAAATGACTTTGATACATCGAGCGGTCTGGGGTTGAACGATGCATTTTTTTATTATTTTGACTTCGATGCGATCGGTCAACTAAAAAATTCTAACGTGGGGCAAACGTACGAACGGTGTAAACTATTTACATTATCAATTACGATTGAAATCGAATTCTGACAAACAAACAAAAAGAAAATATATTGATGTGCACGTAAGTTGTGCTTAAATTTTAATGTCGTATATATGTATATCGTCGTTTGTAAACTATTGTGTTCCATGTGGCATATAAAGCCTATATATATAGAACACAATAATTTACGAACGACGATATATAGGTTTGTCATTCCATGTCAAATTTCTAGAATACTCATTTCCGAATTCACAGTAATATATTTGCTGAAAGTCGATTGAGCGTTGTCCGTCTGTCCTTGTGTATATTGAAAAAAAGGGTTTTAAAGCCTCCCGATATAGCCAAGTCTCTTAAGTACAGGTAACTGTGTAAAAATTCAAAATCATAGATGGCGTCTTAAATGATAAAACATGGTGATCATTTACCTATGTACATGGTGGTGAAGCATATTATCAGATTTAGCACGTCCTAATATAGCATTTATACTTGCTTTTAAATAAATTTTTTCTTAGTTGTTATTTTTTTCTCGATTTTTTTAAAAATATCAATACTATTAATTAATAACTATTTTTTATTTGTATAAAACAGTTAGTAGATATTTTTGGGTTTTAAAATAAAAATATTAATAATGAATCAAAATAATAATTAATTTTGGTCAGTTTCAAGTCTTATTTGAAATTAGTTGAATATTATAAACCACAGCAGTAGTTATTAAAAATTCACGAATGAATATTTTCTGAAAAAAATTAAATAAAATTTTTTGACTAACCACAAGTTTGAATTTTTTTGCTATATTTTAATTTTGCTAAAGTTTACAGCCTTATTTATAAAAATTATTTAATATTTGTAACAGATTTATAAATCTGATTTTTTATGAAAATTTGGTTAAAAAACCTCTTATAAAGCCAATTCATAAATTATGAATTATACCATTGATTTATTAAAAATTGTTGCTACATTTTTAATAAAATAAATTTGTATGCATATTTGTTATTAGTTATAGCTGCGCCGTCCCAAAACAAAATATTTGTTTTGTATTCAGTTTAAAATACATTCATAAATTAGTGCATATCCATAGGGTACTCGTATCCAATCAGCTGACGGTTTTTTTTTTATATACAACTAGCCAAACCCGGCGCGCGTTGCTACGCCCCTTAATGAATCAAAATGCATTCTTAATTTTAATTGAATATCACGTGCAAAAATCTAAAAATTATAATTTTTTATGGGCGTGGCCCTGCCCACTTTTCTAATCACGAAATTGTAAAGTCAATATGTGTGCAAAGTTTCAGAAAAATCGGTCCAGTGCAAGTACCTCAAAATGATACCTTTTTTTAATGGGCTGGCACTGCCCACTTTTCTAATGACGAAAGTGTAAATTCATGACAGCTCAGTATGTTTGCAAGCTTTCAGAAAATTCGGTCCAGTGCAAGTAGCTGAAACTGATAACTAATTTTTCATGGGCGTAGCCCCGCCCACTTTTTTAATCACGAAATTATAAAGTCATGACAGTTCGATATGTGTGCAAAGTTTCAGAAAAATCGGTCAAGTGCAAGTAGCTAAAACTGATAACTAATTTTTTATGGGCGTGACCCCGCCCACTTTTTCACCCATAAACACTCCCTGGTATGTGTACAACAACTTACCAAAGTTTGAGCCCGATCGGTTTTACAGTTTCGGAGTCTATAGCTAACACACACACACACACACACACAGAGTTTCACTTTTATATATATAGATTTATCAGCGTGGCGAACTCTTTTTAAAAGTCTGTCTGCATTTTTTTTTATTTTTATTATGAAATAAATAATTTGCAGTTTCAGTTGGTTTCAAACGTTTTAAAAAATACAAAACCAGAAATGCAAATTTTTCGCGCTAAAGTTTTTTAAAAATTGTTAAAATTAAAGAAAAAAATAAAAAAATTGTGTAATATAAAACGGTATATATACAAAAACAAATTGCATGTGTTTTATAATTGTTGTATTTATTGCCGCGATGCATAGACCTTATGATATATTCCTTTATATGATATGTCCGCATTTGCATGTATTTCGAACAACGTTTTTCCTTTATTTTCAGTCAGAAAGGAGATATTATCTCATTAAATATATAGGGTATTAAATAAGATAAGAGTACCTGCATATCCAACAGATTTTAAGGCTACTTAGTTCGCATAGACAGACAGAATGACAAATAGACGAAAATTCTAAAAAGAATTGTTTTGTATTTTAGGACGTTTACTATAAACACCAGCACCAATATTTCCAAAAAATTTAATGTTTTTTTGCCATAATGACTTTAGATGAGATGTATATATTGTGTAAACATATACACGAGTAGATCGATTTTTATCAGAACTAATTATTCGTTAGAGATGATCAATAAAGTTAAATAACAGAAAAATCATTAATTTTAAAATACGTTAATTTAAAAATAAATAAGTATTTGTATTTCTTTTTTATAAATTAATTTTGTTATTGACCTCAAACCGCATCAATTTTGTTGATAACTAAAAGCAAAGGCTAATAAAAATACATTAGTTGTTGTATTTATAAAACATTTATTTGTTATGATCAACCAGAATTTTATTTATCTCATATTATATCACATCACTTAAAAAATCAAGGTTATTACCCGACCATTGTGAGTTAAAGAAATTATATTTGTTCATAACTTTGCAATATAATTAGATGTCGCAAATTTCACAGTATTTGAATTCTTTGGACAAGCCCTATTGAGCTTCGTTGTAATCATTCTAAGATTTTATCAATAGAATAAATATTTTACACATAACTATTTGTACCTAAATAAAATACTTTGGAAACATGGGACATGTTAAAACAGCTTTTCTTGCAGAGTATTGTTTTTGTAAAATTTTAACATTTTTTTTTGTCTCATTTCCGAATGAAATGCTGTGACGGTAGTATTTTTACTATATTTCCGTATGAAATGCAAGAAAATTTACGTTTTTTAGCGACTATTTTTAAATATATTCAGATGTATTATTAAGGAGTATTTTCCTACATTAAGAAACGGTTGTGTGTTGTAAAAAAATGTTTTTGAACAATATATATATATAACATATTTTCACATTCTAGCGGACATCCATCTCATTGGGAAACAGCGGTACTTTTGAAAAAAAAAAAGTAAATTTCCGAATGAGATGCTTGCGGACATGCGGACAAAACAAAAGTTTTTAGAGAAGTATTTAAATATTTTTTGCTATAAGAAAAAGATTTAAGAGATTTATGTGTGAAACATTACATTGGCCAAAGTGCTCCTCACGGCTTCGGTGGCATGCTTCTATCCGATGGACCAAATTTTCAATGTCTAAGACATAATTGAGGTTCAATGTAACTAAGTAGCCGAATCAACTCATTCTTTAGTTTTTGAATTCTCCTTAGGTTATAGACGTACACTTTTTTAGTTAACATAAAAGGAAGTACAACGGTGTCAAATCACATGATATTGGAGGGCAATTAACATCGTCGCGTCGTGAGATAGCATGGCCATTGAATTTCTCGCACAAAAGAGTCTATTCTTCATTAGCTGTGTAGCAGGTGACACTATTCTGTTGGAAATACATATCATTCTCAATTTCTTGTCACAAAAAGTCGTCATCTAGCGACAGAGAATACCATTTACGGTAACTGATTGGCCGACATCATTTTTAAAGTATGGCCAGATGACGCCGTCAGCCCGTGGAATGCATCGGCTTCTCAACCATCATTAGTTGATTACCAACTGAGGTCTACCTTGTCGCTGAAGATGATTTTTTTTGTAAAGTATTGACGACGCAATTCAGCTCTTGTGTAGCGTGTAAATTGAAATTTTTTTTTCAAAATTTCCATCATTGTATTCGTGAGATGTTTAATTGTTGTGCACGATGAGTTTAGATCGACGGTTCTTGAACCCCTATTTTCGTACAAGGCTTCAACAATCTTAATGTGCTACTTAATTTTGTACCTTACTACAGTGGAGTTTGTCAAACACTGAAGTAAAGAAATTTAAAATTAGGCTAGGAAAAACTTGAGGTTAACATGTAACTCACAACTAACACCGTGCATTGTGGTTGGACTACCCTTTATATTATATCTGTGGCTTGGAGCTAAAAGGGCCAATGTCAAAATATTTACTTTTGAGAAAATTGGAATTGAACTTTAACTTTTATATATGCTTTAATACCGATTTTGGCCAGCATTTTATATATGAAGCTTTTCTGGGTTAAGTGTGACTTTAGCTGTTTTACCATAATGAAAAAGAGCAAGAAAACAAATCTAATGCAATGATTAACTCAAAAGAGCAAAAGAGTGACATTGGCCCTTTTAGCTCCAAGCCACATATATATGAGAAGTAATATTGTTGGGCTTTATCGACCGAATATAACTATCTTATTTGGATGGTATTATTTAGTTGTTCTATTAAAATCAGACGTATACTCTTATGCTAGTGGGTAGGTTCTATGCTTGTAAATATGTGAAAGTAATCAGAAACTGAAAAGTGTTAATTTCGTTCAAAAATATATATAATTGCCATATGGTGACGTGTTGTTATTTAATAAAAAAATTACTAAAATGTGAGTATGAGTTAATTAAAATATTTTGTGCTCAAATAAAATATGTTTTTACATAACATAAATTCCATATGTACTAAAAATTAAATGATTAGGAAAAGCAATGTTTGTCTAATTAAATATATTATATGTTTTATTTATTATAATCAATTTTTGTAAACAAATTAAAAACATAATAATACATATTTAAATCCCTGATGCCTCAGTGTGAAATTCTGAAAACATTTTGCAAGAGCTAGTTATCACTCGTAAAATAAAACGACATACAATATGATGTGCATTCTAAAATTAATTTATCAAAACCAAATTGTTAACGACTGACTATGGTTGGATTAAATTGTAAGCATTTTGTTATATTCACAGGTTTTTGGTTGTAAAATTTTTGCTACGCAAATTCATATAATATTTAAATATATTTATTTTTATATGTATGTATGTACTATATACATTTATTTTATATTTTTGTCTGCATATTGTTTAAGTAAATACCTATTATTTTTGGCATTTGATCAAGTGATGATTATAAAGTAAACAGAACATTTTATGCCTTATTTGTTTTTTCAACAAAATAAATTTTTCTTTGTTTAGGCAAAATAGAAATTTAAAAGCAAAAAAAAAAAAAAAAGAAACAAAAAAACGATTCAAGAGCATATTTATTTACATTTACCATGTGCAGCAAATTATAGTTTTTATTTGAAACTTAAAGTGTGTGCACTAGAGTAAAATCAGCATTTGCCAATAGTTAAGGTTCCGCAAAACAAATAATACTATTTTTTATCAAGGTTTTTGCTAATGCAATAATTCTGGCTTTAAAAAATTCTATACATGGAGGAGTTTAACTAAACTACATTTATAAAAGTATTTACTCGTTAAAAGTCTATATTTATATATTTATAACTAATTGAATGAACAAATTAAATATTCTTTCCAGCTGGTCTAATTTAGTTTTTCGATTTTTTAATAATTTTTTATTTAATTGCGTTTGCTTATATTCTATAATATAAGGGTGTATATACATATATTTAAGTACTATATTTCATACTCTCCCATATAACTGGCAATCCACGTAGTCTAGAGCCATATTTGAATCTTGTTGTTCCACATCCCTTTTCATCATATATCTCTTCTGAAATCACAATTATATGCATTATTTGGGATTTGAATGCAAAATATGTTCATATTAAGTTAATAGAAATTAATCAAGACAAGTAGGGTGGGTTACAGGATTGAACCAATAATTTTCTGATTTTTGCTAAGGAAATATGTATATTTAAAAAAAATCGCTTAAGCGAAAAACTCTTCTTTTTTATCTAAAACTCTTGGAAATATTTTGTAAAAATTTCCTTTTGAATTAATAATATAAAAGAAAAAGAAAGTTTTTTTTTGTCATCTATGTAGTTTTAAATAAAATTTTACTCTTTGGCTGTACTCAATTGTTAAAAAATACACACCTGTAGATTTTTAAAGCATATTTAAAGGCGTTTCAGACTACCTTAAATAAAGGTAACTATTTACTTTTGTATTTTTACCCCTGCAGATAAATTAAGTAGTAAGAAGTCAGATATACACTAGTGGATTTTAACTTCAGACTAGTTATATGTAAGTCTGTCCTTTTTATTAATCCAAATACCGATTTTAACATTAGATTGCCATAGAAGCCTAAAAATTTCATTTGTATATAGTTTTATAGTAGTTTAAATACTCGTTATTGTCAGAGAGCAGAGAGTGAGTGTACTCACCTTTTACTATTTGAAAAAAATTTTATACAATTTACATATCAATTAAAGCCTCAAGCTCTTTAAAATTTGTTTATGTTCGCCGGGACTTTAATCACGATCTTTTGGTTTTGAAGTTTCGCGCTGTAACCACAACATTAATACACTTGGGGGATTCACAATAGTGTCATAAAATCATATGTCCTTTAATAATAGCATGAAAAATTAAGACTTTTGTGAACAACCTCTCATAATTAAGTGTGCTATTTTGAATTTAAATAAGCTGATGTGAAAAGTGAAAAAAACAAAATAATAGCCAGTTTGTGCGAAAAGTACATTTAACATGTTGTAATGGCAGACTCAAGTAAATAAAGATATTTTTTAATTCTAATCCATGAATTTATTAAATTAGATTTTACCACAATATTTTCCATTTTTCAGTTTTGCTGCAAATCACAAATAAATTAAATTTTGTTTGATAAACAAAAACAGCAGAGTCCTTAGCCGATCTTATTTGACGCCACCAGTGATTTGTTATCAAAAACTAGCAACTGCACTTACATTTGGATGTCGGCCTGATAAAATTATACAATGAACGGCGACGGCTTACACAAACTATTGCGGCTTGGCTTAGCCGTTTAGCCGAGGTCTCTGCTTATTAAATACGACAAAACAATAAGCATAGCGTACAAAGTTCTATTATTATAAGACACTTTTTGTTTGAAACAAAATTTTTAAATTATTGTAAAATTTTAAAACATCATGACAATATGACATGATAAGACACCTTGTGGATCACCCAACTATTATTTTAAATTCATATTCATAAGATTTTAAGAACTCAGTAACAAAGTACTTCTAAATTATGCAATGGGCGCTTAATGAGTTTGTTTATTTTCATTCAGTGCATGTGAGATTTATCACTTTTGTAACAGTCTTGTTGCTACTAGTTAAATGACTGTGCAAAACGTTACCAGTTAAAAATTTAACAACAGGGAAGCAAAGCAAATATTATATTCGTAGAGGTTAATTAATTATTTAATAAACTTAGTATGAAAAAAATCAAAATTGTTTCATACTACTAAGAACGATATCAATATATGGCACAATAGTAGAAGGTAGCCGTAAAAATGCAATAAAAAAACAGTAATTTTTTAATTGTTACAATATGATGATAACTTTCAAAAAAGCAGCTGAATGTAATAAAATGCAGGATTTGTAATTTTAAAACAAATGTGCAACGTGGTTATTTGATACTGTGTGACTCAAACAAAAATAAACAAAATTTTACAGATCACATCACGATAAAAGCAAATAAAAAATAATCAGCTGTCGTTTCAAGAGCATTTAGTATATCATTGTACCATGTTCATGCTACTAATTTTATATTTGTATGATTTATCATTTGATTTGTGGCAAAATCTTTATTCAGCGTGAAACTACTTAAACTGTAGAAAGTTTCACAAAAGTTCTTGCAGGTCGTCAAGTCAACTTAGTGGTCAAGAAGATATGTTAAAAAGTCATATACGTGATTAATGCTGGCTTCGATATATAAAGATTTCGAACAATATTAAAAAATTTTTAGACCAAATCCTGTCGTATGATGAACATTTACTTACACCAACATTGAGGGACAACATAACTAAAGACTAGAAAAGTGGATATAGTTTTATATTTTTCTTAATTTGAGCCAATGAATTCGAGATTCTTATAGACTTTTGTACCTTATTAGCTTTTTTATAGAAAAATCAATATATTGATAAAATAAACTCCGTACAAGTTCTTAAAAATGGATCAGGGTTGGCATAATTTGTTTTGGAAATTATGATAGGTAGAAGAAGAAGAATAACGTGCTGAACGAGATGGCACATAAAAAGAGATATTGTTTATCAAAAAATCGAAGTATACATTCCCTAATACTGAAATGAGCTTCGTTCTTCGCAATTTACTATTTTGAAAACATTGTTGGAGATAATTGTTATAATTAATACATGATTGATATATACATTGTAAATAAAAATATAAACATAGTAAAGAAATTAAAACGGTTATGTTTCAAATCTTTATATATACGGAAACTGGTTAACCGATTTTAGAGTACATTGGGGTTCGTCTATTGCTAGAAAAGAACCAAGAAGTGTATTTTTCTTAGTTGTAAGCTGGTCAATTTCAAAATGCGGTTTCAAGAAGCGTTTTTTGGTTAAATAGTTTGGGTAATCTATATGCACGCTATTATAACCTTTTGGAGCTATTAACAATATACAAGCAGCACAATTCGGAAACCACAGACTATACAGTCCATCCAAGGTAGCCATTATAATTGCATATATGTATTTATTTTTTAATTAAAAATTCGGAATTAGTTTCTGGACTTTAACAAGATTAGGAATTGTTCTTTAATGTTATATGCGAAACCTCAACATGCCTTTATTATTTAAAAAAAAATTATATTAAACCAACACTGAGGTAAGATCTTATTTTTCTTCCGGTTTTTACGTTTGTGCATTCAAATGTTGCGAAAAATCTTAAAAAAGCAGCAAATGATGTTAATATGTTGACTAAAAATTTATACATTAATTTCAATTTGAAGAATTCATAATATAAAGAGTAATTAATAAATAAATCAAAAATATGAAATAATTGCATTTTGATGTCTTGTAATGGAAATAAAATAAAAAAAAAATAAAAAAAGCTCGTTATTCTAATACAATTTCTGCTCCTAAGAGAAACAGTCCTGTTGCTTCTTTTTAATTAATTAATTTTTTTGTTTTACTAAATATAAAAGAAATTTTATATACGCTATTGGAGAAACAGAAGCAACAACAATTAAAGTACATTATTTTTGTAGAAATAAAAAAGAATCTGTTTAAAGACGGCTACCCGAATGAATTTATATTCGTTTTTGTGTGTCTTCAACATCAAAATGGTATTTGTGTGTATTTGTAAAAATTAATATTAGTTAAAAACAAGTAAGAGTGCTATATTCGGCCATGCCGAATCTTGTATACCCTTCACAACGTGTAGTCATGCAATAACAGTTGCTTGTATCACCATTCATTCCATATGAAATACGTACACGTATGTATGTTAAAAAAACGAAAAAAAAAAATTTAAAAAAAAATAATAATAAAAATATAAATAATATATTAAATAAAAAATAAAAAAAAAATAAAAAAAAAATTTAAAAAAAATTTTTAAAAAAATTAAAAAAAAAATTTTTTGGCTCAGTTGGGATTCGATGCCACGTTTTCTCTAACCAGTATACACGTTTGTATGTATGTATGTTGTTGTTGTAATGTTGTTTTTGTGAAAAAAAAATCGAGGTGGTCGTGGGTTTTTGCTCATATCTCAGTTGTTTATCTACCGATGTTTCTGATTTTCAATGCCGATCTACTCCCGAATATTTCTGATATTTTAATACCTTACCCGGGTCCAACCTATGTCGGGGGGCTTCAAAAAGTTGATTTCAACATACACACGGACAGACGGTCAGACGGACAGACGGACAGACGGACAGACTGACAGGGCTTAATCGACTCCCCTATTCATAAGCTTTCAGAAAATATATACTTTATGGGGTCGGAAATGAAAATTGTAGAAATTTCACACGGAATGACAAACCTATATATACCCTTTTTCACTGTGTGAAGGGTATAAAAAAGTTTTCTTATACGATTTTTTAAAGAAGGCATGTTAACCTTCAAACGTCAAGTAACTTATATCTGTTTTAAGTCAACATTGGTGATTTTTTTACATACGAACGTAAGTGTCTTATTGTCGTAATGTTATAATATTTAAAAAATTAAATAAAAACTTATTTTTTTTCTATGGTAAAATCTGAAGCAGTTACCGAATGTTTGGTAACGAAATATTGGTGTTAATAAAGAACATTTTTACATAATTTAAAGATCAAAAAAAATAGACAATACATTTAAAGAAATCTTTCAAAAGTGTACAATTAATACTAAATTTTAAAGTTTTCTTTAAGATGAAGACTTCAAGACATATATGACATTAAGGACTTATTATGAGTACACCAACTATTTTTAAACCTTTCTCCTAAATTTATTATCCCTTTATGTCATAGGTGCCCATATCATCAAACAATTGTTTGTAAGCCCCACTTCTTTTATTTTTATGCTCTTCAATTTGGTCATCCATGAGTCAGCGACAGATGTATTTGCTCTGTTGATATTTATTCAAATACAGTGCGTAAAAAACTATGAAGGAATTAGAAAAATATTTTATTTTAAAATGTCAAATTCGAAACTTAAAAATTTATTTAAAAGTTTCCCTTTTAACAATTAAAAAAAAAATAAATAAATTCAGTGTGTACGGCATTTGTATTAGTTATTTACACCCAAACAATTTTTCGTATTAAATTTTAGTGGAAATCTTTACGTTTATTTTTTCTTTTAACTGAAAAGTAACAAATTCAGTGTGAACTGAATTATTAAACATTTTAAAAAACCAAAACAATTTTTGTGACTAAATTTTGATAAAAATCTGTGAGCTTAGTTTTTCACGCCACTGTACTTTAAAATTCTCTCACCAATACGGCTGCAAAGCATTTTTGGGCGTCTATGCTTTATATCTTTGCACTATACAGGTATTATTAGGGGATTTAATCCTAGCTTAACTACCAGCTCTAAACTTTTTTTATAGCAACCTGCAGATTTGATGGGAAATATATTTCCCTTCATCCTTCTTTAACAGTGATGTTTGAAAAATCGAAATTATGTTTCTTGCACTAAAAATAGTTTTATAAATTAATTTTAATTTCCAATTTAATTTAAATAATTAAATAAAAACAAATATATATATCAAAAGATTTAAGTTATTAATTAATTAATTATCAAGACATGGACAATGAGTTCTTAAAAAGAGATTTTGTAAAAGATAACAACACAGAAAAAATAAAAATTAAAATTTAACTCAGTACTTTTTAAGTCTTTTCTAGTAAAAAAATTTGCGCCAAATATCAAGGATGCAAAACAATAAAAAATATTTAATTTTCAATCTTATTTTAAATAATTATGGATTTTACTTTTTTAGTTTTTAATACAAAATATATAACATAAAAATATTTAATATGAAATATATTTTAATAAAAAAATATAGAAAACTTCAATCTTGGTATTATTTAGTGTATACTTCTATTGCCCTAAAGCTTTTGTTAAGTTTCCGTTAAAAATTCAAATTAAGAAATAAAAATCTAACTGTTATATAAAGTAACTCACTCCAGTGATGACCTTGGCCAATTGTTTTACAATACAAGCATAAATATTAAATTATACACTGTTTGTTATATAAGTGCGTTTATTTCATTTTATTCTCTCTTTTATTTTTTTGCAAACAATTTTAATCACTTTTATTTCTGTGGGGCATAAACAAAAAAAAAAAAATTGTTACAATTAAATGTAAGAATGACATAAGAGAATTAAATTATTACTAGAAGTGTAATTTATTCTCTTTTGATGATATTAATTTTAATTTGTTTTTTTTAATATTATGTAATCACACACTTACAAAAACAAATAATTGTTTAAATATAAAACTGTTTGTTTTTGGTTTAATAAAGTTTACAAACGTTATTTTATTTACGATTTTTTATTGTTGAATATTTTTTTATTTTTGCTTTATTATCTACTGTTTTTTTTCCAACCACGTTCGAACTGTCGAAGCTGCAAAATGCAACTGCTGCCGTTTGCTGCAATTTTTGTCTAAGTTGTCATGAAGGATTTTTGTTTTTTTTTTGTTTTATATAATAGTTGTTATAGTTTTGTTGGTTTTTTTTTCTGAGCTTTTTATGTAGCTGGTGCAGCAATATCGGCAGTAGCTACTGGTGGTAGTGGTAATACAGCGAGTGTTTTTGAATGAACAATGTAGAACTTTTCACCATTGCTTAAGTATTACACTTAATAAATGGGAAGGATGCCATCAAGTGCCAAGTATGTTTTGTTATAGTTTTTTTTTTGTACTGCTGGCTAACAAACCGTTGTTATTGTTTCGTTATTTCTAGTGGAACTTCAATCACATTGATGGGTTTTTGTTTGTTACTTTTGACAATTGTAGCAAATTGTTGTAGTGTTGTATCAAAGCACGGTCTAAGGGGAGGGGTTAACTTCCCTAAACATAAGCTTAAGCCAAAAAAAAAACATAAAAGTTTTGACATCATCCTTGGTTGGTATAAAAAGATGAATATAAAAAAAGAAAAACAACAACAAGAAAAAAAACTGGCAATACTTAAGACTGTGTGACTATTTGTCAGATTATTTTTCGACGTCGTTGTCGTGTTGTTTTAAGAGCTGATGAAGAATTACTCAAGTGCCAGCCAAATATACAATAAATACAAAAACCAAAAACGCATACATACTTACATGCTTATACACTATATGAATACAATTAAATCAAACGCCTACACATCATGGTGATGATGCCACAATGGATTAAAAATGAGCCTACAGGCTCACAAACATTCACACACATCTACACAACACACATCACTTAAATTCGCATACTCAAAACATTTACGAAAGCACACATAAATGCATACAAACTTATGCAATTACATTTACATCTTTGTCATAGTTGTTGTTGCTGCTGCTGTTGATGGTGGAGATGTATATAGTGTAGTTAACAACAACATTTGAAACAAACACGTGCACTCAAGCTGACACGCGCAGGTGTTTAAACCAAGATGAATTTCGTACGATGATAAATGTTCTTGTTTTATCATATTAATAGAAAGTCAAACTTGCAAGTAACTTTGAAATATGAGAGGTGTAACACGAACTTTTGAAAAATATTTTCTTTTTACATTATTGTTAATCATATGTCAATCGGAATACTGTTAAGTTTTTTTAAAAGCTCAGCAAGAACCCTCATTATATAATAATGAGTTGAAAGTACTAGAAAACAGTTCTTCACTACTTATAATTTGGCATCTAAAATCATTATTTTATCACGGTGATGTCACGCTTACAAATAGGGACTAAAATAAGTACTTACCACACTTGCTCGTGCAAGTACTATTACGGTCGCTTATAAATAGGGACATAAATAAGTACTTACTTACACAGTACAACATTTTTCAGTTAATTGATTGCCAACTCAATTCTGTGAACTGTATGTGAAATTAGACCCAAAAAGAAGAATTTCTGCATCATTCGTTTTGTCTTCTTACCTGCGATTTGAAGTTAGTATCGATTTGAAGTTAGTACTATCGTATAGGGGAATTTATCACGTTTTAGGCCCTGTTGTTTGACATAGCTCGACAACCAGTAGCCCAATTTAGTTGAAATAAATTTTAAAAAATTAAGAATTACAATTCCCTTAATCTGTTCATATATTGTTTTCCTATACAAGTAACACTTTCGAAGTTAAAAATGAATGTATGAAGGGAAAAAATTATTTTTTGCCTAAAAATTTAAATTTTTTTTTTTTAAATACATAAAAAATCCAAAATGGAAAAAATTTTCAAGTCTAGTTATTTTTTCGCAAAGTCACATAAACTATGAGCAAAATGAGATAAAGATCATAAAAATCGATGCACGCGTTTCGCTTTTATTCGCAATTGATTAAATGTATGAATTTCAAAAATCAGTTATAGCCACCACCCTTAAAATAAAAATAAAAATATAAATTAAAAAATTATCATGCAAAAAAAAACTTTATTTATAAAAACAAAATTTAGAACATTTTTTCAATTATTGGCAATATCCATCCTTGTAGAAGTTGACGCTTGGGATTCTTTCAAAAATGACTTTCAAAATAATGACCACCCTTAAATGTGGGTGCAATTTCTGTAAAAAAATCATATAGGTAGCCACCGGAAAAACCAAAATAATAAAAAGGTCCACTTTCCGTTTAATTGTCCACGTACATTTATTACCGCAATCATAAAAATCAAATAACCTTTTGTTTATTCCTTTTTTTTAATTCTCAGAATCATGAAAAAGGTGTCAATGTTTTCTCCAAATAATGTTGTGCATATCTCGAGCAAATTTTTGAAATTCATACATTTGCTCAATTGCGAATAAAAGGGAAACGCGTGCATCGATTTTTATGATCTTTGTCTCATTTTGCTCATAGGTTACGTGACTTTTCGAAAAAATAACTAGACTTGAAACTTTTTTCCATTTTGGATTTTTTATGTATTTTAAAAAAAAAAAAATTAAATTTTTAGGCAAAAAATAATTTTTTCCCTTCATACATTCATTTTTAACATCGAAAGTGTTACTTGTATAGGAAAACAATATATGAACAGATTAAGGGAATTGTAATTCTTAATTTTTTAAAATTTATTTCAACTAAATTGGGCTAGTGGTTGTCGAGCTATGTCAAACAACAGGGCCTAAAACGTGATGAATTCCCCTATACGATAGTACTAACTTCAAATCGATACTAACTTCAAATCGCAGGTAAGAAGACAAAACGAATGATGCAGAAATTCTTCTTTTTGGGTCTTATTTCACATACAGTTAACAAAATTGAGTTGGCAAATCATGTGTTGTACTGTGTTATTTAAAGCAATAAATAAATACTTGATTTTAATATCCCATTAATATTATGGACTTACAGATGTCGTTCGGTTCTTCTAAGGACAGAAATTCGGTTTGATTATTCTGCGATACGTTAACTAAAAATTAAAAAAATCAATGAAAATCTATAAGTCATCATTATGTCAATGAAATGCTTTGCCACTGTTGCCAAAATCATTGTTACTTATACCCAAAGCATGTTAAATTAAATAAGAATTATAAAAAGTTATGTATTTGAATGGCTTCTAGCTAATTTCGCAATAAGAAATTGTAGTGTGAGCAAATGTCTGAAAATAAGTACTTACTCACATTATAAATCAAGTCATTACTAAAATACATCTTAGTAAGGCAGATGGTACGTAATGGTCATTGAAAGGTATATTGTTTAGTAAGAGAAAGTTATTACCTAGTTTTTGCTGGGAGGATCATTGCCATTGGGCATTTAGTTGCAGAGATTCATAAACGCAGACGCAGTGAAATATAAAAAGCCGTAAACCATATAAAGACTTTGTCTCTCATCAGTCGATTTCCATCCTGCCGATTTTAAGCCTTAACTACATTTGTAGGCTAATTTTTTAACCCACGCCTCAGTTTTAACCTAATAATTTAGTTCTTTCAGCATTTTTTTTAATTCCATATATTTCCAGTTCAAGCTGGCATCTTGAAGTGTTTTTACGGAGACAACACTATGTCAAAGCTAAATTTGATATCTCCGAAATCGAGGTATATATTTTCTGAGGAGATGATAGAATTTCTGGAAAGAGAATCGGTATCAACTTGCTATTCTTTATCAGCCTTTTTGATTTGCCAAAGGCCAAAAAGTGCCCCTTGTTGGATATGTAATAAGTAAAAACAATTAAAGTCTGCTTCAAGTGCCACAAATTTATTTGCAAAATCATGAAAAAAGCCCAAGTCTTAACACTGTGTGATAAGTGAAATCAAAAGTACTTCTTCTCAAAGGGAAAATACCACTTGCCAGAACTTTTAGGTTATTTTATTCATGAGCGTAATAACATAATTCTGACGGGGTGGGGGCTATTTGTGCAATAATTTTTTTATTAAATAAAAGAAAATTTTATTATTTTTTCCTAAAATGCAGAGCCCTGCAAAGACAAAGAATTTTTACTGAGGTAGAAAATTGCCCCATTAATGCAGTAATGTTAGTAAAAAAAGCGAATACGAGTTATTACAAAATATATCATTTAAAAATAATTTCCTTGCAGATGTTTGCTTATTATCGAAGAAAGTATGAACAAATCACATGAAATTATATGTAACAATACAAAGTAATGTGTGTTAATGCAAATTGTTTTTGCAAACAGAGTGGTTTATGTGCACTGTAAAAACAAAACAGAAAGCGAGAGAGTAGTAATGAAAATTCCCCTTTGTTGTTTTTTTTTTGTGTTTACAGTATTGGATCTACTTCCAAACTGTGGGTTGTGTTTCCTGATCCAGCAAGTCTTATGAATAACATAAAACTCGGTTGAAACCAGAAAGGTGGTCGGTCCATTTAAGCCAGTTTTGGTAATCTTTACTTTTTAAACCCTACACTTCTATGAACAAGTAAGCGACATTGTCGGTTGTCATTTTAATATATTAATTACAGTAGAGTTTAATATTTAAGTTTTGTTGAATCTAAATTTGAATTTATCACGCTTCCAAAATCCTTTCAAAATAAAAGTTTTATTTGTTGCAAAACTCAGATATATTTGATCCAAATTTCCAATTAATTAAACTAACTATGGAATTTTATCTTACAAATGTGTTTAAAATACATACAAATCTCCGTACTGAATTTTGTGAAGAATGATGTATAATAAGTAGGGCCTAGATTCCACAGATAATTTCTATAGTTTCCAAAAATAAACTTATATAAGTGTATGACAGTGTTTGGTATATGGTGCTTTCTGTTGCAGCAACGTTTTAGTTTATATTTTATTCAATTAGGGAACTAAAATAAATGGAAATCATTGTTCGCCATTAATAATAGCCTTCTTTCTAGCCTAAGTTTTAAAAAACTGTCTTTAGGCTGTCCAAAAACAAGAGTGAGTACCAAAACACTTCTACTTGTATGGGATTAAATAAAACTTAAACCGCTTTATTGGCATATTCCTCAGTATTAATAAATGTACCCATCTTTACTGGAAATCTTCCCAATTCGGATGTTATAGTTGCTTTTATTGTTTTTTATTAGAGATAGTCCACTATAGGTCCAAGTGGGATAAGTCCTTTCCTGTATATAGATTATTGTTTGAGTACAACTCAAGGGCATTTTTTTTAATAGTGGCATGATGCCGAATCGTGACAGAGATATGAAGGCATTCTGCGCTGTTATGGTAAGAAAGGTAAAAGTCGTTTTTGCAAACACTCCGTAATATATATTTCTGTGCTTATCGTGCCTGATGTCACAAATTACAGTCGTCAGTTGCCTTAACTAAAAATGGTTTGTCACACAAGATACTTCTTGGGAATTTTTTTTCGTTTTTTATCCGGTGTTGTTCTTGAATATTGAACTTTAATCGGAAGTTGTGAGAAGTCTACGTTTCACATTAATCACGCATTATTTTTATTTTATCACGGTTTATTTTTTTTTATAGAATTCGAACAAAGTTATTTCGCTCGTTCTTCTACTTTTAAGTTCTATACCGCATTGCTATCAGGATCTTGCCGAACTTAATACTTCAACTCAGCATCGGGTTTGACTCTGCTCACAAAAGAATTAGAGCAATTAACTTTACGAGATGTTTTCGGATAAAAAAAAATAGAGGATTGTTCGACTTCTTTTGACAGTAATTATTTCAATGTCTTTTTAATACTTTTGAATGATTTTTGAAACTGTGTAAGAAAGATTCTTTAGAACTTTTTCTATTTAAATTCCATATGGGATTTTTTTGATTCATTTTTTTTGCTGTAAGTTTTAAGCAAAATATAAACTGTTTTTAAGAATGATTTAGAAAAGATAACATATGTTCTGACATATTTTTGAAAGCTAGCGTGATTAAAAAAAAAAATTATTTATTGGACCAATGAATAGTTGGAATAGTCTGTACAAAATTTTTGTTTATTCTTTGTATATTTAGTGGATGGCGAATTTCGTTTTAGTTTTAATTATTTAAATTATTAGAAAAAAGTATTTTAATTTTATTTATTAAAAAAAATTCCAAAAATTTTTTAAAAGATTTCTTAACAAATTTTTATTGGGACTCATCACAAAATAAAAAATCCTTTTCATATGCACCTCCTATTCAACGAGTATGTGCGAATACATATAATAACAAGGATTTCTTATATACATAAACATATTTATGTAAATATGTTTGTAGGTAGTACTTATTGTCTACGAATGAATGAATCTCAATTTTTTTATTTCTCTTGTGTGCTCCATACGACGAAGATAAATGTAGAAGAAAAACGCTGCAAGTATTCATCATATTCACACATTTATTTGTGTTCGCGTCTGTGTATATGCAAGTGTATGTTCGTTTGTTTTGTTGGCTTGTATGTGCGATATTGAGGTCATTGTTTATGCCATAGAATACAAAACAATTTGAAACTCTTTCATAAAAATTAAATTTCTTTTTTCTTAAAATTTGTCTTTATTTAAAACTCACAAGAAAAGTAAAATAGAAAGAAACACATTTGAAATGATAAAAGAAATGCAACAAAAGAGCCGTTCGACAGAAAAGCCTTTAAAAGTCAGTGTGAGATTCAAATGAAAGGTGTCGAATAATTGCGTTTTATTTCGATGCAATTGCTATTTGTGATTTTAAAGAAGCTGAAGAAAAATAAGTTGTTATTGTTAACAATAATCATAATGACTTTGTAAGTTTATTGAGAACTTTGTTACTAATTGCATAAATACGATTCGTCTTGCAAAGTACCGTAAATTGTCGAATGTTAATGTTAGTGTAATTAATGTAATGAGCGCGAACACGAATTCCATCTTATTCTTGTGCGTATCATAAATATTTCATTGTAGAAAGTATTAAAAAAATTTCTTGATATCAAACATCATTGGTCCGTCCGCAACATTGGCGAGAGTAATTCACACTAAATCAATAAATACATTTTTATCCACAAAACGAGATGACTTATTAAGATGTAGAGTAACAAAACTAGTGCTAGAAGTTTCCGTGAATAATTATTACGCTCCGCTAGTATTACAGCACATATACAGTTGACTCGCGGTAACAAAAACACTGCCTTACGTGAACACCGGATAAGATGAACATAATTTTTTTTACATTGACTACTCTGTAGCGTGAACACAGTGAGAAAGCCTTATAAAGTGAACAAATTTGGCGGTTATCTAAATCGTTTTCATAAAAAGAGGTATCCCCGTAAATGATTGCACAGGTTTAGTTTAGTGCGCCCTGCTGATTTAGCATGATCTAATCTAAAGTTTTTCGTGAAAATGTTACAAAATTCTAAAGTTAAACTCCTTGTGATTGGAAAGGCAAAAAATCCTTGCTGTTTTAGAAATTTTCAATCTCCTGTGAACTACAATTGATCCAAATTGTAATGGATAACAGCATCCATTTTTGAAAATTGGTTTAAGTGTTAATGGACGCTATTGGCTATTTCAACTTGGCAACGTCTTAAAAAAGAAAGCAATAGCAAATTGCTGACTAAACATTTTTAGCTCTTTAGGAGATGAAGAAGAAAAGGTAGCATATTTTTTTAATTAATTTTAACGTACTTATTTTTTCTTAACAAAACATATGAACATAACAAACCGAAATACCAAAAAATAAATTTGATTTAAATCACATGTCTAATTTGTTTGGAAATTTAAAAGAGTTACACCTTCGACAACAGAAACCACTTTGCAAACGTGAACATGCTCGGTTTTTAATAGTTCACGTTACCGCGAGTCTACCGTATAAGCCGTATCAAAAGCACAACGAAATATCCTTTTCAATACATAAAAAAAAAATAATTTTTTTCTCTTAAGAAGTACTCTAATCGGGTTTATAACAGAATGTCAAGTCACGCCTGCATGTAAAAATGTAATATTTTTTTTTTTTAATTTTATTCATCAAAACGTGTATGTACACGATGCAAAATTCAGCGATCGAACAATGAACCAAAGTGGCAGAATTTTACTTTTCCAATGGGCATATAACGTCACTGGCGCATCGAGAATTTTGAAGTCGTCTCAACACTAGAAATGCTCCAATCCAGAATTACTAATTTATTTGAACTGTTCCGAAAACAAGGTGAACGATCGGACTTGCTGCGATAAGGAAGATCGAAAATAGTACAGAACAAGTGAACATTGACAGTATTGAAGATTAACAAGGAACTTTACCGTAAATACGTTTTCGTTTCTTTAAAATATCATTTTAATCATTAACACAGACATCCATATAAGAGCTAATTGGCGTAATAACTTTTACCAGTTGACTACCGACAAAGATTGATTTTGCCGATTCGCTTTGTGGAGTTGTAGGCAGAAATTAACGAGCTATTTAACAATTTTTTATTTTAATGCATGCGTTATTAAATAAGAGTTATAAATCCAGAGTTATTTACCAGCGAAAATTGCACTTGCGCAAGTGTGCAGTACGGTGTGGAGTGGCATCACAAAGATTTAAAGGTTTCTACTTCATGGAGAATGAAGTTGGTAATGCAGTGATGGTAAATAGGGACAGGTATAATTTTTTACGCTCCGTAGTAGTCAAAATGTAGTTGCAGCAAGAGCACATCGTCGGTTTAATATACAAACCTGCTAAATCCACTTTTTTAATAAATTCAGATTTTGATTACCGACTATATTTTTGATTTTCCTCTCAAGCTACAAATACGAAATATAAGAAATTTTTTGTCTCTTCTGTAAAATTTGCTGAAAGGGAATTAGCAGGTTTACATTATTAAACTAGCAGTATGTGGACCATGCCGCAATGAAATTTTCGAAGGCCAAATTATCTCAAGTAATAAATTATTTAATTTAATTCAACAACACAATAACCAGATTTGACTGCCCTCGATTACTTCCTATGGGGTTATTTTAAAGAAAGAGAAAGAGTGTAAGTCAACGGACCATCTAAAAGCTGAGACCAAAGCAATAAATTTTGAAAATTCGCATGCAGTTTTACAAAACTGTAATACTGCTGAAGATCAATATTTTACGACATTGAAGAAAGGAGTAGAAATCTCTAATTTAGTGGTATTGTCTGTCATGTGGGAGTATACATCGGAATCGGAAATCAATTGTTAATATCCCTGAAACATTTAAAACTTTTGTTTCTCAAAATATATGTATTTAAATTTTTTTTAAATGTTTACAACTCGATTGACAATATAAAAGTGTCTGTAATTGTATGTGCATGTCAGGAAAACTATTAAAAAAGTTTGGTTGTTTTTAATAAATATATGGATTTGTTGGGAGTAGAACTAACAACTTAGTAAACTCCTTGATATATTTAAAATCTCTCGTTTATATAGGCTATAAATTTGGCAAGTATTTGCTCTTTCGTTTGTTCGCAATAGTAGCTGGTGGTGATATTTTAAACCGATAAATCAAACAAAATTTTTTAGCCTTATATCTTTGACTTAAGTTCCTTTCATAATAGGATCAAACAATCTCGTGCTAGACCACAGTTTATCCTACCAACCTACGTATCGCCATAAATAATAATTTTTTTTTAATTGGTTCCTAGCGAGAATTTATTTTGGGTTTGGTTGGAAATTTCAAATATTAAATTATATTTATTTGGTCCTATTTGACAAAACTTAACTGTTTCATGGGAAACATATGAGTAGAAAACAATTGCGAGGAATATTTCCCCTATAGCAAAACACAAAAACACAACGGACATATTAAAAAAAAAAAACAAAATATATTTCTGTGAATAAAATATGATTCCCAGTGGCACAAAGTTCAGTCAAGCATTTTCAAATTTCCGCAAAACTATTTATTATTTAATTCATTACGATTTCATTTTCTAACTAAATATTTTAATAATTATTCTTACAAAGGAAACAACAATGTATATTATAAATGACTAAAAAGGCAAAGAAAAAAACCCATACAACTTATCAACACTGTTTCCTTTGTAAGAAGAATAAATGTATCTGTATAAAAAAGTCTAATTGTATGTGTGAATATATATTCATGTTGATGTCGAATTGAACTGTGAGCCTTTCTAGAATTCTTTATTGTTAAATTAAATCAGAAACAAAGAGTTGTCCCATAAAAAAGTGACGCATATAAAATAGTGACCCAGTGCCAAAACCAGATACAAATGTAATATAAATTATAAATGGAATAAGAAGAGACTGTTCAAGAAAATACAATATAAAACGAAATATTTGAGTTTAAAATAAAATACATAGAACTGCTATTTAAAATTATTTTAGAAACGCTTTTAAAATCGCACAAATAATAAATCAAAAAAAAAACAAAGCCATTTAAATGCATACATACAAACACACATACACACTAGCCCTATGCGTATACAAATTTCTATTCAAATACTTAATGATTGTATTCGCTGTATTCTTAAAATTTATTGAGTTGACCTTTTTAAGTGTCTGTGAAAATATCTTTGAATTTAAAGTAATTTAACTGGTTGGTTGGTTGGTTGGTTGGTTGGATGGTTTGTTGAATATTCCCCTGTTGCACTTACCTCATTTGGTTTGTTGAGCAAACACAAGCCATGACCCGTACGCAATGCGTCGATATAATCCTTTTTACTGCACTCAGAAAATCTATAGGGCTGTACGTTCTCTTGCCCAATAATCTTTTGTGTCATTATGCAACCATGCCAATCACGGCAGAAACACTCCTCACCTATTTATTATGTGACGACAAGAAAATAGCAAAAAAAAATCGAATTAAAAAATAAGCAATTGTGTCAAAAGCCAATAAAAGCAAACAATTTAATTGAAATTTTATAAAGTAATTACAAAGATGAGCTATTGTTGTTGTCATCATCAGCATCGTCAACATCATCAACTTAAGTGCAACAACTATTGAATGCAATACCAATGAATTGGATATTGAGTTCAGTATGGTTACGGCAATAGTCGTGTATTATATAGTGACAACACAACGTTAACAACAACAATAACAGCGGCTATAAAAACAAAATTAATGTAAAAGCCAGCAAGTAATTTCAATACAAATTAAATAACAATTTTGCCATTTCAATCACAGTATTACAAAGTATGATTGACAATTAAACTTACGTCCATTATCGTGGCTCATGCCAATATTGTGGCCAATCACGTGGGCCATTGTACCGGCCAATAAATGAGTTTCATAGACATTTATATCCACACTGATGCCAACAGCACGTGGTGTACATACGGTGTCTGGTACCGCCATACCAGCATCATTACCAACAAATGTTTCACCTCTGTAAGTGAAATGAAAAATTACAAATCATTATTAAAAATATTAACAATCAGATTGCAGGTGATAGTTATATATACACATATAAAATACAACTTTAAAATTTATAATTCCTAGATTATATATACAATATTCATTATAATTTGTTATGCAAAACATTTTTATTTGAAATTATTAGCTGATGAGTGGAGTTGTTTAAGTAATTTAAGTAATTTGTCAAAGGAAATTTTTGTTTTTTATTAATATTTCAACAAAATTATTTTGACACATCGATAGTCATAGTGGCAGTTTTGCTTTTTATTTCAAACCAAATACACAATAATGATTGCAAAAGGTTTCTGATGATTTTTAAAATTATTATCTCATGCTTAAAATAAATTTGCAATAATTTGCTGTCAGCATAGGGCCGTCGCTATTGTAAACATTGTCTCAACAAGAATAAACTTATTAAAATTATTGTTTTTTTTTTGTTCATGATCAAATAGCAACTCTGAAATTTGTCAGCTGTTACATATGTTTATTACAATTATTATAAATAAGGCATTTTACTAAAGACTTATTGCAAAAACTTGGAAAGTTGTGTGGAGACTGCTTTTAAAAACGAAAAAATTTTCTATCAAGAAAGTGCACCATTCGAAGAGTGTTCGAAAGACGTGAAAAAACTGGATCGGTTATGGACAGTAAGACTCCTGTACATCAACGTATAGGTCATTCTATTGAACGTAAAGTAAATTGTCACTGAAAACTCGAAAATCTCAATTCGGCATTGTTCACAAAAACTTCAAATTTTACGTAGCAGTACGCAGCACAAATTTTGACAACGGACTTCCATCTTCATGAGTACCAAATTCAGTTTGCTCAGAAGCGAGGAGACTATGAAAAGCGGCAGCAAAGTGAAAACAATGCTATTTTTTCGAAAATATTTTCTTCGATGAAGAGATGGCTTCGTGAAAAGAAAAAGTTTTAGGATCAAAAATCCTCATGCTATACATAGAAACATATGCATTCACAACGAAAAACTATATGGTATGGATTTTAGTCAGGCGGAGTGACTGAAGCTTACGCAGTGACTATGTACGGTATTCTTTTATTGCATAACCGGTTTCTAGAACAAACTATCTTAAGATATTCTTATGTTAAATGGCCACCAAAATTATGCCCTGAGATTTTTTTCTTTGGGCTTTTGTAAAACCTTGGGCTTATGAAAATAAGCCAGAAATAACTTCTTAGTTTAAATCCGAGATCCAATGCGTCATTGATGAGATACAGTCACATATCTGTAAAAAGCCATAGAAAATTGCATCAAAATGATAATAATTTTTCATCAAAAGCATGGGGGCTGTCTAACGGATATTCTATTCTTTACTTAATCGAAATCTATCTTCCTTGTAATACAATACAAAATCACAATAATCTCCAAAAGAACGTACCTCTTTATCAAAATTAAATCGCGAATTCTTAGTTTTTATGCTTGAGAAATGCATTTTATTATAACTTCACAAATATTGCTTATACGCACTACCATTTACAACTTCAATTAATATTAATCATACGTCTGACTAAAAAAGGAATTGAAATTTTTTTGGAAAAAATATTTATTTGCTTGTTGGGTTAAGTCAAATGCATTCTATATGCAGTTTACTGGTGCTTCTGTCAGATTAGTAGTAGAGCCTTACCAGTGAAATAGATAAGCTTAAAACCAACAATAAAATAAATACAGGGTGTGTAAAAGTCAAATCCATGTGTCTAAATTTAGAGTAGTAGGATTTTACTTTTCCAAGTTTGTCTTACCGATTTATTTAAAAACTAATAATTCAATTACTTTTGTTCCTCCCTGTATTAATATATGTATTTGAAGTGTACTCCGAATAATATAAAAAATAATTTTTCTGAAATCTCTTAATTTTTTAATATTTTGATGAGTTTGAGTTTGGAATATTGAAATTCATAAGATTTCATGATCATAAAAGTGTTAAATATCACACACATACCAAGAATGTTTGATATTTGTTATCACTGACTTATTCTCAGCTGATCCTTATAATAGTTTTTGTAGCCATTCAGATGCTTTAAATAATATTGAGGTGGCCTAGATCGCGCCCATATAAAGTAAATTTTTGTTCTATAATATTAGTTCTGAACTAATCTATATATTTAAAAACGAAACGGTCCATATATGTAATCGCATTACGTTAGAACGGCTGAAGCGATTATGTTTTCGTTATTCGATTGGAAATTTTCAGGAGATAGTTTGTAAAAAAAGATTAAAGAATTCCTTATAAAACTCTGAAAATTTAAGTTTTTAATATATCTCTTACTATTCACTTCTTATTTTTTCTAAGTATAAACCACCTTAAAGACAAACATTAAAAATTATATGTGTACCCTTTTTTCTTTGTTTTTAAATAAATAATTGTTTCAATAGTGGATATTTCTATATGTACATAAAAAAATGGCCGAACTTATAAGCAATAAATTAAACAAAATTTTTAAATTTTTTCTTTGCATTGATATTGTGTTTTAATTTTTAATTCTATATGAAAAACTAGCTATTAGTAAATGGCTTCCGAGCAAAGCAAGGGCAGTCAGCTAGTTAAAGACAATATAGAAGTAAATGGTTCAAAATATTTGAAAATAACTGCTACAGAATTATAAACAGTATAATTTAGCCCAATATAATTAGCAACATATATCTCTTGAACTTTAGCAATTAAAAACCCATAATAAAACATGCGAAACATAGAAAAATTAAGGTGAATCGGTTATACTGTTAGGAAAATGTCTGACAGTATTACAAGGATGGCGCTAGATTAGAATCCTCAAGACTTCTAATACTTTGAAAACCAAGCCAATGCAATCTTACTTAGGAAGACTCCAAAGCAACAGAAGCAAGGCGAGTAAAATGGAGATGCTTTGTGGAAGTCATATCCTATAAAGAGTGGTAAAGGAGATAAAAAGTAAGAATTACTTTGTAAATAAAAAAATTATTGATAATAACAATTTATTGTAAAGAAAGAATCTGGAAAACTAAAGCATTGGTTAAATGTGTTTTTGTTTAAACCCTATATATTAACCATTCTGCCGTATCGCACTTGATCAACAATAGGGTATTAAAATAAATTTCTAAAATTTTTACTAGAGACCGAAAACTGTTTTTCGTTGGATTTCAAGTGAATTTGAAAAAAAGTATAAATTACTTTAGAAATGTACTTAACTTGTATTTATTTATTTATTAATCAATTATAGAAAAAAGCTATTTTGTGAGTTACTACAATTTCTCTAAAACTTTTTGGTGTTTAAAAAACAATCTCAAGATTATAGTATCAACATACAACAAAACTTTAAATAAAATGATTTTATAAGTTTTTGTTTGAATAAAGACTTAACTCAAATGCATACTATTTTTTTAATACAAAAACAGTTACCTTAATAAAATAAGCAAGAGTGCTATATTAAGCCGTGCCGAATCTTATATACCCTTCACAACGTGTAGTCATGCAATAACAATTGTTTGTGTCACCATTCATCTCATATGAAATACATAAATATATATATAAAAAACATACATATATAAAAACATCTTATTGTGAAATTAAAAATTTACGTATGTGTGTTAAAAAAAAAAGAAATTAAAAAAAAAATTAAAAAAAAAAAATAATTAAAATATAAAAAATAAATATAAAACAAACAAAAAAAAAAAATAAAAAAAAAAAATTTAAAAAATTAAAAAAAAAAAATTTAAAAAAAAAATAATAAATATATAAATAATATATTAAATAAAAAATAAAAAAAATTATAAAAAACTTAAAAAAAAATGTTTTTGGCTCAGCTGGATTCGATGCCACTTTTACTCTAACCAGTATACACGTTTGTATGTATGTATGTTGTTGTTGTTATGTTGTTTTTGTGAAAAAAAAAATGGAGGTGGTCGTGGGTTTTTGCTCATATACATATCAGTTGTTTATATACCGATGCTTCTGATTTTCAATACCGATCTACTTCTATTTTTGATATTTAAATACCTCACCCGGGTCCGAGCGATGCCGGGGGGCTTAAAAAAGTTGATTTCAACATGCACATGGACAGACGGTCAGACGGACACACGGACAGATTGACAGAGCTTAATCGACTTCCTATTCATAAGTTTTCAGAAAATATATACTTTATGGGGTCGGAAATGAAAATTGTAGAAATTTCACACGAAATGACAAACCTATACATACATATGTATATACCCTTTTTCACTGTGTGGAAGGTATACAAAATAGTTACAACGTGATTTTTGAGATGAGAGAGTAGATCGTATAATGGTGACATATTTACAAATTATATTAGTGAATGTTATTAATTAATTTTTCGCAAACAGGGAAAGTTTTTCAATTCAGTAACAAAAGCGTTCACTATTTGAAATTATTCTTATAAAAATTCCCTAAATAATTCGTCGCTTTTCTTCAAAATTTCCTTTTTTATTTTCATGAGAGAAAATAACATTTTCAACCCAATTACATTCTCATCTTGACTTGTCTGTATAAATAAAAATCAAAGCAGTTTTGTAAACCTCTCAAGCGCCATAAAAAAGTACATTTGTATGCAAAATACAATTGTAGAATAGTTTAAGGTCAATCGGAGCATTTTTGGTCCGGCGTCAGGCTCTTAAAATCAGTAACTGCGGTAAATTTCTCATATAGAGTAATTGGTGTGGCGCTTAAATACTACGGTAGCTCATGTCTTACAGCTGATTGCTTACGAATGTTTTCAAAAGTATTTGTACGTACATAAACAGAATATGATTCACTCCAATCGCTAATCGAAAGAACGAAAAAAATAGGTTTTTGCTCCAACAGGTTTTCAGTTATTAGAAAAGACCAGAACTCATCCGTACCCCTACAAGTGGCACCATATGGAACATTATTTTTTTAATTAAAAAAAAAAAAATTAACAATCTATAAGAATTGAAATTAAAATGAAGTGATTCGAGTGATTGGTATACAGTGTTTTCGTTAGATAAATATGACATGTTCTTTGAAATGAATTTTGAAAATAAGTTTGTTTTGTCTTCCCATAAAAAAATATGCTGATCTCAACATAACTTTGCCTTCACTTTACAAAAGTTCCATTAGCATTAGAAGTTAAAAGAGGTTAAACTTATCAATCAGGCATTAACAATCCGAATATATTAAAAAATAGTTAATAAATACTTTATGCTGTCTTAAAACTGAATAATTATTTGAATAATTATTATTATTTAGTTTTGGTAATCTTCCTGCAATTAATCTTAGACCAAGCGGTTAATATCATGTTAAGCATGATTAATTTAATATACGCACATTTTATTTATTCTTTAATAACTAAAGAATAATAGCTAAAACATATAAATAG
The DNA here is from genome assembly GCA_941918925.1 of Phyto melanocephala. Lineage (NCBI taxonomy): Eukaryota > Metazoa > Arthropoda > Insecta > Diptera > Rhinophoridae > Phyto > Phyto melanocephala. The sequence goes on from OW799234.1 coordinate 57,684,316, forward strand.
ATTAAATAAATTATCACTATAGAGAACGTTGTCATTTAAATCCAAAAGATAACCCTACTTGTAAAAATATTAATAAAAAAACACTTTTAATATTTTAAAGTTAACAAATTCTGACAGTGGTACATTAGCAAGAGAGAGAGAGAGAGAGAGAGAGAGAGAAAAAAAACAACAAAGAGGTTTAAGTGAGAATGTGTGCGTTGGTGTATGTTACAAAGAAAGAGTTCTTTAGTCATATTACGAATAAACGTTTTTATTTGTTTCTTTAGCTGACAATTTGCACTTGTAAACAATATTTTGTCAGCTCATTTAATGTTGTAAATTTTGTGTTGGACTTGTTTTAGTTCGTTTTTGTCTTTGTATGTAAAGTGGCAACAATAATATAACTCATTTGTATGAAACGTAAAACAAATGACATGCTCAAAATAGCAAATGAATTGTCTACATGTTTTACGAGTATCAAAAACAAACACAAAACCAAAATAGAAACACACACTCATACACATTTAACATGTTGCCATTTAACTGTATCCTTTAGTCTTACAGACCTCTTACTCCTATGGTAACTAGAGATATAAATTGAAATGAACCAAAGCAATGAAGAACAGATGAAAAATATATTACCAAACTAAATAAACTGACAATGACTAGAAAGTGTTGCCTGGGAAATTTGAGGTTGTTTGTTGGTGGTGGTACATGTTTTAAGGCTAAACTAACAAAGCGATACAGTATTAAAAGCAAATATAGAATCACTTATATTGGACGTCTTTTCATATATATGTACATGTAAGTATATATGTGGAAATGTGTTTAATATAAAATATGGTTTGCGAAGCACTCTACAGAATGCAGTATAAACCTTCCTAGTTGTAAATAACTTTAGGAACCTTTTATGTTTAATTAGTTGTAACTATGTATTTTATTTAAAGAAATTTTTAAACATTCCAATTAACGCATTAATTTGTATGTTTTAAAGTGGTGACATTAGATATAAAAGTATTTTATTTAAAAAAATTCTCCATCCAATTTAACTCATGCTTCTATGAAAGCAATATGATTCAAAATTTCTTAAGATTTCTGTAAGATAAATTAAAAAGTTCCCTTTCCTGTCTCTTCCTCAGAAGCACAGCTTAAAGTATTTCTTTTAATTTCTTTAATATATTGTCCCTGTTATGTATGTCGGTAACTTTCATTTACGATTAACACAATTTTGTTTTTATACCCGCCACCAAAAAAAAGGTGGGGGTATATTCATTTTGTCATTCCGTTTGTAACACATCGAAATATCCATTCAGGGTTTGATTTGATGACGATCTAGCTATGTCCGTCCGTCTGTCCGTCTGTCCGTCTGTTGAAAGCACGATAGAGGTCGCACCGAAAAAGCTAGGGGTCTCAAATTTTGCCAGAATCTTTCTTATAGACAATGTTTGTTTGGTATTGAAAATGGGCTAAATCGGAATATTAGGAAGAGAGTTATAGCTCGAAAAGCAAGAGTAGGTCGAAAAAACCGTGTCCTTCGAACATCGAATAAAATGGAATTGTGTCCAAACGCCTTAACGTAGACATAAAACTTCGAATATATATTTCTTAAGTAAAGACAATATTTGTCCCCGAAAATTGTTTAAATCTATGCATTAGGAGAGGAGTTATCGATCAAAATGTACGAAAATTTATACCGCACAGTGTATTTTTCAGTATATTTAAAAACAAAAACGTCATAAAAGCAACAAAATTGGATGTACGACTCTGAAATTTTGCACACTTTGCTTTTTGGTGACACGCTTTCTTGTAAAGGCAAATCAATGTGCCACGCCCACTTTTACGCCCACCTCCCATATAACGGTTTACCTAAAATTCATATAATTTCTCTATTAATAAAGATTTTGGAATAATAAAGGGCTATATTGAAACACCTTAGTTGTACTCATTCGCAAAAATAACTTTGACACGCCTACTATAACGCCCACTTTCACTTTTGAATTGTGTCCAGACACATTAACGTAGAGTCATGAAACTTCGAATATATATTTATCGAGTCAAAAGAAAATTTTTCCCTGAAAATCGCTTAAATCTATGAATTAGGAAAAGAGTTATAGATAAAAATGTACGAAAATTTATACCGCACAGTGTATATTTCAAATTTAAAACGTAATAAAACTGAAATTTTGCAAACATGGTTTTTTGGTCAAAGTCTTCGTTATAACGGAAAATAGATGTGCCACGCACACTTTTTTCTTTAAATTTTTATAAAAATATATTAGTCATATATATTAGTATTTATTCATCTTACACTGCGCCATTTATTGTACTGTAGCTAAATATAAGATAAAGATGATAAGATAGATGACTCTACTAGCAACTACTAACAACTTTTGCTTATGTTCTCCTGAAATTATGCTCTATTGAAAATGGGAATTTAGGAAAATTTTGACCTAAGTCAAAAAAAATTATTTCTAAACATTATAAACAATTTATTTTCATGTACTAATGGCTAGCAAATTTTAAAATTATACAAAACTTATTTCGTTTGAAAATCTTTTAAAAGCAAAATGTTATAAAAGTTTAAAAATCAAAATCTTACTAATAAATTTCCCGTTTTAGAAAAATGCAGAGAATGAATATTTTAAATCACCCTGTGGCCCTTAAAATTTAACCTTAAACTCACGTTCTTCCTCTTAAATTCATGTAAATTCTCTATGAATAAAGATTTTGGAATACTAAAGGACTATATTGAAATTTCTAAGTTATGTTTATTAGCAGAAACTTTATTGACACGCGTATTTTAACGGCCACTTTCATTGAAAGACTAAATTTACGAAAACATTTTACTAGCATACCGAAGTTATAATGGGTGGTTTAATTTTAAGGGACTATGTTGATTTTGAATAAAATTATTATGAAATTATACTCATTTATTTTTATAATGATAATATTTGTATGCTTCAATTATGTATGGAACAAAATATCGGCCAAATGGCCCCCCAACCTTGGCGGCACACCACGATCCGATAGTCCAAATTTTCAATGACACTGTTGATGCTCGATTGTTGGGCACGATGATGAGTCGGGGTTGCTTGCTCTTTTGCCACGATATCGTTAAAAACAGCAATGTTTCCCATTCAACGAACTAAGTTGGCATTCACAGATGTTTTCACATTTCATACAGACCTGCTTTGCAGACATTTAAATATTTTTTACAATTCTCACGATTGTGGACGAATTCGAACGATTATGTTGACAAAAAGAATCACGAAGTGCACAAAATGCATTTTGATTTGAACGCCCATTTTTATAAAAATCTTTAATATTTAAAAGCGCTGCTCGATTGCGTATCTTTCCACGGTTCAAATTGAATTGTCTGAGATTGAGAAATGTCAACTGAAATACAAGTAAAAAGTTGAAGTTTAGATGTGGTTCACATGGGCCCTTAAAATTTAACCACCCTCTACAAAGAAAGTGATACATATTTTATTATAAAGAGATTATAGCGATTATCAAAATAATAAATATTGTGCTTTAAATGTACACAAAATTGGTGGTGGGTATAAAAGATTCGGCACAGCCGAATATAGTGCTCTTACTTGTTTTTTGATATTTTGCTTTAAGCAAATCTAAAGGGATTATTTTTTTTATGCCTTACTACTACTAAATATGTAGCGATGGATATATTAGATTTTGTTATTTTGTTTGTAAAATGTATAAATTGTTATCTAGGATATAAATTACAAAAAAATATTTCTGAATATAGCTGAAATTTATCGGTGTTATCATTAAGCATTTTGTATGGTATGGAAAAATCCCAGAAACAAGCAAGCAACCAAAGGATTTTAAATTTAAAACAATTTATATATTTTTTAGTGGAAAATTAGACAATATGTACCTATATATATAAAGAGAGGTGTACATTGTAGTATCTCCATTAACTGCGGAAACGGGTCGAACGATCTTAGGTTGGAAATGGTTGGGAAGTTTGCATGAAATCGACCTAATAATTCCAAAGATAAGGAATTCAGGCTTTTCCATGTTCCCAAATAAATATCAACAAAATGCAATATATTTTCACATTATGATTTTTTATTCTCGCTTAAAAAGTTACCAAGCCATGTATTAAATTTCTTGTATGTAAATACAATGATATTTTGTCTTTTTAATCGGAATGTTAAGCTGAATATATTCAGTCGTTGTTACGATCGTCATTGTATTTTTGCGCCGACTATCAGATGTTTTACTTCACTTCACTCGCAATAGCCCTACATTATATAAAAGGTATGTTCTGTTGTTGTTGCTGTCAGAATCGTTCTTTTATGCAAATCATTGAATTTTTGATTTACTAATGACATTCGGTTTCGTTCTGACTCTCTTCGTTTAAAGTGAAAATTTTGTTATATAGGTAAAAAAAAAAACAAAGAAGTAAAAGGCAAAATAACGATTCCCCTTCAACCACTTTAAAGATAAAACAACGTTTGCCAGATCAGCTAGTTGTTTTATAAATATTGTTACGTTTATACGTTTTATAAACGTTGGCTTACTACCTTTAAATATACTTTGAGTTCTTTTCGTATTGCAAATAAAACTGTTGAAATTAGTTATAAAATTAAGAGCACGTTGTTTATTTAAACACACTCAGATATTGCTTTTATACCGCTTTTCTTATTGTTATACTCCTTTATTGTCAAACTCACTTTGACACACACTTAACAAGCTCTACTGTAATACTGATCATGTTAGCTGTGTTGTTCGGCTATTTATAGTAACATTGTAGTGTTCTGTAACATTCGACAAAGTTCTCGTATGTACACACTAGTTCATTCTGTAAATTACTCGAAAACCGTTACATGACCAAGGGAAAAAGGGATTCATTTTTATATATATAGATAACAAACTAGTATTTAATAAAAATATATTTTATAATTTGTAATAATTTAAAATTTCAGAAACAGTACCATAATCAAAATACGGTGTAATCAGTTTAAACATATTTGGCGAGTAAATAAGGTACCTCATGTCTAATTTAAAAATAGTGGTTTTTGTTACAAAGTGTAATAGCTATGATCTTTTCAAAGTCATATATTTATATATATTCTTAAAAAATTAAGGATGGCCTATTTGACATCACTTTCTTTGCCGAAAATTCTCTAGTATATAGCAGAGTTGTAACGGTTAAATAAGACAAAATTATTGATTTTTTTTGTTATGGTTTTCAAAAAAATATGAGCATTTAATGGAACATATTGCATTAATTTAGGCAGCAATTGTCAGAGTTAACACACTTCAAATAAAAGTTTTTGGTTTCAGAAAAAATTGAAAAAAAAATTTGTTACGGAAAACATTTTACAAAGTCTTTTTTATGGCTGTGAAGGATATGGAAGTTACGAGACAGTAAGGAAAAATGGAAAATCTGGCTTGCATTTATATAATATGCTATATTGTTAGAATCAAAAGGTATGATGGTGTTTCCGCATAATTATTTTTTAATAATTTATTAGTAATAAGGAAATGTATCCTTCTATAAAAATAATATACGCTAAGGATCCTGAATACCTATGCAATCGTGTTTGTTTTGCAACTTATTTAAACAAGATTTCGAACACTAAATTCAGACTGGCATTAAAATAAAAGTACTGAGTGCCATTGAATCATGTTACCACCCAGTGTTCAAACTGCAAACAGTTATTAAAACTTAAATAGCACAAAGTTGTAGTAAAATAAAGCTCAAGCATACCAAAGTTGCAATATAATACTAAAACTGAAATAGAACATTAAAAAGATGTTAGAATATTTGATAGTTTACCTAGACCAAAGTATAATTTGAGCAAAAACTTTAGCTTTTGATATTCTTCAATGAGATGAGTTTACATGTATTAAAAAAATCGCTATGTATTTCTCTCAAAAATGCCCTAAACGTAATTATTTCGCATTTATATGTGTTTTATTGTACTCGATGTTTTTGCTGTGTTTTACAGTTTCGTTATTACATCGACGCCTTTTGTTTGGATATTTGAGAACTTGTTTGAAAACACAAACACCAACAAAGCTGATGAGAAAAGCTATACATAATGATTTATTCATTTTAAGGAGAGTTATGTTTTATTTATGTCTACACTGAAACACAGTGATTGGAAGTTGTGTGAACTAGAACACATAATTTTTAGGAGATTTCGCGCTGCTCTTTAGTATATACAGATTAGTGTAATTCTGGTGGCAGCCCAGAACGTATTGAATAAAAGTTTTTTGCTGAAAATAGATCCTACTGATATAGTAAATGGGAATGTTTGGATGTTTGCTACTCAATCACGCAAAAATGGCTGGATGGAACAAAATTACGTTTGGCACAGAAATAGACAACAACCAAGTTTAATACATATTTTCAGAAATATGCGATTTTTTTTTGTATTTATTTAATCGGTTGTTCAATAGTGTTTAGTGCCCAACATTAATCATCCAATGTCATAAATATAAATGTTTCCAAGTTTAAATGTCTTAAATCACGCGAAATTTAAATTTGTTTAATGAAATTTGCTACACAAATATACAAAGAACCCAAACATCACATAAAGAGGCCTTTCGTACCGATAACTACGAAGAAGACGAAGTCGCAGGCAAAGGCTATTATTAAATGAGTGTAAAATCTGATGATATTTTTGTCATTAGTGGGTTGACTTTGCTGATTTAAGTATGTTTATGATTTACTTTTGATAAAAAAAAATGGAAAAGATAGAGAGTTTGCAATATCTGAAGTTCACCGATAAACACCCACATGTTTCGATATTTTTCTCTAAAATACTTTTCTGATACGTATGTACGTAGTATGACTGCTTTGATTTTTTAAATTAATAAAATATTTTGTCCGGATAAAAATGTTTTTTATTAAAATAGACAAGTTCAACTTTAAAGTCTTGGAATATATTTATCGCACAAAGCCGATAAAAAATGCCATCAAATTATATTTCGCTGTAGAAAACATGAAATTTTTAACTAAAAGTTAATACTTTAACGAAGGTAAAGGCGGCTGGATAAGGCCAATTTTTACAGGATGGTAACCCCGTTAAAAAGTTAAGTTGGTATTTCTTTAGTCTTTAGGTTAACAAATTTTTAGCGCCCACGGTATGCTTGGCATATTGTCGCCGAAATATTTATTATACTTAATGTATGCATGTGCTTGTGTGATGAAGGTCTTGGCAGTATCATTAATTAACTCAAATAGTCTTAAAAGCAAGCAATACATCATTAATAAACTTAACATGTTACAGAAGGCATACAAACAACACACTAACAGACCGACCCATAAATCTAAATAATAAAACAACACCAACATGCAAACATACGGATATTGAACACATGTAAAACATTTCGACATTTACAGCGATTATTGACTGTCTTCTGTTGCAAAGACAAATGTTTTCGATTTCTTTAATTTAGCCGTTAGTGTGTGTATACATATGTATTTTGTAGAGGTAAATTTATTCCACAATGATTATCGTTGTTATTTGTATGCTTTGATCAGGGAGGATAAAAAAAAGAAAAGAATAATTTATTTATTTATTAAACCTATAGTGTGTCCTTTTTAAACAAGATTAAAATAAGAATAATAAAAAACCATAACATTTGCCTTAGATGTTGTACTCCTACATCCTTTTAGATTTTTTCATACAAAATAGAATTCCCAAATACTTTGTATCTTTTTTTCCTCGACTTGTTTTTCATTTAATAAATACTTTTATTATAGCCTCGGGGTAGGAGACTCTTTAGTTTAGTTATTTTAATTTAAAACTCTTTGTCATGTCCTGTGGTGCAAGAGTGATGAAAGAAGTCAAATATGGAAGTGACACATACTAACGAACATAATTTTTTTTTAAATTGTTATGAGTGTATTTGTTTTCTTTTTTTTTTTTGGGGGGACCACAATGTTTCAAAATAATATACCATAAATTTATAAATTATATAAATAAACTTTTGGGTTAAAGGTCAAAGGACAACTAGTTTATACATATATTTTGATTATTTCAATTGCAAATTATATCTAATTCATATTTTTTTTTTGTTTTTTTTTTTTGGAACATTATGCTTAAGTGAGCTTGAGATTATTTCGGTATTTTGTTACATTAATATTAAACGCCTCTTTGCAAATACTTAATCTAAATAGTATACACATCTTACTGGATTTAAATTGATACTGTTATGTTATGTTAATCTTGTTATAATCCTTAAAATATTTTGGTTTAGAGCTTTTAGTTATTCTATTACAGATTTTTAATAGACATGGTATTTATGGTATTCCTTGTGGTCGCAATTTTTTGTCACATAGAGCACAAAAATTTACGAACGACGAGGTCCAGAATATACCAAATGACTGTTGCGATGATCTGCAAAAAAAATTCCATAAATTTAAGTTGGAAGTGATTAAGGGGAAAAAAATGTTCTGTTCCATTCTTCGGGATCGTTTTTGTATGAATGAAATTTTATTTCTGCTTAGCTAAGCTTTAGGGACTTATAAACAATGCAATATATGCAGGAATATTTTTATAGGCCATTTATTTCAGCAAGCGAGTTTAAAATGGGACTGTCTATGTCATGTCCTCTATATCACATTATAATAAATTTGTTAACTGCTCACAGAATTTAATTTTCGAAAAGACCAACGTCCAACACAATGAAATCATGGGTCTCTTGTGTTGAAAGGTTTCTGATGGTGTGATTTCTTTATTAAAGGACTAAAAAATAGTCCTTGGTAATCTTATGATTTAAATCTTCTACACTATCTTCTGTGGTGCTTTGTAAAAGATAATGTCTATGCCAATGATTAACAATCGATTCCAAAACTCATAGATGAAATTCGTGAAATTATTGAGAACATATGAACTAAAACAAGTAAGAGCACTATATTCGGCTGTGCCGAATCTTTTATACCCACCACCAATTTTGTGTACATTTAAAGCACAATATTTATTATTTTGTTAATCATTATGGAATAATCTCTTTATAATAAAATATGTATCACTTTCTTTGTAGAGGGTGGTTAAATTTTAAGGGCCGATGTTGAAGGTGAACTACACCTAGTCTTTAGATTTGTTTTCTGCATTTCACTTGACTTTTCTCAATCTCAAACTTACTCAATTTGATCCGTAGAAAGATACGCAAATGAGCAACTCTTTAAAGTTATTCAGGTTTTTTATAAAAATGGGCGTTCAAATCAAAATGCATTTTGTGCACTTCGTAATTCTTTTGATCAACATAATCATTCAAATTCATCCACAATCGGGAGAATTGTAAAAAATATTTAAATTTCTTAGTTCGTTGAATGGGAACCACTGCTGGTTTTTGCGATAGTGTGGCAAAAGAGCAGTCAACCTCGACTCATCATCATGCCCAACAATTGAGCATCAACATTGTCATTGAAAATTTGGACCATCAGATAGAGGAGTGGCGCCAAGGATGGGGGGCCATTTGGCCGATATTTTGTTAAATACATAATTGAACCGTACAAATATTATCATTATAAAAAGAAGTAATAATAATATCCTAAATAATTTGTGTTTTATTTAAATTCAACATCGATCCTTAAAATTTAACCACCCTTTATAACTTCGATATGCTACTAAAATGCTTTTGTAAATGTAGTCTTTCAATGAAAGTGTGTTAAAGTAGCTGTGTCAATAAAGTTTCTGCTAATAAATACAACTTAAATATTACAATATAGCCCTTTATTTTCCCAAAAACTTTGTCAATAGATTACATGGATTTAAGATAAACCGTTATATAGGAGGTATGCGTTAAAGTGAGCGTGTCACCTAAACTTTCTGGCACAACAATAACATTGATTAGAAGGATATACGTAGCAAATTTGATCATCATACCTCTAATTTCGGCGGTTTTATGAGCTTTTAAATTTCATTAACGGTAGATAACGTGAAAAGTGGGCGTTATAGTAGGCGTGTCAAAGTTATTTTTGCGAATGAGTACAACTTAGGTGTTTCAATATAGCCCTTTATTATTCCAAAATCTTTATTAATGGATAAATTATATGAATTTTAGTTAAAACGATTTATGGGAGGTGGGCGTAAAAGTGGGAGTGGCACCTTGATTTTCTGGCACAGTAATGATATTGCCTAGGGGGATGTAGGTAGCAAATTTTGTCATCATACCTTTGATTTTGGCGGTTTTATGAGCTTTTAAAGTTCATTAACGGTAGATAACGTGAAAAGTGGGCGTTATAGTAGGCGTGTCAAAGTTATTTTTGCGAATGAGTACAACTTAGGTGTTTCAATATAGCCCTTTATTTTTCCAAAATCTTTATTAGTGGAGAAATTATATGAATTTTAGTTAAAACGTTATATGGGAGGTGGGCGTAAAAGTGGGCGTGGCACCTTAATTTTCTGGCACAGTAATGATATTGCCTAGAGGGACGGAGGTAGCAAATTTTATCATCATACCTCTAATTTTGGCGGTTTTATGAGCTTTTAAATTTCATTAACGGTAGATAACGTGAAAAGTGGGCAATATAGTAGGCGTGTCAAAGTTATTTTTACGAATGAGTACAACTTAGGTGTTTCAATATAGCCCTTTATTATTCCAAAATGTTTATTTATAGAGAAATTATATGAATTTTAGGTAAAATGTTATATGGGAGGTGGGCGTAAAAGTGGGCGTGGCACATTGATTTTCCGTCACAAAAAAGTGCCTCACCAAAAAACAAAGTGTGCTAAATTTCAGAGTCGTACATTTAATTTTGTTGCTTTTATGACGTTTTTGTTTTTAAATATACCGAAAAATACACTGTGCGGTATAAATTTTCGTACATTTTGATCGATAACTCCTCTCCTAATGCATAGATTTAGACAATTTTCAGGGAAAGATATTCTTTTGACTCGTTAAATATATATTCGAAGTTTCATGACTCTACGTTAATGCGTCTGGACACAATTCCATTTTATTCGATGTGCGAAGGACACCGTTTTTTCGACCTACTCTTGCTTTCCGAGCTATAACTCTCTTCCTGATATTCCGATATAGCCCATTTTCAATACCAAACAAACCTTGTCTATAAGAAAGATTCTGGCAAAATTTGAGCCCCCTAGCTTTTTCGGTGCGACCTCTATCGTGCTTTCAACAGACGGACAGACGGACAGACGGACGGACATAGCTAGATCGTCATCAAATCAAACCCTGATTCAGAATATATATACTTTATGGGGTCTAAAATGGATATTTCGATGTGTTACAAACGGAATGACAAAATGAATATACCCCCACCATTTTTTTTGGTGGCGGGTATAAAAAATAGTCTATCATATTTTTTGCAATAAATTTTTAGAAAATTTCCTCAAATAAAAACCATTTATTAAGTAGACATCGATTTGAAGGCTAACTCAATTATTAGATGGTGGTAGTTTTACAATAAATGCAACATTACAATATGGTTTGTTATTGTTGCTTTATTTTGTTGATGTGTCAAAAACAACTTGGCTTTTGCACACAGTGAAAAAGGGTATATATAGGTTTGTCCTTCCGTGTGAAATTCCTACAATTTTTATTTCCGAACCCATAATGTAAATTTTTTCTGAAAGCTTATGTATAGCGGAGCCGATTAAGCTCTGTCATTCTGTCGGTCTGTCCGTCTGTCCGTGTGTATGTTGAAATCAATTTTTGAAGCCCCTCGAAATTGCTTGGACCCGCGTAAGGTATTAAAATATTGGAAATACTCGGGAGCAGACCGGTATTGAAAATCAGACAACTGAGATATGAGGAAAAAACCACGACCACCTCGTTTTTTTCACAACAAAAATATACAACACATACACACAAACGTGGTATACTGGTTAGAGTGAACGTGGTACCAAATACCAGCTGAGCCAAAAAAAAAATTTTTTAATTGTTTTTTCTATTTTTTTGTATTTTTTATTTTATTTTTTTCTATTTAATTTGTGTTTATACATTTTTTTAATATTTTTTTCAAATATTTCTTTTATATATTTTTTTTATTGTTAAGGGTATTTAAGATTCGGTATGGCCGAATATATCACTCTTACTTGTTGTTTTTTTGTACTTGTAAAAAAGCAAACTATAAGAATAAATTACTTTTGGCAACCCAGCCATTTCCACTGGATATTGAATTCGCCTAGTCGAATTGCTCTTTAAGAATTTCAATACTTTGCATTTAGATATTCATTCCAAACGCTACTGAAAACCTATCTTATGTTCTAGGTCTTTTAATTCGCATTCGCATTATTTTACAAAATACTCTTATAAATAACAATAAACGATTGATAAGATAACAACGACCAACAGATTTAAGAAAAAAATAATACAAAAAACACAAAAATTACTGTAGATTTACCGTTTTATTTGCTCGTCGTTCAATGTGAGTCTAAAAAGTTTCCTTATGTTAACTAAGCTTTCGTGTGTTTATGTTTGTTGTTTTCAAATAATAGTATCTTTGTGATAAACAAGTAAGAGCACTATATTCGGCTGTGCCGAATCTTTTATACCCACCACCAATTTTGTGTACATTTAAAGCACAATATTTATTATTTTGTTAATCGCTATGGAATAATCTCTTTATAATAAAATATGTATCACTTTCTTTGTAGAGGGTGGTTAAATTTTAAGAGCCCATGTTTAAGGTGAACCACATCTAAACTTTAACTTTTTTCTTGTATTTCATTTGACATTTCTCAATCTCAGACTAACTCAATTTGAACCGTGGAAAGATACGCAATCGAGAGACGCTTTTAAATATTAAAGATTTTTATAAAAATGGGCGTTCAAATCAAAATGCATTTTGTGCACTTCGTGATTATTTTGGTCAACAAAATCGTTCGAATTCGTCCACAATCGTGAGAATTGTAAAAAAAAATATATAAATGTCTGCAAAGCAGGTCTGTATGAAATGTGAAAACATCTGTTAATGCCATCTTAGTTCGTTGAATGGGAAACATTGCTGTTTTTCACGATAACGTGGCAAAAGAGCAAGCAACCTCGACTCATCAACGTGCCCAACAATTGAGCATCAACAGTGTCATTGAAAATATGGACTATCGGATCGAGGTGTGCCGCCTAGGTTGGGGGGGCCATTTGGCCGATATTTTGTTCCATACATAATTGAATCATACAAATATTATCGTTATAAAAATAAATGATAATAATTTCATAATAATTTTTTTCAAAACTTCGGTATGCTAGAAAAATGTTTTCGTAAATTTAATCTTTCAATGAAAGTGGCCGTTAAAATACGCGTGTCAATAAAGTTTCTGCTAATAAACATAACTTAGATATTTCAATATAGTCCTTTAGTATTCAAAAATCTTTATTCATAGAGAATTTACATGAATTTAAGAGGAAAGTTTTATCTACGAAATAGTGCTAATTTATATTTGTTATCTTATGTTCTCCTGAAGTTATGCTCTATTAAAAATGGGAATTTAGGAAAATTTTGACATAAGTAAAAAAAAATTATCTCTAAACATCATAAACAATTTATATTCATGTACTAATGGCTATCAAATTTTAAAATTATACAAAACTTATTTTGTTTGAAAATCTTTTAAAAGCAAAATGTTATAGAAGTTTAAAAATCAAAATCTTACTAATAAATTTCCCGTTTTAGCAAAATGCTGAGAATGTATATTTTGAATCACCGTGTGATAATAATATAAAAATATGTATCACTTTCTTTGTAGAGGGTGGCTTAATTGTAAGGGCCAATTTTAGAAAGTCTGTGAATGCCTTCTCAGTTCATTGAATGGGAACCACTGCTGGTTTTTGCGATAGTGTGGCAAAAGAGCAATCAACCTCTACTCATCATCATGCCCAACAATTGAGCATCAACATTGTCATTGAAAGTTTGGACTATCAGATAGAGGAGTGGCGCCAAGGATGGGGGGGGGGGGGCATTTGGCCGATATTTTGTTAAATGCATAATTGAACCATACAAATATTATCATTATAAAAAGAAATGATAATAATTTCTTAAATAATTTGTGTTTTATTTAAAAACAACATCAGCCCTTAATATTTAACCACCCTTTATAACTTCAATATGCTACTAAAATGCTTTTGTCAATGTAGTCTTTCAATGAAAGTGGGCGTTAAAGTAGGCGTATCAATAAAGTTTCTGCTAATAAATACAACTTAAATATTTCAATATAGTCCTTTATTTTCCCAAAAACTTTGTCAATAGAGAAATTACATGAATTTAAGATAGACCGTTATATGGGAGGTAGGCGTTAAAGTGGGCGTGTCAGCTAAACTTTTTGGCACAACAATAACATTGATTAGAAGGACATACGTAGCAAATTTGATCATCATACCTCTAATTTTAACGGTTTTATGAGCTTTTAAATTTCATTAACGGTAGATAACGTGAAAAGTGGGCGTTATAGTAGGCGTGTTAAAGTTATTTTTGCGAATGAGTATAACTTAGGTGTTTCAATATAGCTCTTTATTATTCCAAAATCTATATTAATAGAGAAATTATATGAATTTTTGGTAAAACGTTATATGGGAGGTGGGCGTAAAAGTGGGCGTGGCACCTTAATTTTCTGGCACAGTAATGATATTGCGCAGAGGGATATACGTAGCAAATTTTATCATCATACTTCTAATTTTGGCGGTTTTATGAGCTTTTAAATTTCATTAAGGTTAGATAACGTGAAAAGTGGGCGTTATAGTAGGCGTGTCAAAGTTATTTTTGCGAATGAATACAACTTAGATGTTTCAATATAGCCCTTTATTATTCCAAAATTTTTATTAATAGAGAAATTATAGGAATTTTAGGTAAAACGTTATATGGGAGGTGGGCGTAAAAGTGGACGTGGCACCTTAATTTTCTGGCACAGAAATGACATTGCCTAGGGGGATATGCGTAGCAAATTTGATCATCATACCTCCAATTTTGGCGGCTTTATGAGCTTTTAAATTTCATTAACAGTAGATAACGTGAAAAGTGGGCGTTATAGTAGGCGTGTCAAAGTTATTTTTGCGAATGAATACAACTTAGATGTTTCAATATAGCCCTTTATTATTCCAAAATTTTTATTAATAGAGAAATTATAGGAATTTTAGGTAAAACGTTATATGGGAGGTGGGCGTAAAAGTGGACGTGGCACCTTAATTTTCTGGCACAGTAATGACATTGCCTAGGGGGATATGCGTAGCAAATTTGATCATCATACCTCCAATTTTGGCGGCTTTATGAGCTTTTAAATTTCATTAACAGTAGATAACGTGAAAAGTGGGCGTTATAGTAGGCGTGTCAAAGTTATTTTTGCGAATGAGTACAACTGAGGTGTTTCAATACAGGCCTTTATTATTCCAAAATCTTTATTAATAGAGAAATTATATGAATTTTAGTTAAAACGTTATATGGGAGGTGGGCGTAAAAGTGGGCGTGGCACATGGATTTTCCGTTACAAAAAAGCGTCTCACCAAAAACCAAAGTGTGCAAAATTTCAGAGTCGTACATCAAATTTTGTTGCTTTTATGACGTTTTTGTTTTTAAATATACCGAAAAATACACTGTGCGGTATAAATTTTCGTACATTTTGATCGATAACTCCTCTCCTAATACATAGATTTAGATGATTTTCGGGAGACATTATTGTTTTTACTCAGGAAATATATATTCGAAGTTTCATGAGTCTACGTTAATGCATTTGGACACAATTCCTTTTTATTCGATGTTTGAAGGACACGGGTTTTTCGACCTACTCTTGCTTTTCGAGCTATAACTCTCTTCGTAATATTCCGATTTAGCCCATTTTCAATACCAAACAAACCTTGTCTATAAGAAAGATTCTGGCAAAATTTGAGCCCCCTAGCTTTTTCAGTGCGACCTCTATCGTGCTTTCAACAGACGGACAGACGGACAGACGGACGGACATAGCTAGATCGTCATCAAATCAAACCCTGATTCAGAATATATATACTTTATGGGGTCTAAAATGGATATTTCGATGTGTTACAAACGGAATGACAAAATGAATATACCCCCACCATTTTTTTGGTGGCGGGTATAAAAAGTGAGATGTATTTACTTTTAAAGAAACATTTTTTCATTTGCCTTCCCGACTTTAAATATGACTCTAATTGCTACAAAATATTCGAGTTTCCAGGCATTCAAATCCAGATACCAAAGTTAATCCAACAACTTTATGAATTTGTTTTATTAACTGAATTAATGCTATTTAAGCGTTTTCTTTCTAACTCATTGCATTTAAATTGTTTGTCGAAAACTTTCAATAAGCTGCAAATGTCTCTATGTTTTATTTTGCGTTTGTTAAAAGTTCAAATCCAAAGTTGTCATTATATTATTTATTTTGTGAAACTCTTAAAATATTAACACTTATCACGTGCAAGTTTAACAGTAGTTTAAGTTATACGACTCACTTTCAAGTGGTATATAATGCTTGTGGATAGAAATCCTATTTAATGTTATACTTTTGTTAAATTTTGAACTTTTCTTCTCATCCCATTTTATCATGTCTTTTGTTTTACAACTGTGGCAACTGCTTAAGTGTGTGGAGAAAAGTGATGGGTATAGAGAGAGAGAGACAGAGAGAGTGTTATAAAATAAAATGTGCACATGTATTTGTTTATACTTAGTTAAAAGCATAGAGTTATGCTTGATTTATGAGGGGCTCGTAGCTTCACTTTTATTTAACAACTTAATGCCTATAAATCCTGAAATCCTGGCTGTTATAACATTCGTGTAACTAAAGAGCATATAAAAATAAAAATACCTTATAAAGAAAGGAAACACGAAAAATGTTTAAGAAATATAAATATGTATAAAGAAAATCTTATACTTAACATTTGATTGTATTTAAGTTGCTATAATGCTATAAATGTGGTTGATGCTGAAGTTAAAGTCATATTCACAAACTGACTACAAAAAACAATTCCATTAGTTAAGGAAACTAGTTTAGTGATGGTTGCCTTTTGTATTCCTAATTTAAGCCAACAACCATAACAATGTTGTTATAATACTACTTAGCACTATTGCTTCTGCTTATTATATTTTATTTTGTCTTCCTTTTTATAAGACACCGAAAAACACACACAACTGGCCTTTAGTGTAAGTTATTATATTTTGTTAAATATTTGTTGTGTTTAACTAAGTCCTTTGGACAAATCTGCTGCACATGAAATATTTATTAATATTTTCTGCTTATTTTTTGTTATTTCTATTTGGCTCCTCTTAGGCAGGGGAAAATTTAAGCAGTTAATGCGAAAGCGTTATAAATATAATTCATAAGGGAATATTTAAAATGTTAGACAGTATTTATGGTCGTTAGCAATTATTTTCTTCTTCTTACTTTTATTGTTCTTATGTCATGTTTAAAATTATTTTTATTACCAGCAACAATTTTTGGCTTTTATCCCTACATGAGCTCGTATTATATGCTTTGGTCACCTTTTTGTAATAACCACTAATAAATTGTTTGAAGAACTTAACAATAGATTAGTCGCTTAAAAAATAATCGGATTGAAAAAACTATTACTTCTAGTATATACTGACTCTAGAACACATAGTCAATAAGGGATTAATGGCGACAGTACATACTGCTGCTGTGAAGAGGGTCTCTTTTTAATTTTCTTTAATGCTTAATTTTTAATTTAATGTAATTGACAATGTGGCGAATGAGACTTAAGTCCATATTTCAGTTTTTCATTATACACATATCGCAAAAAAAACAATTTTAAATTTATGGAGATTTAGCAAAATATGTAGGTAATTTTGTAAAGCAAATATTATTTATATAATTTAATAATTTACTGAATTATTTGGGATATGCTTTCATTGTTCAGCCAAATGTGAAATGGATTAAAAATACAAAACAGTTTCAAATAGAAAAATTGTTGGTTGGATTTCTGGAAATGTTTTTTTTATAGATTTCTGTCTTTAAAAGAAGGATTTCGAAATTAAACTTACTTAAATTACTTAAACGTTTTTCAAAAATTTTGATAAGATCTACACCGATAGTCTGCCATGAGCACCAGTAACATGAACACAGAGCTAAAACTTTAAAAAGTTTTTAACAAAATTTTAAATTTAACTTATTGGGATAATCTATATAGATTTGCAATGTTTATTCAGCTGAAAGTTGTATCGATGTGATTATGTATGGAATATAATATCGTTTATATGCGCGCCGCATTTATACTGGATGGCGAGTATCCCAAATGTAAAATTTTCAATGACCTCGGCTCATAAATTCAGCTAAATGTGATCGATAACGTTGGTTATGTTGTCTGAGGTTTGTAACTTATTTGCATATAACTGCGACTTAAGAAAAGCACATAAAAAAGTCTTATGGGGTCAAATACGATTTTAGTAGCCATTTTGCATCACCTCTTAGTGATATGACCATGCTATCAAATCGCATAAGCTGTGTGGCGTAAAGCACTGTTCCGTTAAGACCACATGTCGGTGGTGTAACTTTATGTAATTCCATATGTTGTTTTAATTCTTTTAAGCTAAAGATCACATTTTTATATAAAAATTATTATTACTTTATTCCGATATTCTTCTTACTTCTAACAAATTTTGCAATAAGAAATTGTATTGTGCGTGTATCTAAGCAAATGTCTGAAAATAATTACTTACGTAACACATTATAAATCAAATTATTACTGAAATACTCTATACACAAATAACACTATTTAAAAAAAAAACGATTTGAGTCAACAGTGTTACTTCAACATGTTAAACTATTTTTTGTTTTGATACTCACATTTATTTTGTGCATGTGTTAGTAGTAACTTTAAAAGTTTATAAAATACTGAAAAAATTTTTATAAAATAAGGCACGTTTGTAGGAAAATTCCCTTCGAATTGCATCATTTTTATTAAAGTCGCTTGTATAATGTGAGCGTAAAACTGCGTAGGAAAATATCAACTTGCCTGTTAATAAATAAGGTTTGTATAACTTAAATATTTGTGTAGGGTGCCCCGGTGGACTAGTCAGTAGTGTGCTGGCCTGCTAGTTTGGGGGTTGCGGGTTCGATTTTCGCCAGCGACTCTGGACTGGTCTGCTTTTCTTTCTCTTCTATTCTAACTATTTCTATTCTTATTTTATTCTATTCTTCTCTTCATTTCTATATTAAGGCGTCACAATGTACCGTAATAGTCTCCGGGTGAGGATGTGAGGGTAACTTTGCACCACCAGCCTTACCTACCTAAATATTTGTAATTTTATAAATAAAAACTAAATATTTTGAATATTCATTGAATTCTTTTATCAAAATATCATCTGGTTTCAATACTACATGTAGAAGCTGTCATAAGATGCCGAGGCTAACAAATTGTTAAACTGAATAACCTTAATAAATTATTTATTTTTGTTAATAAATAAAAAATAAAAATAAACAAAAAAAAGCTTTATATTGAATAAATTCAATGAAAAGTTTAAAATCATATTTTTAAACTAGATCAGTCTTAAAACTAAACCATTTCTGACTTACAACTTTAAAAAAATTTGCCAGCATAAAGAAAATATTTTTTTATTTTTGTTTGTTGTTGTATTTGTTTATGGATGTCAACTTTTAAAGTAAACGTTTATTTCAAAATTTTGTAAATATAACTTTAATTTAATGGTTTACCATTGAAAGTGATTTAAACTATCCAGCACCATTCCCACCATCGCTGCAATAAAACTTTTTCTTTTACCGCATTTTTGTTGTGGGAAATAACTATTTATAACCTTTTCTTACATTTGCTATAATTATAACATTTACTACAACCAACTAACAAAGTAATAAAAATAAAAAATTACATGCTGTAATTGTGTAAGATTGTAATGTAATGGGGTAACAAATACCTTACAACTACATTTATATGAGCTGATTAGGGACACATAAAGTTTGTGTTAAGAACATAAGTGAGCTTTTTGTAAATGAAGTAACGAAAACGAGAAATAATCCTAAATTCCTGGTGAATGTTGTTCGTTGAATATAACTGTTAAAGCAAAAGTCAAAACTGGGCCATAATTTATGAATTTTCAACAATATTTTACAACAGCATTTTTGGACTTTTAACTGTTGAGAAAAAGTTTGATTTAAAACTATTCTCTCTTCATTTGGGTAATGAATCTTTAACTTGTCAGCAAGAAATTTTAATTGTTATAATTTATAAGGTACTTAATTACTTTATAAATACTGTTCCAAAAGTCATTAAACAGCATCAAGAAGACTTAAACGTTGAATAGAAACACGTAACAGAAAGAAAAAAATGGTCTAGAAAATACTGGTAAGGCAAAAGAAGATCACCGAACACTTCTGTAAGAAAAGCAGCTCCTCAATGCTAATAATCGGTGGAAGTCAGATAAGGTTTTAAAAGTTCCATATCGCAATGTGGTAAAGAGATTAGAAGAAATAAATATACCTATTGTGTGATAAATAATAAAAATTATGTACTTGCTTACTTTTAATAACTTCCGGGTCAAGATTTGTGGTTATTTTTTTTTGCCGGACAAAATAATTAAATTTCCCTAAAAATTCTTTGCAGTTTTAACACAGTAATATATATATATATATATATACATATAAAGGAGTGTCTACAAAAACGACTTTTTCGTTTCTCAAAAAAACTCATCAAGCGTTTATATTTCTTGGCCAGTTTGACATTATGCCACTATGGTAAAACGACCCTTGAGTTGCATTCAAATTATAATGTCAATTTTGTACCACTGTCCAGAAATTGGGCTCTTGTAAAAAAAG
Organism: Phyto melanocephala; assembly: GCA_941918925.1. Lineage (NCBI taxonomy): Eukaryota > Metazoa > Arthropoda > Insecta > Diptera > Rhinophoridae > Phyto > Phyto melanocephala. Next base: position 57,705,027 of record OW799234.1, read on the forward strand.
ATTTCAAGAGCAGAGGTAATGGCAGCAATTTTAAATTCTTTAATGGAAGTGTTTTTAGAGTAACTGAATAACGTCATAAATACCGAGTATTATTTCAATTTTTAGTATTAAGTGAATTATAATAAAGAATTTTTATATTAAACGGAATCGTGCCTACTCTTCTAATATCCAATAAAAACCAAAGGGTTTCAAGTTAATAAGTAGATTTGGAAATTCCACCGTTTGAAAACTATTTTTTTTTGCATTATAAACTACGAAAATTGTTAAACACTATTTCTGTGGCTTGGAGCAAAAAGGTCACTTTCTTGCTCTTTTGAGTTAATCATTGCATTAGATTTGTTTTCTTGCTCTATTTCAATATGGTAAAACAGCTAAAGTCATACTTAACCCAAAACAGCTTCATATATAAAATGCTGGCCAATGTCACTATGAAAGCGTCTATAAAGGTTAAAGTTCAATTCCAATTTTCTCAAAAGTAAATATTTTGACATTGTCCCTTTTAGCTCCAAGCCAGAGATTTATGTATTGTCTTACTTTATTTAATTAAAAAAAATGTTTTTCTTTAGTTTTTCTTAAATATGAAATTTACTTAATGATATCATTCAATATTTTAAATATCTTTCTTGTAATATTATCTAGATTTTTAAGTTCCATCCTAATACTCATGTTAGCTTACAAGTTAGAGGATATTTTATTAAGACACAAATATGTTGTTTTTCGTAATAAAATGTAGCATATTTTATGGCGCTACATTAACGTTTACAAGAATATATGAGTCGTGTAGTAACAGTAGTAATAAATTGTTGTTTTTTTTATTGTTTCTAATTGAGACAAATAATAAAAAAAGCGAACCACTTTACTAAGGTTTAAATTTACAAAAACATATGTAACTGGGACAAATAAGTAAGTCCACTAATTAATAAATTGGGTTCTTTAAATATATCAACAGTTTAATACAAATTTTTAAAAATTTATTATATTTATAATTCTTTTGTTTTTATAATTGTAAAAAATTAAATTATATTTTGATATTATCATTAAAAAGTATTGTAAAATATTGTTATTAGAAGCTTGTGATCGACTATAGCCTAAAGCTAGGTTATTAAAACTTTAAATAAAAAAAAAAATAAATAAATAAATAAATAAAATTTAAATTAAAAAACTTTAATATTTTACTAAAAAGTGAACACTTGTTATTGCAAGAAAAAGTTTAAGATAGTCGAAAATAAGTCAAAAATGTAATATTGTATTTCGTCTTATTTTTTTGTTTGTTTATTTATGTATTTTTATATAACGCTTAACCGTTTGCTATGTATGTATTGAATGTAAAGTATCATGATCATTGCCAACCTTCTCTTACCCAAAAAGAAAAAGGTTAAATACATTGTACTAAAATGATTGAATGAAATCATATTCGTTTATTCAAAAGAAATATTTATTACAATTTTAATACTTTCCATATTTTTTATAAGTGTATGTGTATGTTTTAATACAAACACAAGTTATATTTGTAATATCAAATGTATTCACAAGTTACGAAATATAAAAAAATCATATACATCTATGGAAAAAAAAAACAAACCAAATATAATAAATAATAAGTTGCACGAGAAAGATAAAAATTTTGTAAATTCACAATTTTATATTAAAAATGGAAAATAATAGTGCAAACACATACAGAATTTTCATATCATTACGTTTTGTACACCCAATAAATATTTATTCAAACTTATGGTCTTTTTTAACAAGCTTATATACAAATTATATTCAATTTGTTGTTCAAGATAAATAAAAAAATATTAAAATTTAATATTAAAAATATTATGCTTTAGTTTTATGAAATATTTAAACCATTATAAGAAGTACTTAGGTAAAAGTTTTTGGATACCTTTTTTCTGACATAAATACAATTTTTTGTGATAGAAGCTCGGAACGGTGAAACATTGAATCTCGACAATTAAGTAATAATCACTGTACACGTTTTCCAATTAGAGTAAGATTTTGTTTCTTTGCTTATATCTCAGCAAGTTTCAAATAGTGTTTCATTGTGGGAGATTTTTTAAAAATTGTTACTATTTTAAGCAAAGGACGGACAGATTGAAATCATTCGATCAACCTCCATAATTATAAGGTTGAAGAATGTATTAGACCAACACACGGACAAATGGAAATCGATGGATATAAAATCACATAATTATAAATTTTCAGAATAATATTGTTAATTAGTGCTGTCAAAAAAATATTAAGATTTTGTTAACGAATGGCCGGAAATAAATATAATGGTGATTTTAAATCAAAAATTTTGAAAAATTGTTGCTATTGCGAAAACAATTTTGTTTGAAGAATTCCATTCCCAAGAAAACAATTTCACGTATCGTCAATAGTCAGATTATCCATATTACACACAAATAAGGAAGGCAGAAATTCAATAGATGCTAGTCTTAGTGTTTTAGAAACCCACATGCATTATGTTTTAGGACTCCAGAATAATAGAAAAATGTGTTGTGAGTTCAAATTCAATCTCCGGGATCGGATGGAAGAATGGGTGTTCGATAACCTCGAGGAGAAAAATTTAATCAGTACATATGTAACTGGTAACGGGTTAACACGGTGGTGGGAACATAATGGTATGGGGCTATTTTTCGGGATATGCGATAGGCTAATTCATATCATTACTGATACAATGCTTATCACGGTCTACCGAAATCTTCAGTAATGCTTCCAATTATTATATATTTATTACAATATTTTTTCAATTAATAAAGAAATCATAATAAAATAGACAAATATCTTTAAAAATGTTGTATTAAAAAGAAATCATTTAAACATATCCAAATGATTTAAAGACTACTGCATATAGTTTATGTATATAGTATAGTTTCAAATTATTTGTTTTCGTTTTTATAAATTGATTCTCTTTAAGGTAATAAGTATTATATGAATTCCTTCTTGTATTAATTAAAGAGCATATCGGTTTTCGGTTTTTTAGTTAAACTATGAAATTTAATAAGTTTTTATTTCAAATGATATTGTTTGTTGAAAAAAAGTTTTGAAGGTATAACTTTCTGCAAAGTTGTCTAACATATTCAAAAATTCGCCTTATTGTAATGGTACATTATTATAAATATTAGTTTTTTTGAAGATAAGTAGTTATTCCTTGTTTTCACAAAAATATTAATTAAAATTAAAGCATAGTTATCTCCTTCTTAATAATAAAGCTAATTTTCGCCTTAATTTCTTGGGCAATCTCAAGCTTGCTATATTTGGTGCTTTGGGTATGCACACGTGATTATCAAAAAAAATTTAAGGAGTTGACAATATGTCACAGCTGGTCAAGCAGTGCGTGCTAATGGTGTAAGAAATCGTGACATTAGTTTTAATTTTAACTACTTACAGATCCTGAAGTATGTTTTAAAGATTCTCTATAAAACAGACAAATGTTTATAATTTTTTCTTGGCCCATAGAAAAAGTTTTTTTTTATAAATTTGCATAAGTTTGTAAAGTTAGTTAAGTCAGCAGTTAAAAAAAGAATTAAGTAGGCCTTTTAGATGGCCTTATATAGCAAACATAGGGACTTCTTTGTGTTACTTATTTATTAATTTAATTTATTATGAGGACATTTTTAAATTTTAAAATTTACTATTTAATTGATTATGATGCACCGTGTCGAAATACATGTTCCAGCAAAATTCAACAATTGAAGGATCGCCGCGAATAACGTTGCAAATGACAAAATAATAATTTTTCAGGAGAGCAAAAAACGTATTTAAAAGGTTTAATTAACTTTTTTTTTTATTTTTTTTTTAGTTTATCAAAAATAATTAAAATAAAATAAATAATGCACAAAATCAAGTACTTCAAGTTTCAAATAACATATAAATTAACTGTTTTTATTTTTTTTAGTGGAAAAACGTTTCATATCCAAAAATTTTTTTTGTTACGTATGATTTTTCACTATTTCTAAACCTCTTATTTTTATTGTCTTTCCAATTTTCGACAAATACTTTTCTTTTTGTACCTCAGTTACACTTATTAATCACTTTCAACAATTCCGTTCGTAGCATTTTTCTTATAACTTACAACGTTCTTCCACTGACTGACTCATTGTAATTGCGTTTTGACGGTAATAAAATGCGTAACTTAGATGTTTTGGTGTTTGAACAAATGTAAGAGAGTAATTTTAACGGTAATCTGCAAAAAAACAGGTTTTGCAAAATTTGTCTTTTACAACGTTATTCGCGGCTTTGCTTCAATTCTATAATTAAAAATAACGTTCCCAACAACAAAATATCTAAAAGTATTAAGTGCAAATGGAAAAATTTCTAAACCCAAAATGTTACTTACGACTTTCGATAAAAAATTAACAAAACAAGAAAATTTGTAAAAAGAAGTGGGAAAATGAAATTAAATTTAATTATAAAATAAAAACATTTTTTTTTTTAATTTTCAGAACCATTCTTATTAAATGACTTACCCCCTTTACCGATTCAGAAAAAACATAATTCTTCAAATATTTGTTATTAAATAAAAATCATGCTTACAATGATTATTATTTATTTTTAAGCTGACTTATTTTGATGTGGTCACAATGGATCATATTGATCTCTGGGTGAAGGTGTGAGGGTTACTTCGCACCGGCCTTACTTACCAATTTTAAAGCCATGCGGAATTAAAGTAATTATAATTGGACCATCATAATACAAGCATGAGGACAATGAGCGTTTTTAAAAAAATTAATTTAATATTTTTCGTGCTGTATAACTCTTAAAAATTACTGCTCTGAATAAAAAGAAGAAAACAAATAAGATGAACAGTCATTCAAATCAGAGTCCATCATGGAAGACTTTTTAAATAGACAGCCTCGAATACAATTTAAGAATAAAAACCAAATATTAAGTCTTATAGAAATACTGACATGTCAGAGCCTGTTGAAGTTCACTACTTGATTAGTAGAAATTTGTATGTATAAGTAACTCAATTCATGTTTTCGTTCAACAAACGAACTACTTCAAAGAGATTTTTTGTTGTTAACTCAAACGATAAATAATAATAACAAGTAACAGTGCTATATTCGGCCGTGCCGAATCTTATATACCCTTCACAACGTGTAGTCATGCAATAACAATTGTTGTTCATCCCATATAAAATACGTGCATACGTACTCGTTAGAACAAATGTGGCATCGAATCCCAGCTGAGCCAAAAAAAATTTTATTTTATTTTATTTAATATATTATTTATATTTTATTATTTTTTTTTATATTTTTTTTAAATTTTTTTAAAAAATTTTTTTAGAAAAATTTTTAAAAAATTTTTTTAAATTTTTTTTTAAATTTTTTTAAAATTTTTTTTTTGTAGTTTTTTTTATTATTTTTTTCTTATTTTTAATATTTTTTTTTTTTGTAATTTTTTTTGTTTGGTATGTTTTTTACATGTATCTATGTATGTATGTTGTTGTTGTAATTGTGAAAAAAAACGAGGTGGTCGTGGTTTTTTGCTCATATCTCAGAAAGTTATGGGGCGATTGTGCTGAATTTCAATAGCGATTCATTCCTGGATATTTCCAAGAGATTGATACCATATACAGATCTGAGGAACATATAGTTGCTTCTAAAAGTTGATTTCAACCAACACACGGACAGACGGGCAGACGGACAGACGGACAGACGGACAGACGGATAGACGGACAGACGGACAGACGGTCAGGGCTTAATCGACTCCTCTATTCATAAGCTTTCAGAAAATATATACTTTATGGGGTCGGAAATGAAAATTGTAGAAATTACAAACGGAATGACAAAGCTATATATACCCTTGTGCACCACAGGTGAAGGGTATAAAAACACACATATATATCTACTTAACTACTACATAACAGCAATAAGAACATTAGTTATGTACGTAGTTTAAAATACGTGTATGAAGCGGTAGAAATAACTTAGTGGAATTTTGCTTATATACATACATATAATACGTATGTATGTAATGTTGCGTTTACAACTCCACACAAATAAGTATTTGTAAACCTAAAGTGGGCTCCAATTTAATGGCTTTAGGATTATAGAATTTTTTTTTAGTTTTCGTTTATAGTTTTTGTATGTACATACATGTGTTATTTCATTTAATTTAATATATGTTTATATATATGCATGTATGTTTGTATGTACATACATACATATGTATGTATGTATACCTTTTATTAATTCTGCTTTTGCTTAACATCTGAATGTTAGTTAGAGGGGTTTTATTTCTATATTTTTTTTATTATTTATACAATTATTTACGCTTCAAGTTTTTAAAGGCTTGTTATACCCTTCACACCGCGAAAAAGGGTATATATAGGTTTGTCATTCCGTGTGAAATTTCTACAATTTTCATTTCCGACTCCATAAAGTATATATTTTCTGAAATCTTATGAATAGGGGAGTCGATTAAGCTCTGTCAGTCTGTCCGTCTGACCGTGTGTATGATGAAATCAACTTTTTGAAGCCCCCCGACATCGCTTGGTCCCGGGTGAGGTATTAAAATATCAGAAATATTAGGGTATTATTAGATCGGTATTAAAACATCGGTACATAAACAACTGAGATATGATCAAAAACCGACGACCACCTCGATTTTTTCACAAAAACAACATTACAACAACAACATACATACATACAAACGTGTATACTGATTAGAGAAAACGTGGCATCGAATCCCAGCTGAGCCAAAAAATTTTTGTTTATATTTTTTAAAATTTTTTTTTTATTTTTTTTTTTATTTTTTATTTAATATATTATTTATATTTTTATTTTTTTTAATTTGTTTTTATTTTTGTTTTGTGTTATATTTATTATATATACTTTAATTATTTTTTTTTAATTTTTTCTTTAAATTTTTTTTTATTTTTTTAACATACATACGTAAATTTATAATTTTACAATGGGATGTTTTTAAATATGTATGTACGTATATCATATGGGAAGAATGATAATACAAACTACTGTTATTGCATGACTACACGTTGTGAAGGGTATATAAGATTCGGCACGGCCGAATATAGCGCTGCTACTTGTTTTTTTTTGTTCCCAACAGTTGTAATATTTCTTAAATAAATTTAACAAGTATTTTCCAACAAGGGTCAATAAATGTTCAGTATTTTTATTTAAATTACCTTTTTTAAATTTGATATAGTGTACTCAGAGAGAAACCAAGATTAGGTCATGATCATATTATATTTTCTAAAACAATACTTCGTTATTGGTCAGGTTTCATTTAAGGACGAACTAGGAATATTCGAAAGCACGATAGGGCTCGAACAGAAAATGCAAGTGATATTCCAAAATATTTAGTATTGAAAATGGACTAAATCGGTCCATTACAAAGAGAGTTTTAGCCTATAATATAAGAGTAGGTCCTAAAAAATTGTCTTTTGGACATCACGTAAAATGCGATTGCGTCTTAATTGTAAGGACTAATTATTATATATCAGAGTGTATTGCTTTTTGTTCACCCCTGGCTGGATAATAAAAACCCCAACAACTATCAAGAAAAAAAAAAACAAAGTTTGTTACGGAAATTGTCAGCCGAATAACAAAAGAGTAAATTGTCTGCAATAAGAATTTTTAAAAGAAAGTTTGCTTCCAATTAATTTTCAATAAAAGGTAATTAAAAATATACATTTAAATGTTAATAATATTAATCTAAACTTAAATAGTACAATTAAAATTTTAATGTTAAAATCTAAATTTATTTGAAAATACTAAAGTGAATATAAACACATATTGACAGTTACTTAAAACATAAATATTAAACTAAACTTAACCTTAGACAACAACATAGTTACCAACATAGTTATATGCATATACTTATAAAGTTCAAGAACTACATGAAAAAATATTTATAACGTTTCTGAAAATATTAAAAAAGAGTTTTATTTACATAATTTACCCTCGAACTTTCTAATATACAGTTGCAACTCACTAACCCGTTAAAAAAACTATGTCGTTTGCTAATACTTAAAGTAATTTTCTAAGTTTAAATAACAGATTTTTAATAAATTGTTTATATACTCAAACATAAAAATAAATACATTATTTAAACAAGAACATATACATAAGTGCGGCAAGTTTTTATAATTTGATATTTATAAAATGAAATAAATGTTTAAATACGTATGGAGTTTGAGTTATTTGAAGGTAAGACGTGTGTTTTTTTTTTTTTTTTGTTTTAATGTATGTATGTAATATTATCGAATTAAATTTGTTAGAAGGATACACCTTTTATCCTCATCGAGTACATCCTCTTACATTTATTCAGCAGGTTTTTGTTTTTTATTCATATATTTCAATTTGAAAATTTAATTTGTGGCATATCTGAAACTTTCCAAAAAACTTAAAACGGAAAATATTCGCTTAATGCTTTCAATTTCAGAGTTTAAAGGCATTTTAAAAATATATTTTTTACACGAATTGGTAAAGTAAGTAAATAAAGCAATAATAAAGATAAATGAATTAAAAAAAAACAAGTAAAACTGTTTTTCATTAAAATTAGTTAAAGTGCCTTTATTCAAGTGAACCATGAAATAGCACATTTTTGGCCTTTTTTTATAAATTGCTTATTTTTATTTAAAAATTCTGCAATCGGCTTAAAATTGCAAAAAGAACAGGCTTTAGTGCCTTTAAATCAGTGAACCGGAGTGTATACAGAGACTGAATTTTTCGTTTATATACTATAGTGAGCGGATCTCATATAGGGACAAAAAAATGCCATAGTCTGGACCCAACACTAACGCTAATCCGTGCCGCTCGTCGCTCGAAATTTAAAAAAAATTAAATTTTTGGTCAAAAAGCAAGCATAATGTCGCAAAAGAAAGCGATTGTTGTTCTTCAAAATTTATATTTTATACATAAATAATTGTTGTTATTTTAAGTCAAACAGACCTACAACAGCTTTTGACCCCAAAAACGTGACCTGGTACCACTAAGTGTCCCTCCAGTATTAAAAATATTCTAAGTGTTATGCGGGCCCTTTTGGACATACTTGAAAAGGGTTGTGATGTATTGGGTGAAAGCTTTTTATAAGTAGATTACAGAACTAAAGCGCGTATGTAAAGTTCTTTCTCAGAAGCGGAGACCCTCTAGTATTAAATGGACGAAATGGTGCGCAAAAACCTACTACTCTATTCTATATTCCCCCTGAAGTTAAATAACTCTTAACTGCCCTTGTAGTATTATTTTTTATAACAACAAATATTTTTTTTAATTGTTTAAAGACTTTTACATTAGAAAATGTTAGTTTCAAGACTATGTTTAATAATTCTTGTTTATCTTTAATATTTTAAATATGTCTTATTAAATTATATTTTATTCTATAAAGCAAGTCATAGTTAGGAAATCATTGTAGGATTATCTTTACAAAATATTCTATAAATTCATAATCTACTGTTAATAAAACTCAAAAGCTCATAAAACTGATAAAAAGAAATGAACCATAGTGGAATTTTGCGAATGCGGGTTCCTGGTTAATCTTATTATATTAGAAAATTAAGGTGATACGACCAATTTAACGCTTATCTCCCATATAACGTTTTATATTAAAATTCTATGATTTTTATACAGACAAAATTTAATTTTAGATTCAAAAATTGTTCAGAAAAAATCCCATAATAGGTAAAGAGTTTTAATCTAACATTGTCGAGTAGATATCAATCATTGAGAACAGTTTATTGAAAAACGCGATTGAGAATTTTGTTAAAAGATTGGAAGCCAGCCGAGAAAGATGGGCACTTGTCTGACATAATTTTTCATTTTAAACCGAAACCTATTTGTAATAAACTACAATAATAATACTTAATATCTCTTATTAAAATATCGTTTTTACTGAAATTAAAATGATAACTTAATTGGGACTTGCAAGCATTACTTGTTTTAATCAAAATCATGAAATCATGTTAGATTATGATTGTCAGAAGAAAAAAAGACTAATAACATATTTGCATAATTGATCAATTGATTTACTGAGTTATTAACGTTTTTCATTGTTTGTATCTTTTCTATTGATTTGTTTTTTACTAGAACCATAAATTGTCGTACCAATATTGAAAACTAAAAATAAATAAATAAAATAAAAAGATTATGGAACTTACGTTAGCAATTGCGTTGTATCGCGCTCCACTTGAAAAAGATTTCTAGATGTGTAGTCATTTAAATTTGAGACGGCTTTACTAATATCCTTGCTGCCATCAATGACAGCTTGATTTTTACCCCACGTCTCAACATACACCACTGACACTCGAGTGTTCAAGGTGCGAAAATACTGCAATTAGAAAGAGATGTAAAACAACATAAGTAATTAAAAAATATAAAGAAATCATTTTAAACTTTAAATAAATATGTACGAATTTAAGAAATTTATCTTAAAGTCCTCCTTCTACTCATCATCATCTGTAAATGGTGATATGCTACATAAGTAGAAGAGAGTCATTGAAAATATTTATGTCTTAGTTACATTTCTTTTGCTGCCACCACTATACTACAAAGCACCACTTAATTATTTATAATAGTATAAATTCAATTTATTTTCTTTTTAATATAATTTCATGAAAAAGAACATTTCAATTAAAATTAAGTACAGAAACGAACGTTTCAAATAGAACAAGACATAAAAAAAATAATAATAGAAATTACTTGTAATATAAAACTAAGACTTTAAAAGATTAAATAGAAATCTTAAGTAAATATATTGTTGTTATTGTTGTGTAAGTTTATCATGTCTGCCTCATTGGAGCAGTATTTGCCAACATAATGCAACGGCCTCACAAGATTTAATATTGAAAATTCCATAAATTCGATATCAGTGGGAATATTATACAGAATTTTTTTTTAAATTTGTTTAAATAACATGATTATGTTCAACAAGCTGAGGGTCCTCAAGACTATCATACTAGTGTCCAAGACTGATCCGAAAAGATGTCATTCGAAAAATCAATAAGTAAGCTTCTTTAAATATTTTTTTTTTAATAAAATGAAATTGCAAATATTTAATTGTAAATTGAAAAAAATTATATTTCTAATATATAAAGGTGAAATTCTGTCTGTGTGTTAGCTACAGACTCCGAAACCGTAAAGCAGATCGGACTCAAACTTTGGCAAGTTGTTGTACACGTTCCAGGGAGTGTTTATGGGTGGTTAAAAGTGGGCGAGGCCACGCCCATAAAAAATTTGCTATAATTTTTAGCTACTTGATCTTCACCAATTTTTCTGAAACTTTGCACACATATTGAGCTGTCATGACTATACAGTTTCGTGATAAGATAAGTTGTAATCTTTAGCTTCTTGCACTTGATATTCAATTAAAATTCAAAATGCATTTTTATACATTAAGGGGCGTAGCAACGCGCGCCGGGATTAGCTAGTTCTTAATAAATGTTGATTTATTATTATAAAAGAATTTACTCTTCCCGTATACCTTAAGAATATTTATTTTTTTATAATAGTTTCCCACAACTACATTTAAGTCAAATTTAAAATTTTTATTTAAGTTTTGGATACTAGCAGAGCTTTAAACTAATGTTTAACTGCTTAACTCACATAAGAAATCAGATGGTGTAAAAACTGTTTAAATAGAGTACAAAAATGCCTGAAAGTCAATTAATTGCAAAATTTTGATTTCACGACAACTAAAAATAAATTTTAATAAAAAGAGAATTTAATTAAATATATTGTCTTCAAAAGACTTTCGATAAGCAAGGGTTGATTCCATTATAGTAAGATAAATCGTCTACATTGGAATAAGTGCACCAGGATTCGTAGGTTGGAGGTCAAAAGTTGTCCGCAAGCAGCGGTATTATCACCTTCGTTGTGAAACAAAAAGAATGAAAACAATGGGCTTATACACAAAATAATATGCAGATGATATGGCAACTATGGTTGGTGGAAAGTTCATAGAGAGCATGATGGTTGCGCATAGTAACCGAAGAATGGTGTTTTGAACAGGGACTTACCATTAATGCAAGCAAATCAGATGCTATGCATTTCTCGAGTGGAAGGATAGGTAAAGAAATGGAGAAATGAGATGTCTGGGGATATCGCTAATTATGAAACTAATTTGAAATAAAGATGTTGCGACAAGATAACAAAAGGCAAAAAGTAAACGGGATTGCGGTCAATGGTGGGGAATTTTTCTTAGGGCTGCACACTGGATTTATTCGGTGGTTTTAAGACCGACCATCACTAATGCATCTGTTGTCTGGTGAACAAAGGCTTTTCAGTAGATTGGGTTCAGGGGGATGCTTGCATGGGTATATGTGGCGCGATGTGTACCATTCCAACGCAGGAAATGAATGTAACACTGGGATTGCTGTCGTTAAACCTTTTTATAAGGGGAGTTCCGAAATTCAAATGCAAAGCGATAGATCATCCTATGAAATGATTGGTTTGCTACACGCGTTGGATCACCTGTTGGAATGCCAAAATGCAGGGGAAGAGAGCTCTCATTACACTTGCTAACCAGTTAAAAATAAAACGCCAACGGATGATAAATGTGAAATTGTCTTTGCTTCTAAAGCTTAATGAGTGCTCATTTACAAATAAAGTGACGCTGTTGGGGTTTAAAGAAAAGGTACCGGCAAGGATTTTTCTAAAATATAACTGGAGGATACTGAGCCAGTTGGAGATGTAGTATTCAAATGTCCAGTACTGGCAAGTGGAAGATTGTCCGAAGCAGAGGAATATGAGGAATATGACAATCACAAGTCGGCGGCGTGAAACCGTTTTCTAGTCTTAAACAAAATAGGGATATGGTTTACAACTATAAAATACTAATCTTTTGAAAGACTATCAATATACAAATTAAAAAAAAAATTTAAATTATTGGAATTTTCTTTTAATTAGTTTTTTTTAAGAAAATTTTTTTTTTTGTAGATAATTTTTCAAAGAAAATTTGTTACTTCTTTTTTGGTTTTTAGTACTAATTATCCATTAAATATTGTAATTTAATTTCCACACATTGTTTTATCATGAAAATTTTATATTTTCTGCTAATGAAAAGCATAAGTATTTCAATTTAACTTAGATACTGAAGAAGTGGCGCATAAAATTTGATCAAGATACATTTAATAGTTACTTTCGAAAAGTAAGTTTAGTAAGCATGAAAGAAAGACAGTCCGACAGACAACAATTTTAAAATTCGTTTTTTCTTCTAGACTAAAAGCCAAATTTTTTTTTTTTTAACAAATATTATTTACCGATTATAATTAGGGATATATCATTAATAAGCACTATTTATAGAATATTTTTTTTTTAATTTTAACACAGAGTATTTAAATTCCTCTTTTCTCTTTTCTCATAATATTTGTTTTATTAAAAAAAAATTTACCTCAAATACAATTATTGTTCAGTCCTTTTTTTGGTATATATTCGTTAAAAAAAGTTTTTACACAAATTCTTTACACTCAGATTTCCAATTGTAAAGTTGAAATAATATTCTATCTCGTAAAACCTTTCAAAAAACTTGTACTTAATTAATTAAAATTAATTTGAAAGAGTTTTTAATAACTCTGACATAGATTCTTCTCAATCTCTCTTATATTGATTTTTTAAAGTTTTTTTTCAAAATATAATTTTTCTATAAAGAAAATTTCTCGCAATAGGATGCTCTTTACAGTTTTCTCGTTCTATTTTAAAATAAGTTTTTTAAAATTTATATTCTAATTTTTATGAGCCTTACAAATGGAAAGTTTGTAAATGGCTTATTAAGAAAAATGTATACAACGGATATGTATGTGAAGGGAGGAGGTGAACATTTTCTTAGTTGAGAATGCGTTTTGACACGAACGGGCATGATTCATTAGCTTTACCGACCAACCAACCAACCAACCAACAAAACCCCAAACAATAAAAGAACAACAACAATATCACAATCACTTACAACATGTACCATATACTCGAAAGATAGAATAAGATATTGCAACATGAGTTGAATGTAAGGATGCTGCTTTAGTTTATTAAATTATTTCAACAATACAACTAGCAACAAAAAGGATTAAAAAGGGAAAAGAGGTGATTTGGTAAAAATGATTGCATGAGTTAGACTTAATAGTCCGATACTTAAAATAAATAGTTTAGCTCACTCCTCTATTATACTACTCTTCAATTAATACAACAAATGCTGCTTCTCTCATGAGGCATCATTTATATTTTTAATACATAGAAATTACGTATGTACGTACATTTGTATATGTATTTAGTAAGACGAGACAAAATTGCATTTTAGGCTAAATGACTTGCAGTTTTCTTAAGCAAATAATAAAATGAATCGTTACCACGATGATCTGTTGAAGAAGGCCAGGCATTAATTTATTTTACTACATACATACTTACATGTGTATGTAATCAAGTAAGTATTTATGTGTATATATGTATATGTTTGTATATTAGTATGAGTAAATAAATATTTAAAGCTCTTGCACTTGCAACATACATACATAAATACTTCAATATATAAAACAACGTAAAAAACTTAGATAAAATGATGTTACAAAAGCTATAAATAACTAGGATTTGTCAGACGGAAGTGGCTTAAGGAAATCAAACCAAAAATAAAAACAAAATAATAATGTGTTCTGCTTGAAATTCTATCTTGAACTGAAATCAAGACAAATTAAGTAAAGTTTTTAGAGAATTTATTTGGATTAAAAAATAAATAGTACAGCATTTTATTATAGCGGTTGTCTTATTTTTTTTGTTTTTATGTTATACTTAGATTTTCCCGAAACGAATGATGAGAGGGATTATGGAGAGAGCGAGAGACTGTAGGTTTATTTGTGCAATTTTTTTTGTGTGAAATTTTTACAATATTCATTTCCGACCCCATAAAGTATATATTGTCTGAAAGCTTTTGAATTTAATGTCAATATCCAACTGTCTGTATGTATGTTGAAATAAGTTTTTAAAAACACCTTAGAAATTGCCCAGACCCTTTTTCTAGTCCCAAAATATCAGAATTGTGTGAGAGGAAATTGAAAAATCAGCATAATCACCAAATGGCTTTCTGAGATATGAGCAAATAAGTACGACTATTTTTTTTACGTTTAAAAAATTAAACATTTTCAGCTCTTGGTTAAACTATAAACAATTTGTGTATAAAATATGCCTCTAGAGATATTCGCGAAAAATTTTGGAAAAATTAGTTAATAATCCGCAAAGTTATAGGAACAAATTATTCAGAAAATATATCCAATATTCAAATTCCTAATAAATTTTCAGACACGCTAAGGGAAAAACTAATAAATTGGCCATAAACTAACTGAGATAAAGGGTCCGACATCTAACTTTTTTTTCAACTAGCGCTTATTTCGTGAATGGTAACACTTAGCTCATGTCTGATTTGACAGATAATTAGTTTAATCCTTCCGCTGAACGACGCTGGGAAATATTGCGTCATAACTTTAGCCGATTTTGCCAAAAAAATCAACTTTTCAGATGAAGCTCATTTTGATCTTGGCGGGTATGCAAACAAGCAAAATTGTAGCATTTGGGGCACAGAAAACTCGCACCCATACATTGAAAAACCGATACACCCAAAACGAGTCACTGTTTGGTGCGGATTTTGGTCCAGAGGCATAATTACATAGTCAATGGCGATCGTTATCGGGCCATGTTGAACGAATTTTTGTTCACAAAAATTGAAGAGGATGATATTTTCAACATTTGGTTTCAACAGGACGGCGCATTTTCAAAAAAAAAAAAAGTTATTTGACGGACGCTTTATAAGTACCATAATACAACTTCTTTGGTCTTTTCCTTAAACTTATAAATAGAAAGTCGATTTTTTTCAGAGAGGTAATTGATACCTTCAAAGGATTTGAATACATTATAAAAGTAATCCATGACGGCCGTAACTACAAAATGGCGGTGAATAAATTTATATATGAGTCATATCTGATATTTCAAATTAAACGCCTTTGATCCTCACCAGAATTGGTATCAAATAAAAAGGCTTGATAAGCCTAAAATGGTTAAGTATAAAAAAGTTTAAATCCAAGATGGCGACCTGGATTAAATGGTGGATATATGAGGTAAATATAGTAGTTTCGGCTTTGTCACCTTTAACCCCCACAATATTGGTATCAAAGGACATGGCTTGACCAGTAGAGTACAGGAAACTATTAAAACGTGCGAAATCTAAGAAAGCGTCTAAAACAAAATGTCGAAATATTTTTTTCTCTATCAATATGAGTATCCATATTGAAGGTTTTAACTAGTAGAATACAGTAAACTATGTTTAAGTTCAAAATCAAAGATAGTGCTGGAAATAATATAGAAAATGGCATATAATATCATGTAGGAAATATGTGCATGATAATGAATGGTGATGGGTGTTATTAGATTCGAAATGTCCAAATATGTCACTTTTACTTGTTTTCAGATAATATATATAACACCTGTAGAATGCATGGACTTACAACGAAGACACAGATTAACAGAATTTTTATACTTAAATTAGTGATCAATTATTTTATTTATTAATTTCGATATCTTAAGATTAAAGAAATTTAATTTCATCGGCAACATCTAAATTTTGATCTAAATTAAGAATGAAATCAATTTTACTGAAAATCTTATGAGTGAAGAGGCTCATATGAAATTGAATAGCTTTGTTAGGATGCAAAACTAAGAGCCGTTTATCAATGCCAATTGCACCCCATTACGTGTACAGTATGGTGTAGAACTACATCTGAAAATAACAATAATTTCTTCGAAAACGATGATGGAAATAGCGTTACGGTAAATGGTATCGATTGTGACGGAATATTTTTTACTTTTTTTTATTTATTTATTTTTAGGTGACATTATTTTTCATACTTTATTAAATAAAACAAGTAAGAGCACTATATTCGGCTGTGCCGAATCTTTTATACCCACCACCAATTATGTGTACATTTAAAGCACAATATTTATTATTTTGTTAATCGCTATGGAATAATCTCTTTATAATAAAATATGTATCACTTTCTTTGTAGAGGGTGGTCAAATTTTAAGGGCCCATGATTAAGGTGAACCACACCTAGACTTTAAATTTGTTTTCTGCATTTCATTTGACATTTCTCAATCTCAAACTTACTCAATTTGATCCGTGGAAAGATACGCAAATGAGCAACGCGTTATAGTTATTCAGGTTTTTTATTAAAATGGGCGTTCAAATCAAAATGCATTTTGTGCACTTCGTAATTCTTTTGATCAACATAATCCTTCAAGTTCGTCCACAATCGGGAGAATTGTAAAAAATATTTAAATTTCTGCAAAACAGGTCTGTATAAAATGTTAGAAAATCTGTGAATGCCTTCTTAGTTCGTTGAATGGGAACTATTGCTGTTTTTTGCGATAGTGTGGCAAAAGAGTAGTCAACCTCGACTCATCATCATGCCCAACAATTTAGCATCAACATTGTCATTGAAAATTTGGACCATCAGATAGAGGAGTGGCGCCAAGGATGGGGGGAGGGGGCCATTTGGCCGATATTTTGTTAAATACATAAATTTGGTCTTTTAGTGAAAGTGGGCGTTAAAGTAGGCGTGTCAATAAAGTTTCTGCTAATAAATACATTTTAAAAATTTTAATATAGTCCTTTATTTTCCCAAAAACTTTGTCAATAGAGAAATTACATGAATTTAAGATAAACCGTTATATGGAAGGTGAGCGTAAAAGTGGGCGTGTCACCTAAACTTTTTGGCACAACAATTACATTGATTAGAAGGATATACGTATCAAATTTGATCATCATACTTCTAATTTTGGCGGTTTTATGAGCTTTTAAATTTCATTAACGGTAGATAACGTGAAAAGTGGGCGTTATAGTAGGCGTGTCAAAGTTGTTTTTGCAAATGAGTACAACTTAGATGTTTCAATATAGCCCTTTATTATTCCAAAATCGTTATTAATAGAGAAGTTATATGAATTTTAGGTAAAACGTTATATGGGAGGTGGGCGTAAAAGTGGGCGTGGCACCTTGATTTTCAGGCACAGTAATGACATTGCCTAGAAGGATATACGTAGCAAATTTGATCATCATACTTCTAATTTTGGCGGTTTTATGAGCTTCTAAATTTTATTAACGGTAGATAACGTGAAAAGTGGGCGTTATAGTAGGCGTGTCAAAGTTGTTTGTGCTAATGAGTACAACCTAGATGTTTCAATATAGTCCTTTATTATTCCAAAATCTATATTAATAGAGAAATTATATGAATTTTGGGTAAAACGTTATATGGGAGGTGGGCGTAAAAGTGGGCGTGGCACATTGATTTTTCGTTACAAAAAAGCGCCTCATAAAAAATAAAGTGTGAGAAATTTCAGAGTCGTACATTTAATTTTGTTGCTTTTATGACGTTTTTGTTTTTAAATATACCGAAAAATACACTGTGCGGTATAAATTTTCGTACATTTTGATCGATAACTCCTCTCCTAATGCATGGACTCAGATAATTTTCGGAGAAAAATATGGTTTTTACTCAGGAAATATATATTCGAAGTTTCATAAGTCTACGTTAATGCGTTTGGACACAATTCCATTTTATTCGATGTTCGGAGGACACGGTTTTTTCGACCTACTCTTGGTTTCCGAGCTATAACTCTCTTCGTAATATTCCGATTTAGCCCATTTTCAATACCAAACAAACCTTGTCTATAAGAAAGATTCTGGCAAAATTTGAGCCCCCTAGCTTTTTCGGTGCGACCTCTATCGTGCTTTCAACAGACGGACAGACGGACAGACGGACGGACATAGCTAGATCGTCATCAAATCAAACCCTGATTCAGAATATATATACTTTATGGGGTCTCAAATGGATATTTCGATGTGTTACAAACGGAATGACAAAATGAATATACCCCCACCATTTTTTTGGTGGCGGGTATAAAAACACATATAAACGAAAAATTTATTAAATTTTTAAAACTCATGGCTACTATTTAGTATATTATGTGCAATTTAAATACTGTCTTTTATTTTTCTTGTTCTTTGTATTATGGATACCAGAATAAACCGGAAAAAAGCTTATTAAACTACATTGATATAATGCATAAAACGTGCGCATGTAAGAACCTAAATAAACGCTAGATATAATTTAACGAATTTCACAGTAGAGAAAGCATATCAATGAAAAACAAGTAAGAGCACTATATTCGGCTGTGCCGAATCTTTTATACCCACCACCAATTTTGTGTACATTTAAAGCACAATATTTATTATTTTGTTAATCATTATGGATAATCTCTTTATAATAAAATATGTATCACTTTCTTTGTAGAGGGTGGTTAAATTTTAAGGGCCCATGTTGAAGATGAGCCACACAAACAACAAGTTTTTTTTGCATTTCATTTGACATTTCTAAATCTCAGACCAACTTAAAAGTGGAAAGATACGCAAATGAGCAACGCGTTAAAGTTATTCAGGTTTTTTATAAAAATGGGCGTTCAAGTCAAAATGCACTTTGTGCACTTCGTAATTCTTTTGATCAACATAATCGTTCAAATTCGTCCACAATCGGGAGAATTGTAAAACATATTTAAATTTCTGCAAAACAGGTCTGTATAAAATGTTAGAAAATCTGTGAATGCCTTCTTAGTTCGTTGAATGGGAACCATTGCTGTTTTTTGCGATAGTGTGGCAAAAAATCAGTCAACATCGACTCATCATCATGCCCAACAATTGACCATCAACATTGTCATTGAAAATTTGGACCATCAGATAGAGGAGTGGCGCCAAGGATGGGGGGGCCGTTTGGCCGATATTTTGTTAAATACATAATTGAACCGTACAAATGTTATCATTACTAAAAGAAATAATAATAATTTCCTAAATAATTTGTGTTTTATTTAAATTCAACATCGGCCCTTGAAATTTAACCACCCTTTATAACTTCGATATGCTACTAAAATGCTTTTGTTAATGTAGTCTTTTAGTAAAAGTGGGCGTTGAAGTAGGCATGTCAATAAAGTTTCTGCTAATAAATACAACTTAGACATTTCAATATAGCCCTTTATTTTCCCAAAAACTTTGTCAATAGAGAAATTACATGAATTTAAGATAAACTGTTATATGGGAGGTAGGCGTTAAAGTGGGCGTGTAACCAAAATTTTTGGCACAACAATAACATTGATTAGAAGGATATATGTAGCAAATTTCATCATCATACCTCTAATTTTTTCGGTTTTATGAGCTCTTAAATTTCGTTAACGGTAGATAACGTGAAAAGTGGGCGTTATAGTAGGCGTGTCAAAGCTGTTTTTGCTAATGAGTACAACTAAGGTATTTCAATATAGTCCTTTGTTATTCCAAAATCTTTATTAATAGAGGAATTATATGAATTTCAGCTAAACCGTTATATGGGAAGTGGGCGTAAAAGTGGGCATTTCACCTAAGTTTGACCATTATACCTCTAATTTTGGCGGTTTTATGAGCTTTTAAATTTCATTAACGGTAGATAACGTGAAAAGTGGGCGTTAACGTAGGCGTGTCAAAGTTGTTTTTGCGAATGAGTACAACTTAGATGTTTCAATATAGCCCTTTATTATTCAAAAATCTTTGTTAATAAAGAAATTATATGAATTTTAGATAAATCGTTATATGGGAGGTGGGCGTAAAAGTGGGTGTGGCACCTTAATTTTTTGGCACAGTAATGATATTGCCTAGGGTTATATACGTAGCAAATTTGACCATTATACCTCTTATTTTGGCGGTTTTATGAGCTTTTAAATTTCGTTAACGGTAGATAACGTGAAAAGTGGGCGTTATAGTAGGCGTGTCAAAGCTGTTTTTGCTAATGAGTACAACTAAGGTATTTCAATATAGTCCTTTGTTATTCCAAAATCTTTATTAATAGAGGAATTATATGAATTTCAGCTAAACCGTTATATGGGAAGTGGGCGTAAAAGTGGGCATTTCACCTAAGTTTGACCATTATACCTCTAATTTTGGCGGTTTTATGAGCTTTTAAATTTCATTAACGGTAGATAACGTGAAAAGTGGGCGTTAACGTAGGCGTGTCAAAGTTGTTTTTGCGAATGAGTACAACTTAGATGTTTCAATATAGCCCTTTATTATTCAAAAATCTTTGTTAATAAAGAAATTATATGAATTTTAGATAAATCGTTATATGGGAGGTGGGCGTAAAAGTGGGCGTGGCACCTTAATTTTTTGGAGTAGTGATGAAATTGCCTAGGGGGATAGACGTAGCACATTTGACCATTATACCTCTTATTTTGGCGGTTTTATGAGCTTTTAAATTTCATTAACGGTAGATAACGTGAAAAGTGGGCGTTGTAGTAGGCGTGTCAAAGTTGTTTTTGCGAATGAGTACATCTTAGATGTTTCAATATAGCCCTTTATTATTCCAAAATCTTTATTAATAGAGAAATTATATGAATTTTAGGTAAAACGTTATATGGGAGGTGGGCGTAAAAGTGGGCGTGGCACCTTAATTTTCTGGCACAGTAATGAAATTACCTAGGGGGATACACGTAGCAAATTTGATCATCATACCTCTAATTTTGGCCGTTTTATGAGCTTTTAAATTTCATTAACGGTAGATAACGTGAAAAGTGGGCGTTAAAGTAGGCGTGTCAAAATTGTTTTTTCTAATGAGCACAACCTAGACGTTTCAATATAGTCCTTTATTATTCCAAAATCTATATTAATAGAGAAATTATATGAATTTTGTTTAAAACGTTATATGGGAGGTGGGCGTAAAAGTGGGCGTGGCACATTGATTTTCCGTTACAAAAAAGCGTTTCACCAAAAAACAAAGTGTGCAAAATTTCAGAGTCGTACATCCAATTTTGTTGCTTTTATGACGTTTTTGTTTTTAAATATACCGAAAAATACACTGTGCAGTAAAAATTTTCGTACATTTTGATCGATAACTCCCCTCCTAATGCATAGATTTAGATAATTTTCGCAGAGAGATATTGTTTTTACTCAGGAAATATATATTCGAAGTTTCATGAGTCTACGTTAATGCGTTTGGACACAATTCCATTTTATTCGGTGTTCGAGAGACACGGTTTTTTCGACCTACTCTTGCTTTTCGAGCTATAACTCTCTTCCTAATATTCCGATTTAGCCCATTTTCAATACCAAACAAACCTTGTCTATAAGAAAGATTCTGGCAAAATTTGAGCCCCCTAGCTTTTTCGGTGCGACCTCTATCGTGCTTTCAACAGACGGACAGACGGACAGACGGACAGACGGACAGACGGACAGACGGACAGACGGACAGACGGACAGACGGACAGACGGACAGACGGACAGACGGACGGACATAGCTAGATCGTCATCAAATCAAACCCTGATTCAGAATATATATACTTTATGGGGTCTAAAATGGATATTTCGATGTGTTACAAACGGAATGACAAAATGAATATACCCCCACCATTTTTTTGGTGGCGGGTATAACAAGTAAGAGCACTATATTCGGCTGTGCCGAATCTTTTATACCCACCACCAATTTTGTGTACATTTAAAGCACAATATTTATTATTTTGTTAATCGCTATTGAATAATATCTTTATAATAAAATATGTATCACTTTCTTTGTAGAGGGTGGTTAAATTTTTTAGGGCCCATGTTGAAGGTGAACTACACCTAGTCTTTAAATTTGTTTTCTGCATTTCACTTGACATTTCTCAATCTCAAACTTACTCAATTTGATCTGTAGAAAGATACGCAAATGAGCAACTCTTTAAAGTTATTCAGGTTTTTTTTATGAAAATGGGTGTTTAAATCAAAATGCATTTTGTGCACTTCGTAATTCTTTTGATCAACATAATCATTCAAATTCATCCACAATCGGGAAAATTGTAAAAAATATTTAAATTTCTGCAAAACAGGTCTGTATAAATTGTTAAAAAATCTGTGAATGCATTCTTATTTCGTTGAATGGGAAGCATGGTTGTTTTTTTCGATAGTGTGGCAAAAGAGCAGTCAACCTCGACTCATCATCGTGCCCAACAATTGAGCATCAACATTGTCATTGAAAATTTGGACCATCAGATAGAGGAGTGGCGCCAAGGATGGGGGGGGGGGCATTTGGCCGATATTTTGTTAAATACATAATTGAACCGTACAAATATTATCATTACAAAAAGAAATAATAATAATTTCCTAAATAATTTGAATAATTCAACATCAGCCCTTAAAATTTAACCACCCTTTATAACTTCGATATGCTACTAAAAGGCTTTTGTAAATGTAGTCTTTTAATGAACGTGGGCGTTAAAGTAGGCGTGTCAATAAAGTTTCTGCTAATAAATACAACTTAGATATTTCAATATAGTCCTTTATTTTCCCAAAAACTTTGTCAATAGAGAAATTACATGAATTTAAGAAAACCCGTATATGGGAGGTAGGCGTTATAGTAGGCGTGTCACCTAAACTTTTTGGCACAACAACTGCATTGATTAGAAGGATATATGTAGCAAATTTCCTTTATGATACCTCTAATTTTGTCTGTTTTAGTGGGCGTTATAGTAGGCGTGTTAAAGTTATTTTTACGAATGAGTACATTTTAGATGTTTCAATATAGCCTTTTATTATTCCAAAATCTTTATTAATAGAGAAATTATATGAATTTTAGGTAAAACGTTATATGGGAGGTGGGCGTAAAAGTTGGCGTGGCACCTTAATTTTTTTGTACAATAATGACACTGCCTAGGGGGATATATATCATATATATCATACATCAAATTTTGGCGGTTTTATGAGCTTTGAAATTTCATTAACGGTAGATAACGTGAAAAGTGGGCGTTATAGTAGGCGTGTCAAAGTTATTTTTGCGAATGAGTACAACTTAGGTGTTTCAATATAGCCTTTTATTATTCAAAAATCTTTTTTTAATAGAGAAATTATATGAATTTTAGTAAAACGTTATATGGGAGGTGGGCGTAAAAGTGGGCGTGGCACCTTAATTTTTTGTACAATAATGACACTGCCTAGGGGGATATACGTAGCAAATTTGATCATCATACCTCTAATTTGTCGGTTTTATGAGCTTTTAAATTTCATTAACGGTAGATAACGTGAATAGTGGGCGTTATAGTAGGCGTGTCAAAGTTATTTTTGCGAATGAGTACATTTTAGATGTTTCAATATAGCCCTTTATAATTCCAAAATCTTTATTAATAGAGAAATTATATCAATTTTAGGTAAAACGTTATATGGGAGGTGGGCGTAAAAGTGGGCGTGGCACCTCAATTTTTTTGTACAATAATGACACTGTCTAGGGGATATACGTAGCAAATTTGATCATCATACCTCTAATTTTGGCGGTTTTATGAGTTTTTAAATTTCATTAACGGTAGATAACGTGAAAAGTGGGCGTTATAGTAGGCGTGTCAAAGTTATTTTTGCGAATGAGTACATTTTAGATGTTTCAATATAGCCCTTTATAATTCCAAAATCTTTATTAATAGAGAAATTATATCAATTTTAGGTAAAACGTTATATGGGAGGTGGGCGTAAAAGTGGGCGTGGCACATTGAATTTTCCGTTAAAAAAAAGCCTTTCACCAAAAAGCAAAGTGTGCAAAATTTCAGAGTCGTACATCCAATTTTGTTGGTTTATGACGTTTTTGTTTTTAAATATACCGAAAAATACACTGTGCGGTATAAATTTTCGTACATTTTGATCGATAACTCCTTTCCTAATGATTAGATTTAGGTAATTTTTGGTGAGAGATATTGCTTTGACTCGAGAAATATATATTCGAAGTTTCATGACTGTACGTTAATCAATTTGGACAAAATACCATTTTATTCGATGTTCGTAGGACACGGTTTTTTCGACCTACTCTTGCATTCCGAGCTATAACTCACTTCCTAATATTCCGATATAGCCCATTTTCAATACCAAACAAACCTTGTCTATAAGAAAGATTCTGGCAAAATTTGAGCCTCCTAGCTTTTTCGGTGCGACCTCTATCGTGCTTTCAACAGACGGACAGACGGACAGACGGACAGACGGACAGACGGACGGACATAGCTAGATCGTCATCAAATCAAACCCTGATTCAGAATATATATACTTTATGGGGTCTAAAATGGATATTTCGATGTGTTACAAACGGAATGACAAAATGAATATACCCCCCACCATTTTTTTGGTGGCGGGTATAACAACAGCTAGAAAAGAAATATTAATATTTTCTGCAAACAATGTACTTAAATATTTGTTTACTCTATGTTGTCCGGCATCAAAAAAGATTTAGATCCTTCAAGAGTAAAGACAAAGAGCTATATAAACCTAATATTTGGCTTCATTTTTTGTAGTTTCTGTTATTATTGTAATGACCCTTTATTGCTATACAGTGCTATCCATTTATTTTTCTATTTTTATACCCGCCACCAAAAAAATGGTGGGGGTATATTCATTTTGTCATTCCGTTTGTAACACATCGAAATATCCATTTTAGACCCCATAAAGTATATATATTCTGAATCAGGGTTTGATTTGATGACGATCTAGCTATGTCCGTCCGTCTGTCCGTCTGTCCGTCTGTCCGTCTGTCCGTCTGTTGAAAGCACGATAGAGGTCGCACCGAAAAAGCTAGGAGGCTCAAATTTTGCCAGAATCTTTCTTATAGACAAGGTTTGTTTGGTATTGAAAATGGGCTATATCGGAATATTAGGAAGTGAGTTATAGCTCGGAATGCAAGAGTAGGTCGAAAAAACCGTGTCCTACGAACATCGAATAAAATGGTATTTTGTCCAAATTGATTAACGTACAGTCATGAAACTTCGAATATATATTTCTCGAGTCAAAGCAATATCTCTCACCAAAAATTACCTAAATCTAATCATTAGGAAAGGAGTTATCGATCAAAATGTACGAAAATTTATACCGCACAGTGTATTTTTCGGTATATTTAAAAACAAAAACGTCATAAAACCAACAAAATTGGATGTACGACTCTGAAATTTTGCACACTTTGCTTTTTGGTGAAAGGCTTTTTTTTAACGGAAAATCAATGTGCCACGCCCACTTTACGCCCACCTCCCATATAACGTTTTACCTAAAATTGATATAATTTCTCTATTAATAAAGATTTTGGAA